>JADFUC010000297.1:0-339387 GCA_019722365.1 Lithospermum erythrorhizon
ATGTTGTACTTCGTTCAGTTACGTATTGCTAATAATAATGTACTTCAATTATGATAAACTGACTTTAGAACGAAACTATATAACGTACTCGTACTCTTATACATAGATATTTAGGCATTTAAGATGTGCATGCGGCCATTCATGATCTATATGGCCGTTGGTAGGATAAGCAAGAGACAGTATACACTAAAGAAACTTATATTTACTCCGTCTCGAGGAAAAATATTTTATTAAGAAAATGATTGATTACTCTGATTTTAGGGAGAGAAATGATATCAATAAATAAAAAATATTAGGAGGCAATACAAACTTTAATGCAAAAAGTTGCATTGGTAAATGAAACGATCACGTATAATGAAAAATGAAAAGAGAAATTTACTTTCTTTGTAGTTATTTGTAATATTTAATTTATGTATTAAATTTAACGTCTTATATAATAAATGCTGCGTAGGTAAGGTACAATAAATACTCTATATATATATATATATATGTGTGTGTGAATATAGTTAGCTATCGAGCTATCAAGTAGAAACATGACTTGGACTATGATCAAGTTATCAAGGAAATAGAAAAAAGAAGGGAGGTAATATTTACTAATATTTTAAAATTTAGGCGGAATATCATTTGGCTCAATCCAGCGATTCTATTCCGTCGCTGACTTCATGACAAAACTTTTCAGCTGACTTAATTTATGGCAAAATTAGTCGGTGATTAAATTTTTAGTTAAGTCGCGTTTCAGTTGACATTAGTCACTTGACTACGTTTGAGTTAATTTAGTCATTTCATATTGTTAAAAATAAAAAAAAAAAAAAATGTAAAAAGCGAATTGGGGCAAAATCGGATTCCCGATTCAATTTACTAAGCAGAAATCCGTGGAAACAGACATGCCTCCTCTAGAAAGTCTGTGCATAGTAATTGATGTCAGCAGATAGCGGTATGCGTTTAATTTGTTTGATTCTAGATTGATCACGGATACACGCGGTGGTGGGAGAAGAAGGTGAAGTTGACTTCAAAAATGATGCCAAGTTTTCCTGACATTTGAAGAAGAGACGATAAGTGACTTTGCGAAGTCAGGCGTTGCCTGACAAAGGCAGTATCTACCCGATAACTATAAGATGCGTGAGGAATTCACTGCGGGTTGATTCTCTTTCCTTCTCACTTTTTAGCCATGTTTGCTTACACAATCTTCAGATTGGAGGATGTTCTATGAAGTTTTTTCCTATGTGATATACATCTTGCTTCTAGATAGTTTTGTTCACTTGGAAAAAACAGTTAGGGTGCTTGTGGGATTGCAGTTTTAGATTTTACAGAACACAAATGAGCAATGAATATTTCTGTGCATTTTGGGTGATTTCTGGAACATGCTTTGACTTCGTGGTAAATTGAATTAGGGAATCGATTTGCCCCAATTCGTTTTTACATTTTTTTATAATTTTTTAACAATATGGAAATGACTAAATTAATCTCAACGTAGTCGTGGCCAGACGCGTAGGCGGAAATGAACTGCTGAAAATTCTGCCAGACTCTTCCTAATAAACAGAGACCAAATGAAAAAAGATGATGATAATCTTGAGATCTAGATGAGTGATATCTGTAGCTAATCTGTCTTTTCTCTTTATTCCTTTTCCTGATAAGCTAGAAGTCTATTTATAGGAAGAAACTAATGGTGAAAGCTCTCAATTTTTAGATGTGATATGTATTTACATTTATACTAAGCTTTCAAAGGAGAAAACAATTAAACAAGTAGTCTTCAATTATGGGATATGAGATTTTTACCAAGACTACATCCATGACTTTTTCTCCATCCGTTCTACAACTTTAAACTCTCTATACGATTTGTTTCGAATATAATATGACATTATCATATTTTGATATTCACAAACTACATAACAATTAATAAAAACATACTGAAGACTTATGGAGTTTAATTCAAGAGTTGTGGTGCATTAGCCATGCGGCGATCATAATTCAGAAACAAAGTGTAAAATGATCACCGTATAGATAATGCGTCCAAAGATTGATGTGGATGTGGAGTTCTTCTTAAAGCTTATAAACCAAAAATAACTTATTATGAAATTTAATTTGCATGGTTTTACAACAAACGCTTAATGCAGCTTGCTTCCTAATACTCTCCTCTGAATAGATCAAACTATTCGGTGATAGCATAGCAGCATGCATCTATAATAAGTGTTCTACTCTTTTTTTTTTTTATCAGAATAATTGTTCTAGTCTAGTACATCAATTTGAGACTTTACCCTTTTAGAAACACTATTATAATCTGATAAGTCCAACCAAGATGATGAAGGCTCTGGCAAACGCTTCCTCGGACATACCCTGACAGGTTCAACATTACAACCAACAAGATGGGGGAAATTTAATTTTGCTCTGGAACCTCTTATTTTAAAAGCCGCTTTATCATAAGCCAAAGCTGCATCCTCCGGCATCTCATAAGTCCCTAGCCATAACCTTGCACCTTTCTTCACCGGGTTTCTTATCTCCGCCGCAAACTTCCCCCATGGCCTCCTCCTCACTCCCCTGTATCGCTTCCAATCTTGCTTGGGACCGTGTGAAACACTTGTTTTAGTTGACTCCTTGTCGTTGGTGTTACGAGGACATAATTCAATGTGGGACAAGTAATTCTCTACCGAACTTCGAGTGTTAACAATAGTACTAGTAGTAGTAGAACTCATCATCATGGTAGGATAATACATTTCTTCGAATTCCGAATCGTTCAAAAGAAATTGTTGTACTGATTCAAGAAGAGCGATATCAGAATCTGAGATGCTTTTGGTGTACATTGTATGTGTATGCAATGTGCTTGCTTTTTTTCTTATTGAGATTTCTGATTCTTTGTGGTTATATACTAATATACACGGCATTTTATCTGAGGGTCCATTTATATAAACTTTTTTCTTTCTAGAAATCAAATGAATAGAACATTCATTTGAGTAGAGTTCAATAAAAATAAATAAAAATGTAGATCGAGTTTCGTGATATGTTGGTAGTATACCGCCTCAGCTTGATGGTGTTTGGGGTGAAATGATATTTTGTCACTGTTGTAAGTGTGATGAATTCACAAAATTATGTTCGGAGATAAAAATAGTCGTTTAGGTCTTGCATCTTATTTAGATAATATGTATATTGGATCCCATTTGAGTGTGTATATTGGATCCATGATAGTCCAATCAATCAAAGGCACACGATTAAAAACTATTATTGTTTATAAACATATCATTCATGTGCTCCTCAAATAGTGTTCTTTATTGTTGTGTTCTTTTGACGACTATCCTAGTATGTACTCATATTGTGAGATTGTAACAATCCTCTTCAATTTCATTTAATAAGGTGACCTATATATACAAGAATATAGGCTAACAATAAATCATCTGGGGCTAGCAAAAGTCCATACAAAATATATTTTGTTAAATCTGATACTAATGCCTGATAAAGTGGGAGGAGAGTGGGCCAGTAGGCCATCGAAAATCGCAAGCAGGATTAACGGAAGTCTTTTGGTGAAAATGCTCGACTATACGGGTACCGAGAAGGAGCCGTGAAGAACCGTCGTGACCAAGCCGCTACTTTCTCTCGAACAAAATGAATGTCAAAGTTCAGCGTGTTTAGTCAGAATTGGTCTTTGCCCCAGTTCTCATAGAGATGAATGGTACTAACATTATCGCGTGATATACAAAAGTGGCCTTAAATTGGGAGGATGATGGGATTCAAGAAGATTAATGGAGCCAACATGGAAACAACATTTACAGCCGCGTGCTGAACTATTTGGATCATGGATGGTAGCATGTCTTTTGGAGGACGAGGAAATGAGATTATCACCTGAAAATCGGAAACCGAAGTGGACTGCGAGCCTCTGCATCGATGTAAGAAGTCAAAAGCGCAGAGTGGAGAATCTATAAATGTAAATTGAGGCTTAGTGGGCAAGGTTTAGGCTTGGAGATTGAGGCGTTAGAGGGAGGGAAAAGAGGAGGAAAAAAGAAAAGGAATTTTAGGATATTTGACTTTTAGAACACGATTCTGTGTAGACAGCAATAATCTTCTTGTATTTCATTCAATAAGGTGACCTATATATATCGAGAATATAGAATTTATGACAATTATATATTACATCTGGCGCTATTTACAAAGAAGCCCTACTTACAAATATAATAATATTAAATATAAGTATAAATAATAGTAA
Source organism: Lithospermum erythrorhizon (assembly GCA_019722365.1). NCBI lineage: Eukaryota > Viridiplantae > Streptophyta > Magnoliopsida > Boraginales > Boraginaceae > Lithospermum > Lithospermum erythrorhizon. Next base: position 4,193 of record JADFUC010000297.1, read on the forward strand.
TACATATAGTAGTCATGTTACGTTTGGTGATTGAAGATCTTCAAACATAAATGAATATATACATATATACAGTAATTTTGTATTCTTTTGACTTTTTAGGAATAATCGATTTTTTGTTTGGGAATGGAATCAGGACAAGAACCTTGGGGGAGGATTTTGAATACCAATGCAAGTGAAATATGAAAAATTAACTAAGATTTGTTTTTTCCTAAAATGATATGAAAATATACATAATTTTCGAAAGTTTCCTAATAATAATATGTGGAAGAGGTGGGTGCCCCCAATTAGTTATGTGAGTTAATTGTTGAAATGATATTATAGTAATTGAGGGTCATTTATGATTTGGTCTTTGTAAGTGGTACTGGTGTGTAAATGGTCCCTGTAATTGAGTATCGGAATGTAAATTGGTTCATAAATAATTTTAGAAGCTACTTTTGGATCTAATTTTGTATTCTAGAAAATTGTTGGGCATAAATAAAAATTATTTTTGCTACAATTTCTCTAAACCTCAAGTGCCAATTACAGGACCATTTCGATAATTTAATCTAATTATGCCCATGTTTTCATCTTGAACTAACCCGAGAGATTCATGGTCTTATAAATGTATGTTTGATGTGTAAAAATGGACGGTATATCGATCTAACCGGATCTATTTGCACTCTAACTTAATTTGAACATGATTTATCAACGTAAATAGTCCATTCCTTACCCCAAAAAAGGAAAAGGTAAATAGTCCATTATTTATACTATACTGATAATTACATGTTTTACTCATTTTTTTTGGCATGATAATGGATGGGAGCACAAATAATCAAATCAACTACTCACACCGCCACAACACCGAACTGTGTGCAAATCTAACTTGGAGTGGACTTGTTGAATTTTTTGTCATAATCGCATAATTAGTTTCATTTAGTTTGTACTTTATGGATAAATACATTTGATCTGCAATGCTTATTGGTTGAGACGTTACGGAAATAAAATTATTATGTTCCCATAAAAAAAAAACCACGTGTGAAACAAGGATTAAAAATTAAATGATAAAGAAAACCATATACTATGCATATATTATTATTATAATTTTATTTGAGCAGTAGTTGTGCATGGAGATGAAGATTTTATCATTGTCGGTTGAATCATATAGACAACAGTGATGTGAATAACTCAAAGCCGATCTAGAAGAGCTGAATCTAAATTCGTTGAATAACATCGTCAATAATCACGTACTAGCAATCTGAGACTTGTTACAAATTACTAACTTCTTGAAGAAGAAGTTTTTTTCGATATGAATATGAATCATTGCAAGTTTCTGATTTCCCCAGTCTTGGTTGCCCACCGTAGGCTAAAGCGCCTCCGATCGGTACCTGACCCTTTTATTGTGGGGTAAATAGTGTGAATTTTTTCACTTGTTAATACAGGATGCGTATGATTTAGAACTGGCGAGCACATTTTATTTTGAAACGATTAGGCATGGGCGGTTTTTAAAGTCAAAACTATAACCTACTTATTCAATATCTAAATCATGCGGTTTGATTTTAGTGATTTTCTTGATTTAGTTAGACGATTTTAAATGCATATATTGTTGTTATATGATAAAAAATATGTTGTAACTTCAATAATTAAAAATTAATATTGATTTTTAAGATTTAAAGAAAGCCAGCACAAATGTTGTTTGATTCTTGCATCTAATAGCAATAACAGAATATATTCAAAAATTCAACATCTAGTAAAAATAAATCTATTGACCCTCTAATATTGAAAATAAATCAAAATAGTGGGTAATATTATGATATTAATAATCTATTTATCCTCGATCGTGTAGTGGGGCTAAATGATGCGGTAAGTATCTTATGTAGGGTTAGATTTTAGTTTTTATACAGATGTGTATTGTTAATTATTATTTTTAATTATTTTATTATATTTATTTAATGTAATTTTCTTGTTAGTTACAATAAGCGGTTCGGTTCGTTTTGGCTGTTGTGGAATTGGCAGAGCCGAGCCAAACAATTAATACTCCCTCCGATGACATTTACTTTGTCTCATCTAGAGTAACTCACATACAAATTCAGAAAGAATGATAGTTAAAAATGCGTTGAAAATGTAAAATGTGATTAGTGAAGCTATATCGTCGGTTAGTTGATAATTTAATAAGAAAAAAGTAATTAGTAACGATAAAAATATAAAATATTATTTTAATGGTAGAATGACAGTAAGCATGTTAATTTAGACAGTTTAGCAGTTTGATTACTGCCCAGATGATATTAGAAAGTATCCTCCAAAAAGAGTTAGAACTACAAAGACATATTAGATAAAATCTCTAATCATATATCATTAGATTATTATTAACCTATCAATAGAAAAAGTAAATGAAATACTTACTTTCATAACATAAACAACTAATTTATCGAAATTCAAAACTGAAAGCTATTTTAAGGATTTGTAATTTATAAAGTTCTTAGGTTAGTGCCTTAGTGGAAACTTTAGAAAAAAGGCCCAAAAGAGCTACAACAAAGGCCCCTTCTAATATGGATCATCAATAGCATTATCCAACCCAACACAAACCTTCTCTAATTCCTTTTTTACCCCCGAAGCCAAAACATCCCAACTTCTCGCGCGCATTTCTCTCTCACTAATCAGTCCTTCGTGCATACTATTGAGGTAATTATCGATGCTATTACTCCCTCCGTTTTCAATTATCATTTAGTGAATAAATTTATTTGTAAATAATTATAGTTTTAGTGTGATAAATACTTCCTAATATTTTTATATTTTCAATATACTTTTTTTCTCTTTAAATTAATAATCGGCAGACCAGTATTGTTTTGATCGATTGTTATACGTTTTTTAATATGTTTTTACATAGTATTTTTTATTTTTGTTAATATATGCAATGCATTTAAAATCTATTAAAAAATTGAAGGGGAGTATAAATTGAATCATTTGCTAAGATTCCCAGCTAGAAGTAAAATCATTTAGCTTACCAAGGTATTTGACAGTTTTGGAAATTTCAACTATGTAATTGTTTAAAACCACAATAATAGATTAAGATAGTTCGGGTGTATTAATAAGGTTGTGGATTTTATCCATCTATTATTGGATAGTTTTAGGTGGAACCTATGATTTATTAACATGCCAGCTCGATTAAGTTCACGTGTAAACCCGTTGGTGAGTCTGGTTACACGTGCGGGATGATATTGAGAACCAATTGTAGATTAAGAACTTCGGATGTATTAATAAGGTCTTGAATTATTGAAAGTGAATTTCGAGTTGTAGCAATATAGCTAGTCAGGTAGTCATTTGGACTTAGAATGTTAATGTATAGCAATAGATTTTGTTTCAGATACTTGAATATGGATCGATGGAATGGGATTCTACGAGTGCCTTTATCTACAAATAGTAATAGTCTATACAAGGTTGCTGCATCTCTCTGTGTTTCGCGCTTTACTGGAAGATTAGCAGTAAGTATTTGTTTTTGAAGCTTTATGATAAATCGAGTGGCAAAGTTTTCGGATTATAACTTGTATGCTCCTTCGAATTTAAGGAAATGTCTCAAATTGGATAATGGGGTTCTATATTAACGGATTAGAGGAGTTATTCTACCATATATCGTTTGGCATGACTTAGAGCAAATCTTCGAATATGTTATGACAAATATCGAACTAATCGTATATAGATTTATTATGTAAATTAGGATATATGTTTACAGGACTTTGTGTGTAGCAGGTGCCTTCTGCTAATGCCATATTTTTTAGTGGAGATCGGGTGGAAGGTACAGGAAATCCTGTAATTGAGAGGCTATCTGACCTGCAGAGAATTGCCGATATATTGGTTTCAAATTTTGGTAATTCAGTTAATGCATGGGTCGTAGAAGCTGCTACCTTCAATGGGCCTTTCGCTGTGTTTAAGGACTTCATTCCAACCGTGAATGAGTACGGGGAACCAAAATTGTACGATGCCTCTGAATGTCCAGCTTCTTTGTCAACTGTCTTGCTCTTAAAGAGTTGTCTTAAAGAGGTAGCTGTTACTAATTTTCTATTTTCATGAATTTTTATTGATTGAACTCAATGAAGTTCAAGAAATCCAGAGGTGAGCAGAGATTGCCATGTTGGTTAGATTCTTCGAAAACCGTACTCTCCGATGCATGTAGTTTAGTAGAGGAGAGTACTAGATATTATTTCTGTTCAATTATTTGCAGTATAAGGAAGTTCTCTCTCTTCTACAGCATGATACAAATTTCTAAGTTCCGCTTGCAGGCAAAATCTGCAATTGCAGGGGAAGTGGCAAAATCTGCAATTGCAGGGGAAGTGAAGGAGCCATTCCAATCTAATTTGTCGTCATCACCACCATTTAGAATGAGGACAATATTACTCGGATTTAGTAAGGGAGGCACCATCCTTAATCAGCTTATCGCTGAGCTTAGCTACTCAGAAGTTCTATCTAAACAAGATTTAATTGAAGCATCTACTGAAATCGGCAATGGAAATATTACTGCTTGGGAGGATCAAATTATACCCACTTCTAAAGATAGCTTCTTAAATAGCATAAGTGAGATCCATTATGTGGATGTTGGGTTAAACTCCACTGGTGCATATCTTAATGACAGAGATGCAATTCAAAGAATATATGAACGCCTGAAACAAGGTGCATCAGGAATTCGTTTTCTCTTCCATGGGACCCCCAGGCAATGGCATGATGGGCGACGAATTTGGATCCACAAGGAAAAGGATGAACTAATTCGACTTCTAAAAGAAGCTGCACGGGATAACTTTGGGAGGCTAGCTGTACACGAGAGATTATATTTTGCCGGTATACCTCCAAATCTACAAATGCATTTTGAAATCATTGAGCATCTTGATGTTAGCTGACTACTAATTTGAGTTCTTTCTATGAAAGTAGTGCTTGGTGGTATCTCCAATAATAACTAGGTTCGTATCAAAATGTAGCTGTATTTGACTATATTGCATTTGGAAATTCATGACATAGGAAAGAATGAAATTGTCCAAAGTATAACGGGTCGTCTTTATGTTAAGCATTCCATAACCAACCAAGAAGAAGGGGGAAAAAGAGGATTAAGTTGTTTGTATGTTAGTTGTCCAACTGTGAAGAGTCTTGTGTGTATCTATTGTATAGCTGTTCTTATTCTGATTATGTAGAACAATTAAGAGTTTGATAAATAAGCTTAGTTGCTTCGTTCATTCCTAAGAGACTTAATTTGGATAGGGGCCATCCTATTCAACTTTCAGGCATTAAGATACGTTTCAAGCGTGGATGATTATTATAATATAATCGTAGTACCAAGTACTTCCTGGCGAGCTCTAATATAATCAGATTTATAAGTAAGGATCTCAAGGGATCTTTCCTTATGGACATCTTTACACATTAGCTCTTTTGTTTGTTAGGATTGATTCATTTCTAAAAAGTTCTAGAACAATAATAATTGTTCTTTTTACTGTTTTATAAGTGACAACATTTTCTATCTTCACCTTTCTGTAATAATGTAATATTTCAAATTTGTCACTTTGTATTTGTGTATCCATATTCTTTCAAATGCTCTCACATTAGTTGAATAAAGTTTCAAAGAGATAAGTTCTTTTGCCATAAACTAATTTTAGAAATAAATTTCCCCTTTGATGCCATTTGAGATAGCCTCTTGGAATCTTGGCTAAGCCGGTTAAAATTCCCCCCTGTTTTTTCTTACGGGACTTTTCAACTCAAATTGTTTTTATTATCATGTATAAATTATATACATTGGTTATTTAATAGAAACTTTGTAGATTAATACTATATTTATTTCAATTTAGTAGTTTAGTAGCTTAACAAATTATTTAGAAAACTTAATTATGATCATAAATTAATCTTTTTCAAAATAATGATATTAATATTAACTCAAAAGTTACAAAAAAAAAATATTATTACTTGAAAAGCAGGTTCAGTGTTTTGTCGACTAGAATCTGCCAATTAAACTGACACGAAACGAAGGGACTAATATAGATTGACTGTTTTCTTGAATAAAATTTTCCAATTAAATTGATACGAAACGAAAGGGCTAATACAAGTTTCAGAATAAAGTCAAATTATCCAAAAAAAATTACAAGGGGTGATACGGAGTAAATAACACCCAAATTCCAGTCCTTGGGTGAAATATGTTGTCCCACATAAGAAGACCGTATCATTGTTCGTCTGTAACATCTGCACGTGTTACAACTTAGCCAATTACATTGTTCTATGCCAAATTGAAAGGGAAATTTAAATATTAAAATGTTTGTTTGATTAGAATTGGCCAAAATGTAACTATCATCAAAGTACATAGTCGTTTAATACAAAGAAATGGCTAGTTTGTAACTGGCGGCAAACATATCTACAATTTAAAACAAGTCATATTAATGCAATAATGCCGGCATTTTCTCACAATGTGACCGTACAATTCTTGTATTTTTCATGCAATGCCATCTTAACTCAAGAGTCTAGGACACATCTGTTTAGTTACTAACTATGTAATGTGAAGTCTATAAAACATAACATTTGGTTTGTTTCTTGATAGCTCTATCTCTCTAACCATCCTCCATTACCAAAGGTTTTGGAGAAATTTTCAAGAGGTATAGTTATTTTTAAAATGTCCAAGTAATTTGGACGTGACCACGCTGGACTAGGATTTAAAAAAAAAAATTAGAAAGAACTAAATGGAATTTTGCAATGTAGTTTTTACATTATGAGTATGATCAAGTTTTGACTTCTTACATGAATCTCTGGAATTTTTCAGGTGTTGTTAGAATAATCTGCTTAGTTGTAGCGATTAACGAATAATTGATTTGAATCATGGATGAGAAGTCCACTGCTCTGGAAAGTGTTGTGAATGAAGTTGTTGATCTGGTACGTCCTACGATTATTGAACCGCTTTACCTTCCTACAATGGCTTCACATGCTTAAGCTGATTCGATGAAATTTAAACCTTTGATTACTAGGAAATCTTTTTTCTTTAGATGGAGGTATATATAAGTGTGATCAATTTCTCCGTCCTTGTTCATGAAATATAACAATCTTGTTTCTTGATAAATGCCTTAGTAGAAGATATCGAATTTACTTGGGCTTGAGCTTATTAGTTTTTATGTCGATTTCGGATGAACAAGGTACATCTGTTCTGGTATATACATTGCAGTCACACACCCCGTCTACTTCTAGAGACTCCCTACTTCTATGTTGTTAGATAAATTTATCATCTCCATAGGGATGCAATAGTAAAAATGTTGATGGCATGAGATGAAGTTGAAAATTTAAAATTTAGAAGATCAAATAAGGCTTTCGATTGAGCTCCATATCATAATACTAAAGTACATCTCCTGATCGTGCACTCTGTTATTAAATAACACGCATACTATGTATCTGCTCAGAGAAGTCTAGGATTTGAAGCGATGGTTTTTCATATTTGGTTGTACTGGTGCAGGAAAACATACCCCTTGAAGAAGTTTTTGAAAATCTCAAGTGCACAAGGGAAGGCCTGAGCTCAAAAGAAGCTCAAGCAAGGTTAACGCTGTTTGGATACAACAAACTTGAGGAGAAAAAGGTTAAGATGTTTGAGTATTTACTGGAACTATGTTATTTTAACCTATCACTAATATGTTCCTTGATTTCTCATCTTCATAAGCTTATTTAGTGTTAACCATTTTCCCCTTCTCCAGGAAAGTAAAATACTGAAGTTCTTAGGCTTCATGTGGAACCCTCTTTCATGGGTGATGGAAGCAGCAGCTATTATGGCAATTGCTATGGCTCGTGGAGGCGTGAGGACTTAGTTCCCTTTAGTCCCTTCTTTTTGTTCATTATATCTCAACATCATAAGGAAGAGTTTAAAGTATCTTTGTTATTTTTCAAGCGATATGAAACCAAAAAATAAGATGGAATTGATCACTCTAGAATAGTTTCTTGCTAATTTAGTTCATTCTTCATCATCTTGACAGGGCGAGCCAGCTGACTATCATGATTTTGCCGGCATATTCATTTTACTTATAGTAAATTCGACTATCAGTTTTATTGAGGAAAACAATGCTGGAAATGCAGCTGCAGCTCTCATGGCTCGATTGGCCCCGAAAGCCAAGGTTCATCTCGCAACTACCTAATGAAACCTCGTAAAAGTAGTTTTCCCGTCTGCAACTAACTTTTTCCATACAATTTTGAAGGTCCTGCGAGATGGGAAATGGAACGAAGAAGATGCTTCAATCTTGGTTCCCGGTGATGTAGTAAGTATCAAACTAGGAGACATTATACCAGCTGATGCACGTCTTATGGAGGGAGATCCATTAAAAATTGACCAGGTACTTAATCTGGACCTGACTCAAAAGAATAGGATCTATCTTAGAACTAGAAAAGATTCATGCAGGCTAGCTATTTATACTTCTAATTCTCTGTCTCGCAAAACCACCCGACAGGATTGATACAATACTCAGTTTCCTTCGTATGCAAGATATATGATCTCTAATTTTGGAGCAAGTTATCCGATTGGGAGGACTTGCCATCAGCTCAAATATGATTTATTTATCAACGAGTTTAATTAATTTGCTGCAGTTGATAAGATTTATGTAGTTCCAAGGTTATCTTGGTCCCGATGATGATGCTCATCAGTTTGAATTTCCATCAATGCAGTCCGCTCTGACCGGAGAATCTCTACCAGTAACCAAACATCCTGGTGCCGGAGTTTACTCAGGTTCAACATGCAAGCAAGGTGAAATTGAAGCAGTTGTCATAGCAACTGGAGTTCATACATTCTTTGGGAAAGCTGCTCATCTGGTTGAAAACACAACTCACGTTGGGCATTTCCAAAAGGTCCATCCCTAACGCTAATATACAATAATAATTTCAGCCAGATTAAGATAACTTGTTCTAAAATATTAATCTTCCATCACATTCAGAAGGTCATAAATTTATTTTCTCATCTTATCTTCAGGTTTTGACGTCCATAGGGAACTTCTGCATTTGCTCAATTGCTATTGGGATGGTGATCGAAATTATTGTCATTGCGATTCAGGGAAGGAAGTATCGTACCGGTGTTGATAATCTGCTAGTTATTCTAATTGGTGGAATTCCCATAGCTATGCCCACGGTTCTTTCAGTAACCATGGCTATTGGATCACATCGACTGTCACAGCAGGTCTGAGCCTGGAAATTCCCTCCAAAATACATGCTTAAATATGTAATGAAGTTAGAGACATATCATCAATATATGTGGATGTGAAGTTCTGAAACGGCTTGTATGTAGGGTGCTATTACAAAAAGAATGACTGCTATCGAGGAAATGGCTGGTATGGATGTCTTATGCAGTGATAAAACAGGCACGCTAACTCTTAACAAGCTTACTGTGGACAAGAATATGATTGAGGTAACACCTGTAATCACTTATGTTAACTTAATTCTACATCATGAAACAGAACGTCAAGCTTGCTGGTTTAAATTTTTCATCGATGCATTTTTAACAATTGGACAAATGGGTAGTTCAAGTGTCATTGACTCATTTCTTTGGCTGTGGCCATGATGCAAAATGCTTATTGGTTTTATTATTTTGAGCATCTTTTATTCTTGTTCAGGTTTTCGCTAAAGATGTTGACAAGGATACAGTCGTTCTTATGGCCGCAAGGGCATCAAGGTTGGAAAATCAAGATGCTATTGACACAGCAATCGTTTCAATGCTGTCAGATCCTAAAGAGGTATCTACTAACATTCTTTATAGAGTCAACATCTTGGCCATATGAGTGTAGGGAATAGTTCCTTCTATGATAGATGGACTATGAGTTTTTATTTGTTTGAATAACTTATCAAAATTCTTATAATTTTTATAACATAATTCTGTTTCTGAAGGCACGAGAGGGGATCAAAGAAATTCATTTCCTGCCATTCAATCCAACTGATAAAAGGACAGCGCTTACTTACACTGATAGAGATGGTAAAATGCACAGAGTGAGTAAAGGTGCACCGGAGCAGGTAATGTCACTACCTCTACATGTCATCATTTATCATTAGAAAAATATAACAACTTTAAGAAGTATGAATCTCCAATCACTCTCTGCAGATTCTCAATTTAGCACATAGCAAATCAGAAATCGAGAAAAGAGTGCATACAATAATTGATAAATTCGCAGAACGTGGCCTTCGATCACTTGGGGTAGCTTATCAGGTATTTAAATTTCTTTACATTTTTCACTGATTTAATCTTTCCAAGTTTTTTAAATATGTTACCTTTGATTTCATGTAGGAAGTACCTGAGGGCACCAAAGACAGTCCTGGTAGTCCCTGGCAGTTCGCTGGACTTCTCCCTCTCTTTGATCCTCCACGCCATGACAGTGCTGAAACCATTAGAAGAGCTCTTGACCTTGGTGTCAGTGTTAAGATGATTACAGGCAAATACTTTTTCTGCTTATATATTGACTGTCAATTCAGGCCAATATAAGGGAACTTGTACTGAGAATAATTCTTAATCATGGGAGTAGTTGACCAAGTGATGGTGTTTACATTCTGAAAATAAGCTTTTTATAATATACGAATACTTTTTCAGGTGACCAATTAGCAATAGCTAAAGAAACTGGAAGGCGGTTAGGAATGGGAACAAATATGTATCCCTCATCATCTTTACTTGGAGATCACAAGGACCAGGATGTTGCTGTTCTTCAAATTGATGAACTCATTGAGAAGGCTGACGGTTTCGCTGGTGTTTTTCCTGGTATGTTATTGTACAATAATGATCTTAGGCTTATATTATGAATCTTATGAGTACTTACTAACAGTATTTTTACTCACAATCTCTACTTCATATTTCCTCACAGAACACAAATATGAGATAGTAAAGAAACTACAAGCGAGAAAGCACATTTGTGGAATGACTGGTGATGGAGTCAATGATGCTCCTGCATTGAAGATAGCTGACATAGGAATTGCTGTCGACGATTCTACAGATGCTGCTCGTAGTGCTTCTGACATAGTACTAACTGAACCAGGACTCAGTGTAATCATAAGTGCTGTGCTAACTAGCCGGGCAATATTTCAGAGGATGAAAAATTACACGGTAATATTCGTACAGGATGTTTGCTGAAACATGACATTCAAGCCTTATACAAAAAACTAAACTTATCATTTTTTTTACAGATATATGCCGTTTCAATTACCATCCGTATCGTGGTAAGTTCTATGTGAGATATATATAGTAATTGAAGTTATCAGAACATTATTTAGCCTGTTCGTTATTGGTTGTTGATTTACTTATGCAGCTAGGATTTATGTTGCTGATGGTATTCTGGAAATTTGATTTCCCTCCTTTTATGGTTCTTGTTATTGCTATCCTCAACGACGGTTAGTTTCTTACATCTTCAGATTCTTGACAGTTATTTCCTTCCATGAAGTTGTTTTGTTCATATTTCTTAACTTATACTTTGTTCCTATTTATACAGGTACAATAATGACTATTTCTAAAGATAGGGTAAAACCATCTCCATTTCCAGATAGTTGGAAGCTGAGTGAGATCTTTGCCACTGGAGTTGTCCTCGGCAGTTACATGGCTTTGATGACAGTTATATTTTTCTATGCGGCATATGACACTAGCTTCTTTGCGGTAGTTCTTGAGACACTTCTACTTTTCTTATTACGAAGTATTATAAGGATTTAAGATTTGTGACGATTCTCATTTGATCATATAGAGAAGATCTCATGAGTTCAATGTTCCAGTCAACAACATTACAGTTTACTAGTGCAACAGGAGCACTCAATGTATTTCTGGTTATCCCAATTTTCATTTTCTTTTCCAGGATCATTTTCATGTAAAGGACTTGAATCGCCATATTGATGAAAACAAAGGTGACTTGACAAGAGTCAATGAAATGATGGCCTCTGCAGTATATCTTCAGGTCAGCACTATCAGCCAGGCCCTTATCTTCGTGACTCGTTCTAGGAGCTGGTCCTATAGGGAAAGGCCGGGTCTCTTACTTGGGATAGCCTTTGTTCTTGCTCAGCTGGTAAACAATTTTCCTTCTTCCAAAAGTAAACATTTAGATATTTAATGAAGTTGACAAAATTTCATGGCTGATGTACCAATGAAATTAGTGTTTGAATTAACTCATTTGTCACTTGATACAGATAGCATCTGTTATATCTGCCGAAGTGACCTGGAAATTGGCAGGTATCAGAAGTATAGGTTGGGGATGGACAGGTGTTATCTGGTTGTACAATATAATAACTTATCTACCCCTTGATCCTATCAAATTCGCCGTCCGTTATGCAATTAGTGGGAAAGCCTGGGGATTGGTTGTTGACAAAAGAGTAAGTTTTAGCTCAACTTTCAATATTTCGTTTTAGCCATTATAGGTCTCATCAATTGCTTCCATACTAATCTACTCCACCTTGCATCCTTGTATTTTAAAAGACTGCTTTCAGTACCCAAAAAGACTTTGGAAGGGAAGCTAGAGAAGCTGCATGGGCAGCTGATCAGAGAACTCAGAAAGGCCTGAGCTCTGCTGGGCCAGAGCTACATATTGAGCGAGGCGCCTTTAGAGACATCAATCTCATGGCGGAAGAAGCTAAACGTCGAGCAGAGATTGCTAGGTAAAGCTATTCAATCTCTTTTGTCTAGGTTAAAATATCAAGTCATTTTACATTCAACTGCATTTTATTTTTCTATATTCACTTTATCGATAGCAACATTTATGATGTAACAGGTTGAGAGAGCTCCACACCCTGAAAGGCAAGGTGGAGTCTTCTGTAAGGTTAAGGGGCATAGACATCGACGCCATGAACCACCACTACACTCTTTAGATCCAATTTGTTTCCTCAAGGAAGACAAAAAACACTTCATGTTATGTTGTTGCAATGCACTATTATTAAGTATTCTTTCCATTGGGTGCTTCGCATCCTATATGACAGAATTAAGTCATTCGATTGTCATTAATAAAATTTCGATCTTGGAGCATACTGTATTTTCTCCCTTTATTGACTTCTATCTTTGACATGTCCGTTGAGTTACTCAGATTGAAATGATCGATTTTCAATTTGTTTTTTCTTTTGTATATGGGCCACCTTTCATGCACATCGACTAAATCTTAAGACTAATCTCATTCGTAAATAGATCGATGCATGAGCCAACCCATAGTCAACGGCTCGTTCGATTATGCTTGACTGAGTTACAAATTCTAATATGTGAAGAAGAATGGAAGTATTGCAGAACCAGAAATATCTATTTAATCTTGTCTTTGATTCCTTAAAACATAAAAATATTGAATTGAAAAATAGTAATCAACTTCAAAAGTAGTATTGGGACTTGGGAGAAAGGTATCAACTTTCATATACTCCAATGGAGTTGTCCAAACAATACAAGTACTATATTGGAAATTGAGAACCTTAACAAATAAAGATCCTTTGCTTGCACCCCCTAGTATCCTTCTCTCACAAGCAAAAATAGCATTCCAATCTTCTCTACCCCCCTCCCTCAACAGACACTATATCTCTCTCATTGGGATAATCTGAGGTCTGATCTAGATTGCATAGCATACACAGAATGGGTTTGTTCATGAGCTTCATGGGAAAAGGTTTGTCTTTCATCTTCAAGCTCCAGTTTTGTATTTTTTTTTTATAGGAAATGGTTTTATTTTTTTTGTGTGATGTTTATAGGGCTGCCAACAACTCAAATGATGAGTTTGGTTATGGGAACACTTCACAAGCAGTTCATACAAAAAGACATTGAAAATCTTGAGGATTTTCACAAAGCAATTCTTGATATTTTTAGGTAATAAGATATTACTAATGGAAAATTCTTGAGAATGAATGAATGGTGATCGTTAGTTATGCATTGTTACTAACTCATAAGTCATATCTTGCACATGTTCATCAGCACTGTGAATGCAGCATTGCCTGGTAAACATTATGATCTACCTCCCTTGAAAGAAGTTCAGGTATGCATCTCCCGTGTCCACTGTCTCGATTATTTCGTGTACACGCGCTTGCATTTATGCATGCATCGCTTACTCTGGAATTTCAAGAACAGGCATGCTATGAAGAATGGAAATCTGCAGATGAATCCAAAAAGAAGCAGCTCTTCATAGACTTCATGAAGAAGGAGGTCAGCCTCAGCAAGTTGGATGATTCGACTCTCATCACCGGATTGGTAACACCTCCAGCAGCAATGGTGGTTAAGAAGGCGGGGGAGAGAGTTCCTCAGCTGAGTTTGATCAAGGCAATACCTGATGTAGTCTTTGTGCCTTCTGCCACAGTTTTGGCTCTTGTCACTGTTAAGCTATCAAGAAACTTCTTCCTTGAAAAGATAGCTGCATGAATACATCTCATACAAGAGAGGCAGAATTTTTTATTGTACTAAATTGTCAGTAAATTGATTGATTTTCACCATTATATGCATAATATACATATGATATTGTCCAAAGCCAACTTTAGATAGGGCTGCAATTGTTTTAAAGGAAACCTAATACCTGCACCCATACCTCACTTAACTTAACAAATTTTCTCTCAGAAAAACAAGTAGCAAAATCCAGTATTTTCACAAAGTAAGAAATCAGAATTAACAGTGACCAAAAGTAAAAGTAAATGAAGCCACAAGCAAGATCTTGACCATGGACCAATTGGTTGTGATTGATGAGCAAGATGGTTTTTCTAAATGTCTTCCCCCTAATCACAGTAACGGTGGAATATCTTAGGATCTCCGCCGCCTCCGTTTCCTCTGACTCTTTCTGGTATTTGGGGTAATTAGCTTAGAAATAGAGCGCATCCTTGTAGGCGGTTGATCATCAGTGAGCATATTGGAGTCTAATGAAATAGGGTTCCCCTGATCTACTTCAACAGCTGCAGGAGGCTGCATATTAACTTCATCGAAATTATTCATCCCATCCCGCACTGTTTCATTGTATATCAGAATTTCATCTTCAATCTGCACAGATGTTCTTGTTAAGATGAATTGTAAACATAGTTACTAAGATCAGCAGGTTGATAATCTATCGCTTTTTTTGTAAACTATAGAAATACTTAAAACTGCATTTCTACTGATAACAAAAGAATAATACTCCGTATCTAATAAGAACTCTTCAAATCTGTTGGTTGAGTTATACATCAAAAAATAAACGAAAAGGAATTTTTTTTTGCAAATTAGCATAGAGAGCATAAAAGCAGAGGAAATGCACATAATAAAATATAGAGTAAAATGGAGATATTGAGAGGACTAAATAAATTTTCCAGTTGCAGGAGAAAAGTAGTTGCAATGCTTCATAGAACCAGTGGAAGAAGTTCCAAAATCAAGTAACAGAGATAACAGCAGTCATGTATTATATATATACATGCTTAAGAATGCTACATATCATACATAAATTTATTCTTAAATCGTTAAAGTCTTCCAAATCTCTTCATGGCGTAGAAAGAGCATATCTATTCACTCTTAGTAATATTGACATCCACACATATCAAGGAGATTACGGATAGAGGCTTACATGGCATGGACCATCAAGCTCGGGCTGATTTGTGCTTTCAATTTTATCTGAAAGATGTGTTACCTCTCCATGACTTGATACTGCACTTTCAGGGAGAACCACATCACCCACATGATGCTGTGATATAAGCTGAGATGCAATATAAGAAGATCCAACAGCCACTCTGTCCCCATTGTTTGGAGGAGAAGCGGAATCGGGACCAGAACTCGTCAAAGCATTACATTGAACAAGCAAGCTTGGGTTACCGGTGTAAGATAAATTTCCAGCATTGACACTAATTACCTTATCAAGCCTAGTCTTCAGCTTGCTAACTTGCCCCTTCAAACCTAAGCACCTGAACTTACTACTCAAGGACTCACACTCTCACAGATTCACCCATGACTTCATCTAGCTCAAACTCATCATTGGACTTCCTATTTTCTGGACATTGAAACAAGGAGCATTAGCAACTGACAGGATGAATTAAGCAAAAAGTAAATTGCAAACAACCTCCTCTTATAATACATGATTATCCAGAACAAGTAAAACAGCAAAATAGCAAGATATATAAGTGCCATTCACCAACCTAGATTCCTCCCTTCATCATGGAAACAAATTCCATCAGCAGGAGCTTTGTTATTCTCTGCATAATAACAAATCTTTGAGGCCTTGAATGAAAATTTGCAGGAAATTAGACATGATGAATATAAGAAAACAGATTGTACCATAGAAGGAAAACACATTGTGTTGTGACATATAAGTTTTAACATCCACTCTGTCCTCGATCCTTTTCCTTCTCTTTCTCTTCAGAATTTGATGTCTTCGACTGCCACCGGAAAATGGAACTTCCCTTGTACAAAGATTTTGAAGAGACTCTTCTTGATCGTACTTTGTAAGTTCTTTAGCATAATTACGTTCCTGCATATTAAGATTCTTGATTTTGAGTTCAACCCATTTACAGCGCCACATTAGAGGTTGTATATATGTCCTCCAGTGAGAAGTCAATCTCTTTTTCCTGTAGAATCACAGAATATAAACAACTAGAATCCCAAAATCACGGGTTAAATCCAACCCAAGCAGAAATGATGGGTATAATCTTAAGCTACCTAAAGGTTGAGTAAGTACCGTGATTCATGTTGCAATATACTCCATGGCGGGAGTTAATTCGGGCAGACAAAACAAAAGAATAATTATCTCTTATTTATTTTTTAAACACATCCAGATAGAGCAAATAAACCAGGCCCCTAGCTTAATTACAATTTAACCGTATCAAGTCAATCTATATAATGAGTCAGTTCCTGAATCACCACCATTAATATACAGACATGTCAAAAGATTAAAAGAGAACATATATGATCACTAAATAAAAGTTACCTCTTAAACCTCGGGCAACTGTAAGGTTTTATCATATGGTTGATGAGAACATTTAAATTACATGCTTTTAAGAGGAAGTTATCCTAAATAGAATCTTCCAGGTGGTATATAGGTACAAGTGTACAACGACTAAGAGAATTTAAGACAATTAGTACCTCATCCTGAACAATTCAACATGTCTATCAAATGAATCACCTTCTCGAAAATCTGAGACAGCTTCATCGTCACTCACTACTCCACCATTCTCATCTCCAAAGACATCATCAAAAGAACTCGAACTCTCAGTGCTATCTTGATATTTTTCCTCCACAAGGGCATTCTGTTCAGAATGTCCAATGTTTACTAAATCGGACTCTTTAGTTCTCCTCGTATTCCCTTTCCCAACATGCTCACCCAAAGATGCATCTAGTTCAAATGTATGGTCTTCATAGTTGCTAACACATGTCTGGTATTTATTTTCAACTTGTTTGACAGCAACTTGGACCTTATTATCTGGAGCCTCCATACTATTCCCTGATCTACTTCTTTTACTTATCATTCATGTACCATGGAGCAGTAGACACATTTCTAACAAATCTCGATCAAAGATCACCACAAGAACATTTGCATCAACTCAAAATTGATATACTAAAAAGTCTGAAAGTGTTTTCTTTCTCTGCACTACCAATATGAGAGCTGATTTAGTTTGTACCAAATCCAAACTAAAAGTAAGCCATTATAACATCAAGAGATGAAACAAACGCCCCCTCCTTCAAAAAAGGAAATAAACAAATAAACAATTACTTAATTTTAAGCAACCAAGAAAGGATTTTTCACCTTACAAAAACATGTGGATCAAACATGGAACAGTAATGAAATGTACAAAATAGCTAAACACAACACTCAAATACACACCCAAAATCAAGAATCAATAAATTCATCCAACAAACACATCACATCAAAATTATCCATGAGGGAATCATACAAAACAATTAAGTCCTCAAAACCTGAACAATTAAAGATCAAAACAAACAATAATAAATAATACTTGCAAATTGATACCTTGGTAGTCTAGAAAATGATAAAAGTTTGCAACTTTAGTATCAACTTAGCATAATCTAAAGCAATTATACAAAAGAACTAAGTGAATTAAATATATAAACAAACAATAACACCAACAATAATAAAGAATAATTGAAAATTGTTACCTTGGTAGTCTAGAAAATGATAAAAGTTTGCAACTTTAGTATCAACTTAGCATAATCTGAAGCAATTATACAAAAGAACTAAGTGAATTAAATATAGAAACAAACAATAATACCAACAATAATAAATAATAATTGAAAATTGTTACATGGGCAGTCTAGAAAATGATAAAAGTTTGCAACTTTGGTATTACTTATCATAATCTGTAACAATTGAGTAATAAATTTGAGTAAAAGACAGTGAATTTAGCAACAAAAAAAAAGACAGTAAACTTTATCATTTTAACAAAGAGTTGTTTTAAAGTTGGAGAAAATGTTTGGTAAAGACACGACTAATCCTATGTTTCTGAGTTGTCAATATCAATGTGGGGTCAATATATCACGTGGACCATATTACATCATCAGTGATTTAGAATATTTAGCAAACTTTATCATTTTCTTATTACTTTTCCCTTTTTGAATAGGTTGCTTTATTAGTTTATTGTTTCTTTTCTTTGTCGTAAATTATTTAATACTTAAATGCTAAATTTTATATAGACACTTGAATTAATTAATACATTTCAAATTGACACATGAATATGTCGTATCTTCAAATACCTGAATGTTTCAACCGCTTAAATAGATATCTCTGATGTCTTTTAAAGACCTTTACCAACTCTTTTAAAGAGGGAAACTCAAGGATAAATTTGAGATTTTATATATATTACACTATAAGAAATCACTCCTTTAAATAATAAATAATTAGTCGAATCACATTTTCATAATCAATAAATTAAAAAAAATCCAAACCACCCATATTTGTCTTTTTAGTGTGCTTTTAGTGTTTCCCTTACTCGAGGCTGCAAATTATCCCCATAAAAAAGAACCCAAGGTTGCAATCACCTAAGAAAGTGATTTTAAAAAAGTAGTGCAAATATGATGATGTTTTTTATTATGCTTGGACATGAGCAACCTTCACAGGAGAGAAGAATTTTGGAGAAGATACCGTAGTAAATGAAGATGTTCTTATGTCATGCAAGGCCATGCAGACGTGGTAAAATAAGACTGTTATTTATCATTTGAATTAGGTTGTTATGATTTCCTATTTTAGTGCTAGCTAGTTAAGTAGTTGTTGCATCTTGTTCTGATTTGTAGGAACGACTAGAATGCTTGTGATAGCAATTCAGTTAGTTATCTCATGTAATCTGGAGGCTATAAATAGCCAAGCTTCATCTTAATAAAAGACAATTTGAAAGTATTCCTTTGAGTCCACGCAGATCCCAACTTGGGACACGACTAAGCTGGATGCAGAAATGTCAGCTTCCTCACATCGATATGAGTTCTAACTGGGCAAGAAGTTCTGCATTTGTCGGAGTCGCCCTTTAGGGTGCGAGTGGTTACCCATGTAAAAATTGGCACTCTCACGCGGCAAGCCCCAACTCCGGTGGGCGACATTCCTGCTTAATTCCTCCTCCTCATTACCGGCGGACTAAAAGTAGTCGCGTACGCTAAAACGAGCGACATCATTTTTTTTAATGGTATTCCTCGGGCATTGCAATTGCTTCTACATTTAAATCATATCCGATCTTATTACTTATTCTGCTTGACCAATCGGTGTTTTGCAAACTCAACAATCGTGATCGAAATGGCGGAAGATTAGAGGGTTAAACATGCCAATAGTTTATCTGATTCCAGAAACTAAAATGAGTTAAGATGAAGCGTACCGAAGATACCTCATATTTTGACGGGAAGCATTACGCCTATCGAACGGTTACGGACAATTTCGAGCTAAAAAGGATATCGGGGAGTAAAGTGGAACGAGGGACTGGAGAACCACCGATGGCATCTACGCCGAAGGACAATCAACAAAGACTCTTGACTTAGACCAGTTGCATGATCACAAGGTAAAATATTATCTCTTTCAAGCTCTAGATAGAGAAGTATTTGAGCAGGTTCTGAATAGAAGTGATGTTAAAATAATTTGGAAATCCTTGAGAAAGAAGTATGGAGGAAATGACAAGGTCAAGAAATCTCTATGTAACATGTTGAGAAGAGAATTTGAAATGCTAGAAATTTAGCACAAAACCATGAAACTATTGATGCACCACTTTGCAAAGGTACCCCTGCTGGGCAAATAAGCTCGGCGAATGAGGACTATAACGGATACTAACATTGTTAAGAAGGGTTCTTAGAACTCCTTTGATTCACAAGTACACCTACATAATTGTGTCTATAGAGGAATCTAGTGATATTGAAACAATGATAGTAGATGAGCTGCAAGGGACACTAACCATGCATGAGAAAAAGTTTAAGAGATTTATTTAAGAAATTGATGATCAATTGTTGAAGGTGGAAGGGGAGTTTCTGTAAATCTATGTAAGGAAAGAAACATGTAGTTCATGGGCGCGCAGAAATCTAACCCGATTTATCCGTTATTAATTTACAGATGGACGAAAGCAACCCGCAAGCGAGAAAAGAACCCTTGCGGGTTCACATGGATTCAGATGTTCTAATCACATGTGCAATAATGACAAGATGTTCACTTCTCTCAACAAAGATTTCTCTCTCTATTCGCCGGGAAGTTAGTGGAATAACAAATAAATTGAGGCTAAAGGAAAAGTGGAATTTTAAGATCAGACCGAATGGAAGAATCCTATGCAGTTGGAGATGTATACTTTGTACCTAATTTGAAGAACAATATGTTGAGTATGGACAACTACAAGAAAAAGGACTTTCAATAGTGTTCAAGAATGGTAAATGTAGCTACAGATCATCCTAAAAGAGGCTCACGACGCAATCCACTAGTTAGACTCAGCCAGAATGTTTACTATTATTCCAGAAATGAAAGGACCAGGTGAGGCTGACAAAAATGCAGAATGTCTACAAGTTGATGTAGAGGAAATCTCAAGGCTATGGTATGAAAGGTATGAATCCCTTTAGCCACAAGGTAATCGTAAGTAATATCAGTAAGAGAAACATAATGGGTAATTGGGGTCCACTTGGGTTTAAGATAGCAAGTAATCTGGCTACGTATTGTCTAAATGGAAAACAAGTCAGAAATGTAATTCCAAGACATAGCACATAGAGAGCCAGCAAAATACTAGAATTGGTGCACTCTGATATCTGTGGCCCTATTTCACATACATCAAACAGTAGCAAGAGGTACTTTATGAGCTTTATTTATGATTATAACAGGAAAGCTTAGGTGTATCTTTTGGCCAACAAGTCAGATGCATTTGATTGTTTCAAAAACTTTAAATTATGGCAGGGTAAAAGAAACAAATAAACATCTTTTGTCTTGGGACCGACAGAAGTGAGGTAAGTACACTCAACCTCCTTTACTGATTTGTGCAGGACACATGGAATTAGAAGACAAGTAAATTACTTCCTAAGCACCTCAACAAAATGGTGCCGCGGTAGAGGAAATAATACGATAATAAATTTAACAATGGTGAGATCCATGTTGTCTCCAAAAGAGATGCCTAAAAGTTTTTGGCCAAATGTTGTGCTTTGGACATTTCATGTTCTTAATAGATGCCCTACTCTATCTGTTAAGAATATATCTATTAAGAACATGACATCACAACAAGCCTGGAGTGGAGTCAAACCATCTATAAGCTACTTCAAGGTTGCTTTTATCAGACATGTACACATTGCAAAAGTTCATGTAGAGACAAAGTTTTAATGGAAGCGAGGAAACAAAAGGCTATAAGTTGTAAGGATGCGAAGACACGTAAAAATAGCGGTGAGTGCGCGGATGTCATTCAAGAAGACAAGAAATGGGAATGGAGTGCAGAACTGCAAAAACAAATTGGAGAAGAAGAGTTGCATTGTCAGGATGCTAATGATATAGAAGGTGAAAACATCACTCATCTACCAAGAAACAACGACAAGAATACCTCTTATCCGGAGATAACAATTAACGCAGAATCTATATAAGAATCCATTCACTCGACGCAAAGATCTCCTCCACATAACAATGATACAATCACTCAAGGAAGAACACATAAAAAGACCTAATCGATGAACGATTATGTATCGTGGAAGGATTATGATTGGAACTCTTGTAATCATGCTGAGGATGATGAGCTAAGTGATACATAATGGAAGAATGCAATGGAATGTGAAATTGAAGCAATTGAGAAGAATCACACATGGTCCTCACGTAACTTCCTAAGGTCGCAAGAAAATTGAGTAAATGAATTTTAAGACAAAAGAGATGTTTAATGGCCAAATCATCAAGCACAAAGCCATACTTGTGGCTAAGGGGTACTCACAAAAGGAAGAGATAAATTTCAATGAGGTGTTTGCACTGGTGGCTAGACTTGATATTGTAAGAATGATCATCAGTCTTGCAGCTTACAAAAGTTGGAAGATATTTCAACTTGATGTGAAGTTTGCTTTCTTACAAGGTGACTTAAGTGAAGAAATGTAAGGTAAAGACGCCTCCGAAAGCTGCGCTGCTACAAGCAGCGGGAAGATCAACTCTGCTTACAACCGCATGTAAGGCACTCTATGGGCCCAAACAAGCTCCAAGAACACGTGTTCAAGAAGATCAAGCACACTTCTTCATAAAGAAGGATAAAAAGACGCGGATAAAGAACAAAGATGTGACAATGAAACAAACACTCTTCATAAAAGAAAAAATGTAATTAAAATGGAGTGAATCATCATGGCAAGCCTCTATGTAGATGACTTGATTTTCACTGGAAATGATCAAGCATTAATGAAGGAATTCTATGATCAATGACGAGAGATCGCGGATAATGACCGGATTCCTTGGATTTACGAAGTTACTTCCCTCGAATTGAAACCATACAAGGTAATGAGGGAATTTTTATATGTCAAAGGGAAGTGAGCACAGTAGGAAGTACTGGCGAGGGGTTTCGGGGCATGACTCCGATTGCATTTCCAGAATGCGGCTCCAATAGTTCCTGTGCACAAATTGGAACAAGGATCCCGCATGGAGAGTCAAGTTGACGACATATTTCAAGCAAAATGGTTGGGAATTTAATATATTTGACCGCAACTAGACCTGGATCTTGTCTATACAATCGCCTTGTTTGAAAGCGTATATATGGTAAAAGCGTCTATCCAAGAACTACCATGCATGGGCTTAATCAAACACATAGATATCAGATTCCATTTCCTCAGGGATCTTACAAAGCAGAGATCAATCTCATTGAGTTTTTGTGAAACATCTGATCAACTTGCTGATATCATAACTAAACCACTCCTGAAACATTTCAGAAATTGAGAGTTGCACTAGGAATGATTGAAGTATCACAGATAATAAGCTGAAATGCCTTAGAGCATTTACCTTAAAGGATTGAAGATGTTAGCTGATCATTTCATGTCATGCAAGGCCATGAAGACATGGCAAATAAAACTGTTATTTATTATTTAAATTAGCTTGTTATAATTTTCTATTTTAGTGCTAGCTAGTTGAGTAGTTGTTGCATCTTGTTCTAATTTGTAGGAACGACTAAAATACTTGTGATTAGCAATTAATTTATAGGAACAACTAAAATACTTGTGATTAGCAATTCAATTAGTTAGCTCATGTAATCTGGAGGGTATAAATAGCCAAGTTTCATTCAATAAAGACGATGAATTTTCTGGCATTGCAATTGCTTTGAATACATTAAATCATATCTGATCTTATTAGTTTATCTGTTTGATCAATTGAGAAGTTTGCAAACTCAACAGTAAACATATATCTCTATGTTCATCCATACAAATAAAATCAAGTTGAATTATAAAAAGGCACAATTAACAGCAATCTCCGAAGTTGCATAATCAATTATATTGTAACAGTGTATTGCAACCTCTTGAACTCTTGAAGACAAAATAACAATTCATGTATATGTCAAATAAATATCAATCAGAACACTAAAAGATTGACAACAGCTAGTAAAAATACATAGTTACACTGGTTGTATGGTATTATTCCCAGACCACAAATACTCAAATTTCATCATCGTCGAATCAACGAAACCCATGGCGAGTTGGAAGGTTTCATCTACGTTGGAGCATGATAAGACTGGTGTGCTTCATACGATTGACCATAATATGGAGCCTGATTCATTGTACTTCCAGGGTACATCTGAGGTACTCGAGATATTTGTGGTAAGTGAGGCATCTGTGGCATTGGGGGTAGAGATGCCATCATTTCTGGTTGACCTAGATTACTGCAATATTAAGGGATATACTGAGCACATTTAGCTTCACCAGCGAGAGACTCAATAAAAGATTAAAAATAAAATATCAACGCACACAAAGCAAGTGAGGAATATCCGAAGTTCCAAACCAAGAGTAGTATTTGCAATAGCCATTGCATACTTACTAAGCACAATGTCAAAGGAAAGAATGTGTCTTCAAACCATACCGACAATTGTTTGCCATAGTGGCATAGCCAACATGCAATGTTGCCTATGACCTATGAAAAACCTGTGCTGAACTAGCAAGAGAAATCAAGCAGGGTAAGTTTTAACATTCACTTTCACTCAGCCAGGGAAGGTGCCTAAACCAAAACAAAAGTATCCCTAGAAGCGTGGCCAGATCACAACTTGCATACAAATTATATACAAATTATATACAGTATAAAAAATTTCACTGCTGACGAAACCACATATATAAATCACACAAACGGGAAGAGAATACATATATGAAACTTTTTCGTTCTCCAAAACTTGACACAAGCCACTATAATTGCTTAAATAATTTAAATTGGTACCTGTTCGCATAGAGTCCATGACCCTGACCATATCCTTGGAATGATGTATTTGAGTCATCTGGCCTGCACATACAATAACATTTTTTTTAAATGAAACATATAATGTTTTGGAACACTATAAATGCACTTCAAATCTCATATCTGATACAGAAGAAGAATATCAGTGAAGGAATTTACATCAGTGGCTGTTGGCTGCTGCCTGGTTGTAACATCTGGGTGTAAACATATTCATCAACTCTTTGCTTTGCTAAGGCCACCTGATAGATTTCAGCAATAATAAAAGAAATTACATCTAAATCACATTGTAATTCCTTTTCTTAAAGAGTATTAATAGTGGTTCCCCAATAAGCCTTGCGATACCCAAGCCCCGTGAACCCTTGGTTGCAGTCATACAGAAGAGCAATCATAGGGAAAACGGTCCAGGTATGTCGATGAACCACTAAAATAAATGAGTAACAATCTTAAGATTTGAAGCGCTTGACGAGAGTTGAAAACCCACATGCCAATAAAAGAAGAAAGGTCTCCTAATTAAAGTGCGGAGGAAAATAATATGTTTACATTTCCTAACAGCAGCAGCAACAATTTGGTAGGTAGACACCCTTGAGAAGGACCTCGAGTACATGTTCTTATAGCAAAGCAAGCACTATACCAAGTGTTGAGTCACTAAGCCCCAGAACACTTCTGGCTACTCTATGCTATTCACTATTAGTAACTATTACGAAACCTTTTTTTAATTGGAAAACACCAACACAAAAGACATGTGTAAATCTTAAAAAAAAACATATGGAAAGGCAATTTACCTGATGAGCACTGCCTCCTAAATGGATTTGCCTTTGGTTGTGTTCACCTTTTCCGCCATAAACCTACCAACAGAAGAGAAGGCATCAGATTCAACTCATAATGAATCGTCTAGTGGTTCATCACAAGCGCATGCAATTTGTAACAAAATATGGTAACTCATAGAAACATAACCATCGAACTACAGTTCCAAATCTAAACTTGGAACGTCTTCATGAAGGAAGGGGAAGGATTAGAAATAAAAAACATGAACCCTCCTTCCCCTTTGTAGCAAAAATCTATTTTTAGTTCTTCAGCATTGTCATAAAAGATCGAGGGACTCTCAATAGATATACTTCAAATCATTGAACCAAAAAACTAAAGTTGTAGTGAAGTACTATGCTTGAAGTCATCAAGGAGAAGAAACAATATTGAAAATATAAAATATTTACAAGTCAGAGTTACAGTTCACAGACATAAAAACAACCTTGATAGTTGCTCCAGATTCACTTCGGATCCTCGATATGTTGGAACCACATCGTCCAATCAACCCACCAACCAATGCTTCAGGAATCATAATTTCCAGACTAACATATTCAGCTGCAAGATTGATTGTCCTAAAAGTGACGTCATTATGAGAAAGATACCAAGGTTTCAAGTACAAGTATGACGGCACCAGTTATGCAAAACTCAGAAATGGGGTGAAAAGGAGTGAACAACCTGATGATGGATCAACATAATGTTTGGGGGGGCGACTGTGACCATGTTTATAAGACGGACTGATTGAAATAACCTGCTTAGGCGGGTTGTCCCTGTGAAATTAACAATTTAAATGGAAACATTAGGCCTTACAATAATATAAATGACTAAAATGTATTCAAAAGCTATGCTTATGTCAGTAAAGCTGATTGCACCTTAGTTGACAGCCAATCTCAACAACAGCCCTGAGAACAAGTGGAACATCCCCTGATATCTGTGATTATATCAACGTAAATCAGTCACGCAACAAGCAAATTGAAGTTAACTATATAATGAGAAATAGTGGATCAACCACAGATATTCACGCTTATAGTTCCAACAAATAAGAGGAAGACAGAAATTATTCACGAAAAAAAAAATCCAGGTTATATATAAGGAAACTGATTGATCCCATTCTACAAAGACAAATAGCTAAAATCCATTTGTGTTTTTTCTTGGGGATTCAGTAGGGGCACATAATGTTTTGAAGTTGATGGTTACAGCTGCACTGACTCTTTCAATATCTCCCAGCATGATCCTATGTATAGTACTATAGTCTAAAACCAATGTGAAATAAATAGACTACATCCTGCCAGAAGGGTCAAACATGAAAACACCAAATATATTATATTAACAGATGTGATTCCAAATATGAAATGAAACTAGCAATATTTTGACCTGTACTACTCGATCACCCTCATATGTGGATGCGCAAAGCGGCAACTGATTTTCAGCAAGAACTGTGATGTTGGCTCCAGATGAATTCCTTAGATTCTCGATGTTTTGGCCAGAGACGCCAATTAGGCTACCAGCTTGAGAACCAGCAATCAAAATCCTAATTGTATTTGCTGGCACATGTGCAGCGCCTACTTTATGTGCCTCACTATTGCTGCCATCGTCCTTCACATTTTTGAGTGAATTGAAGTTTAGTACCCCAAGAAGTAGTATGGAAACAAATAACCATAAAGAAACTTGTTACATATTTCACAGCTTGTTCATGAAAGTAAAATTTCAACCTAACATGGTACATATATGTGATAAGTATTGCATCCTTTACCATAAGGATCAAAGTAACAATTTGATGAAGGGCATTTTCTGCATCACAAAATGCATCTTCATTGTCCTTTGAGCTTATGATAACAACCCGCTCTTCATGTCTCTGTGAGTCATCGAGATAAGAAGAAAATAGTAAGTTCCCCTATTCAGTTAAAAAATATAGAACAATAACCTGGAAGGCTGGAAACATCATCAACACGAAAAGAAAAGAAGTATTGCGCTGATAAACCCAGCAATGAGAGTATCAAAATCATAAAAGATACTCCCTCCATCCCAAAAAGATTGTCCAATTTTGGATTTTGATTGTTGACTTTTTACATTTTGAAATCAGATATGTAAGTATACGTTCCATAATATTTAGTGAAAAATACATCAAATATAGCATTTTTGACCTACTTCACAATTAACATGCACATTTCGGTTCAAATCATAGTTATATGTCCTAATTAAGGCTCCAAAGCTCGTTAAAAGATTGATCATCAGTTGTAAAAAACATTCAGTTAACTAGCTAGACTGATCATCAGTTGTTAAACTATAACTACAATATATATACTACCTCGATTTCAAAAGACTGGATTTTGATAACCCTATTAACTTTTAAACTCCAAGTACTTTTATATACGTTGTATACTATTTGGTGAAAATTATACCAAATGCTAATATTCTTAATAACTTAACTATAAAAATAACAACTTTGATACAAATCAAAGTTATATATCTCAATTAAGGCTATAAAGTTAGTTAATTCCGACAATTGAAAAATCAAACTACACAATCATTTCGAAAAATACTCGGCACCAAACTATACCATATTTCGATATATTTTTCAGCAAATATTATATAACACAAATACAAACATATTTATGCTCAAAATTAAACAATCAAAATTCAAAATTGGAAAATTATTTATTGAAATATTATACTTACAGTAACAGCATCGGCAACTTTAACAGTAGCTTTAGTATCTTCTCTAATCTTCTGAATCCGATGTCCTTTGCTCCCTATCACCTTCCCTATCTGTCGAGACGGCACGATTATTCGATACACCACGTCTTGTTCGACCTTCGTGCGCCGTTTGGGGGGCGGAATATCGCCCGGCGATGATGGCGTCGCCGCGTTATCTTCCGTCTCCTCCTCATCGCGGCGGCGCTTCCCGGTGGCGGATGAGGGGTTGGGCGGCGGAGATGGAGGCACGACGGAGGAAGGCGGTGGGGATTGGGGGTTAGGGTTTGGGAGGGGTTCGGGTGAAGGAGGTTGTGCCATTGTGTTCCACGGAGGGAATGTGTTTTGCAGCTGATTGATATAATATACTACGACGGATAATTAGCAAATTTCTTTGGTATGGAGCATTGATTATATTTGTGTTCGACTCGATTAACCTTCGGTTGGGATTTGAATAAAGTTTTTTGGGTCGATTATTGAGAGATATTGAGTTACTCATACATTCATAATATTAAATATAAAGTTTATTCAAATAAATATATTTAATAAATAAGGATGTGTTAGTTTGTAATAAGATTTGATTCAAAAAGATTGCTCAATTTTGATTGGTTGTTTCTTAAACTTTCGATCGTAGATATTTTTACGCCAGACAGATAATACTGAATAACTATATCACCTAAAATACATTTCAAATTCTTTTCTATCGATATATTTTTTATCAAATATTATACAACATAAACAAATATATTTAAGATCAAAGTTTAAAAATTACAACTATAAAAAAGTTTAATTCATGATGGGTAGTATATATTATGCATTTTTTTTTAAAAACTGTATTATGATGAAGTTGAGTGGTTTCGTGTATATAATTATCGAAGACAAAGCCGATATTCGACTGATAATAATCTTCGGTAAGACGGCCACATCGAATATCAAACGGTGATCACGTTGTTTTATCCATTCACAACACTATTCCAATCCTACCATGTTAAAACACAATTCTTTCCATCATAAATCATGACCTTTACCCATTGATACATAGCCAAAATCTCAACTTGACCATTTGGGTAGAAGGAAATGTTAGGTATGGAAAATACAAAACAATTATATGACTCGATAAAATGTATTAACTAATTAATTAGTAAACGTATTTCGAATTTAAAATTTTATTGCGAGTAATATTGGTAATCATTAGGTTAACCTACTTCAACATGGTATAAATTTATTAAACCAATTCACAAGTTTGAAACACATAGGTTCACTAGTATATTGCAACCGTCCCCATTGTTGCCCCTCTTCAATCCTCTTAGCTACTCTTACATATTACCATCACTAATCCTTTACTACAATGCCTTAGATTTTCAATCATCAATTGATTTCTTTAATACCAACAAATTATTTCTATATATTACTCTTGATTTATCAATAAATATTTAATTTCTTTGAGTAACCAAGAACAAACTGATAAATATTATGGCATCTAGTACAATTCCAGCTAAGCTTACATGCAAAAAGTCAGAGCTTAAAGGGCATGCTACGTACCTTTCTGAACATTGTTTTCATACAGGAAAAATATCAAAGAAAAATCCCAAGGTTTTATTAGCTCAAGATCGTGTGGATAATCTGAATTTTATTGATGATAAAAGTGTTGATAATGAATTTGGGGGGGAAATTATGATAAACACTACAGCTTTAATGCAAACTAGTGACACCAATCAAGTTAAAGAAGAGCCAATGGCGAAAATGCGGAATTTGAGGCCAAGAAGAGCAATGAAGAAGAAGTCATTGAATGGTAAAGATGGGGTTGTTGAGAAAGGGATCGAATCGATACCGGAGAAGAAGGATGAGTTATTGAAACAAGAGAATGTGGAAAAGTTTAATGGTGTTGAGAAGGTGAAAAAGGTGAAGTTTTCAGTATCATTAACAAGGCAGGAGATTGAGGAAGATGTGTATGCTTTTACTGGATTAAGAGCAGCAAGGAGGCCTAAAAGGAAGAGAGCTAAAGCTGTTCAGAAGAATCTTGATGTGAGTAGCTTTGATCAAGTTTTGTACTTTGATTTGATTGCATTGTTCTTGATTATGAAATTTTTCTTTGTGAATTTGTTGTTTTTGAGCAGAATGTGTTTCCTGGTTTATGGTTGAAAGATGTGAGACCTGATTCTTATAAGGTGCATGAACACTCTATGAAGGTATGGTTATATTATCTATGGGTTGAGATTTCGCCTAGTGGGATTCGGAAATGATCAGCTATCTCCTTTTATTGATTCGTTATATACCTTTGGTTTATAATAATACTAACCTAATGCATAATGTATAAATATCAAAACGACATGAAATAAGAGTATCGAAAGGATGTAGAAAATCCTCTCTCGATAGAAAAAATATTTGGAATTCAAAAGTCAAATTGTCTTGATTATTCAGTATTGGACTATTGGTTTTGAAAGATATGGGATATTTGCAGGGATAGATCACTTGAAGCAATTGATTTCAAGTTTTGGAGGTACCACTGGCCATCATTACTTCTAAAAATGAAAGAAAGCAGCAGTGAAGTTTTTGTAGGGTTATCTTTTGTTCAATTGCTTTGAAAGAGTTTGAAGTAGGAGTTCTGCTTTCTGTAGAACAGTATCTTTTTGGTAGTGACAGATGTAAATATGGATGATTTGCTACTAGTCTTTATTAATGAAGTCCATGTTCTATTTTTATCCAGTTTTTATATAAATATCAAATGTATAAATATAATTTAATATCAAAAGTGAAACGTGGTTATCAATATCGTGAACAATTATTCGGAACAGACTAAGGGAATGCAATAATCAAGCCCTCAAATCTTGAACACAAGGAACATCGAACCGGGCATGTAATGTAAAAGTTTGTAACCACTGGTTCCCTACAGCCTGGGAATTTATGTTCTAGGCTGGAACATACGACTCGAGCATCAGTTGAGCTGGTGAGGGAGATTTGATTTCAACGATCAAGTACATGAACTTCCATTGCTTGTCCACCGGGTCCTTGAACATCTCAGAATACACTTTCCCAGCACCATGAGGTCCTCGAATGTAGAAATTAACCTATATATCAAAATCAAACATCTTATGTATCAGCAGTGAATTCTCGTAAAGACATTTAAATGGTTCAAAAGGTAAAAAGTCTGGCAGAGACTGTGAAAAACAAAAGACTTATACTAAATAGTCCAAACTATGATTTTTTGGGAGGGTTTTACAGAATTAACAAGTCACCTCGACATGCTCGACTCCTTCTTCATCAGTCCAAATCCTATTAGGAATCCGCTGACGGGCAGCGCGGTTCCTGCTTTCTGATCCATAGCCAGTAATAGGAGATCCTATCCTCACTTTAACCTGGTAAAAAGAATACATCCGGTAAACAGATCACGATACTTAACATTATGGCCAATCCATGAATTCAATGAACTGAGAGGTACAAACAAATAGAGTTACAAAATAAAGAACAAGGTTATAAGTTAACTTATTACTTCTGTGTACAATAATTGTTACCAATACCAGGTCTTCCTTTCAATATCAGATTGAAATTGCTTAAGATGTAACTACAAATAAATCAGATTTCTCCCCAACTGATTATAGCTGTTTCAAATGATAGCTTTGAGCTTACAAAATAAGAACTTAGCAAGTTACTTAATGGGAAACATACTTGACCATCATTCTGAATCCTATCCAGGGCCTTCCCAAAAATCTTATACCTGCATCATTAAACAGGGAAAAAAGGCTTAAAAAACTATACATGTGACTATTAATCATAATGGGAAATATGATTAGCCTCCTACTCTTTCGGTTCAAATATTAGTTCCTTAAAAACTGCATATGCTGCAGCAGCAGCAAGTCCAAGCCCTATGAGGATGATAAAAGTGTATGAAGCTCCCTCAGTAAATGTTACAGGCTTCTCAGGGATATTATATGTTGGAGAATCAAAAGGGTCTTCGATATTAGATACATCCTTCCGAGTCTGGGAAATATTGGAAAGAAAAAAACATTAGTTAGATAATTTGAAGAGAGAATGATATTGTTGGATAACAATGAACAGTAACTGGAAAGCAAAATGTCTACAAGAAGCAGCAAGTACTAATGCCAGATCAGATAACTATTGTGTTCAATCGTCATTCTAATCATAGGCAATAACCTCCACTGAACAGTATAGTATTTAACATGTTTAATGGTTACAAGCAACAGTAAGACAACAAACAAAAGTACTGAACAAAATGAAATCGGAAGCTGGAAAAAGCACTAACCTCAGACTGTCTTTGTTTCGTTGACTCAGAAGCTCTGGATGCAAACGATCTGGTAAAGCTATATGCTTCTGAATTCAAGCCATTGATCTTGGCAAGTTGATAGGGTGAAACAAAAGTAATAACACTTCTACTCCGTGGCTCTTGGAATAGAAATGAACCTCCTGTCCAACATCAGTCGACATTACACACATAAAATAACAGCCAGTCTTATCCTTTGAATTAAAATATGTTATGCAGTTGTTTGACTTGTTTCATATGGTGAACAGTTACAGGTTCAAAACATAAGCAAAAGGTTATTCAAGAGTCTCGAAGTTCGTCCAGAAATAAATTATATCTAAGGCTTGACAGCCAAGTAAATAAGTCCAAATATACTAGATGAAATAAATGTGGTCACATTACAGATAATGACAGGGAAAAATAATGAATATTTCACAAAAAAGAATCACAATAGCATTATAGATAAGACATGGAACAGAGAATAACACTCATTGCAGAGGTGAAAATTTTTCGGACAATTGTGGAATTTTCTAAATGTGCCCTAAGGGCACATGTGTAGGAGGTGGTTAGAACGGGTTCATCAATAAATGTGGTATCCGCCTCTAAATAATGGGAACTTTGGTCTTTTGAGATGGACACTAGCCGATAGTTAATAGTTTAATCTTCTGACATTAGTTTTCTCATGTTAAATGATAAATACATACAAACCACTAAACCACCTCAAAAACATGGGCCCTTAGGGCACACTTTGATTAAAATTCAATAAAAAATTAGTACTTATAAATATTTCTATACCATTCCTAGGCATGTTGACCATGTATACCTCTCCGACAAGAGTACAGATAATATTGTACGCATAAGTAATCACTTACCAGCAGCTTCATTGAAGGCCTGAAAAAGAAAACTACAGAGGATCAGAACCAGCAAAATGTGAGCTACAAGACATTACAAATGAATAAAAAATGGGCCTAAGTAGACCAACTGGACAAATTATTATCTGTTGTGGCAAACAAATATTCTCCGCAACAGAGTAAACGAAAGATACTCTCCGAAAACATGAAGTGAAATGTTCCCAACATGACCTCGTTACAATTTCAGAAGCCTGACAAGTCAATCAAAGGATGTCAATCAGGTGTCACTATTTCACAACACCCCCTTAAGATGATCTTGTCTAAATAGCAATCACTGAAATTTCACACATACCATTTGACAACTCACTTCTTATAAAATGATTTAGCGACAATTACAGTCACGTCTACACAGGCTCAAGCCATAGCATGATTCAATAATGCAGTAAACCACATAAATGATACTACATCATAACTAGAGAGTCCAGACTACATGCTTACCCATTATACTTAAGCATGGTGGTTTAAGCAAACTATTGGGTACCTATTACATTAACATAAACATTAAGATACCCCAATTCCTTTGAAGAAGCTCTTGCTTAAGCGGGGTAAGGGGGTCGGATAATATGCAACCTTACCCTTGTGATAACAACGAGGCTGTTTCTGAATCGACCCAAAATTTGATAGGCATTATTTTTTCATCCAAGCTCGATGAATTATGGTGTACTAAATCAATCAAGCCACCCAACTTCCAGATTAAACACCTTTAATAATCCATAACTAGAATTCAAATGTTCCACAAACTTAGCATAGAGCTAGTAATTACAAAAAGTGTCAACAACCCATTATTCCATGAACTACAACTAAAATATCAATACATAAACATACACAATCCAATCATTTTCCAACATTCCACCCAAAAAGATTGCTTTTTTAATAAAAGAAAGAAAAAAGGAGCAAACTTTAACTTACATTTTTGCTAAAATTTGTTCTTTTTAAGGGAATGGTATAAAATCCAGAAAGACCCACTTCTGATACTCCTCTTGAAGGACAAATATCAATAAAATAATTCAAACCATTTTGTGATTTCATATAAGGGTACCATTTGTTCTTCAGTAAAGAAGCTCCACTTCTCTTTATATGATTCATCACCTTAGATTGTTATTATCTAAACTTTTTTAGCCTATTTTTAGATTTGGGTCTTCACAAAATAAATTATTTAACAAAAAATTTGGAGTAAAAATAAATAAATTATGTTAAGACATGAAACCTTGGATAACCAATAAACCTCGGAGTTGTGATGAAATTGGGGGGTTTTGGTTTGGTCACGTGATAACACAAGGGCACGTGATTTCATATAATTATCATTTTTATGGCTAATTTCATATATATACCTTCAACTAACGAATTATTTCAAATAATATTCACTATTCAACCTTTTAAATGTAATATTCGAATCCATTTTTTTGCACTAAATTTTTGAAAAATATTTTAAGACCTAAATTTTAGTTTAATAGAATATAAAGTTAACATAAAAATTATATATATTACATTTATGATTATTTTAAAATAACAAACATTTAATTGTGATCAATTTTTAATAATCAATTTTAATTAATTTAATTAAACACATCATCTTCATCCTTACCCACACGCATTTTTGTGCAGATCCTCATACTTGAACTATCATAAAGCTGAAGTGCTCATTCTCAAAAGTCACATCCACATCTCAAGACTATCATTTGGAAGAATTTCGATTGAGCAACTTGGCAAAAGAAGCACCAACATGAACAACCTTTTTATTTACAACATTTAATATCTGAAACCTATCAAATTCAATGCACTAATTAAACAATTAACATATAAAAAAAGAAATAAAGTTCATATTTTTAGCTAAGAAAAGCTTATAAAAATGTGGATATTATCTGAGATAGAAAAAGAAATTTGGCAAATAAAAGTTGAGCAAATTAGTAAAGTGTATTTGGGTAAATATTGAATTTGGGGCTATCACAACCCTACGGTACCAAAAGGTTCGAGATTAGTAAGAGTAAGTATTAGCTGAATTAGATAATTTTTCATTGAAAGTTGTTTGTTTTCCGTGTGTTCAATGCATCTGATTTAGCTCAACCATTTCCTGATTAATTAGCTCAACCGAGTTTATGGTTATTCTTATAGTCAAAGTAGCGCAGCATTTATGATGTAAGGTCAATATATATATATGTTTTTATTGAGTGAATTAAAATTGATTATCAAAATCGATCCACCAAGTTGCTTATTATTTTAAAACGACCATGTTGTAGAATATATATAATTTTCCTATTTTGTCCTTAGATTTACCTTTTAAAGTAGAGTCGGTACAATATTTTTTTTCAAAAGCTTCAAGCTAAAAATGCAATCCATGCTAAGATATTTGAAAGGTTGAATAGTTCAAGTGACTGTTTGAAATGATTTCATTAGTTCAGGTTCCTATATGAAATTTAGTCTTTTTTTTATCATTCTAAATTATCTAGATATGATTGTTAGAAAAATAAAGAATAAAAAAGATATTAAAACGTAGAATCATTTAAAACTATATCATTGTGGTTGGTTGATAATTTCATGAACAAAAGTAATAAAAAGATTATATCGAAAATATAAATAATTTATTATGGGCTAACGACAAATATTTCAAACAAAAATTACCACAATAATAAATAAAAACTAAGAAGATACGCAGTAATTCAAATAAAAAAATACGCAATGTCTTAACCAAATTAACATCGTGCCTTTGGGCTCAAGATAAGAGTCCGTAAAGGTCACTTATGGGCTCAAGATAGGCCCTAAAGGGCCATCTAAGTTCTTCATTTGATTGTTTTGCATTAACCATGCGAGATTGGGTGAGACTATTTCTAATTTATTGATAAAGATAAAAGTATACACAGAAATTTGTACAAAAGTGTGTCTTGACATTTGTTATATATATTTGTATTAGATTCTTTATATATTGGACTAAATAAATTAGTTATAATATTATATATAGAAGGGATTCTCTATCTCATTTGATGTGTCAATTTCAGCCTTATACATTAGTGAGCACATGACAAGAGTTTTTTTTTTTTAAAGCTAGAGCCCACGAACCAACATCCTTTCTAATTTTGACATGTATATGTATTCATATCAGGAATTGAGACATAAATTGGAACATGTAATCTCAAATCATACTATTGTACTCTTATTATTATAGGATATGAGTAATGTGTGAAATTTTAATAATTAAAATAAGTAGAGGCTATATGTATCTTTTATTATTTTTTATTTTGACACCGTTATATAAAGAATTTGAGTAGTTAAACAACTACGTCCAATTATGTTAGTATCAATGAGTACATTAATCATGGATTGGATTGTATGTTACACTTACTTGTATAATATTTTTTGTTATATTTTATTAAGATCATATATATCACATTTTTGTTCATTATTAATAATTAATTTGAAAACAAAGATTAAAATATACGTCTTATATATCATAATGGAGTGTAAATAACAATATTATTTTGAATATAACAGAGGATTCGGACTCCAAAAATAAATCTTTAGAGAACAAAAAAACCGACTAATTCTTCAGAGTGGAGATCAGAGGTTCAATTATTCAACAACATATATAAGTGACGATGGAGTTACTTCCCAATGTCCAGAAGCAAATATAATTATTTAGTCAGTAGAAGTTTTTAGAGCCAGGTGGGGTTTCGGAATTAAATGAAAATTTGGTGGAACATATCAATCGATCAACTTATGAATGTTGACTTGAGCTCTGTTTGTGCTCATAGAATGGTTGAATAATTATTAGAGGTAGAATATTGCTGCAAAATAATTCATTCAGCTATAAATTCACAATATTCATACGTTTTTCATGAATTGTTTGTTGCCTACTTGCCTTACATGCATGACATGTACTCAAAATATGTAGGTGTGTGGTTTATACATCACATAAATTTCTTATGGATTTTTATATATGTCGTTCAAATTTAGAAAAAAAAACTTACTTTGTTGAGTTACATATAATATAGTCAAACAAAATTTGGACATAATACGTAAATAAAGACGGGGACATTTTATTATAGTGAAAACGACTACTTTGGAAGATGTGAAGTGTTCACGTTACAAAATTTATTATTTGTTTGTCCATTGGGAACAAATATAATTAAGTTGCTAGAAAGATAGTGAAGAAACTAAGCTGAATCATGAAAGACACTACATGTAGTAGGAGTCTAGGAGATATGCATTACCGAACCACATTGACAACTTGCTTAATTAGAATCGGGTGAATTGACTCATTAAGCTCGTCTCGATATAAATTGAGTCAAATCTCGAGTTCGCCTCATGCATGCTCGACAACATGGCGATCAAGCTAAGTTCGTTGGCGGAGTTATGTATTTTATAGCAATATTATTATTTATGGATAATATTGATGTCAAACAAACATAAAATGATTTGAAATTAATAAAAAAATAAAAACATGTTAAAGTGATTGACATTTTATAGGAGTATTTTTTATAAATAGTAGTTCTTTAAAGTATTCTTGTTATTTGCTCATTTTATTGATATTAACACTTCAATTTAATTCTTATATTAACACTCTTAATAGTTATGAGATCAATTGCATTTGATCCTAACACAATTCATGCATACGTATACACTCACAATTCCGCGACAAGTCAAAGAATGCTCTACAAAAGTATCTCATTCGCTTCCAATATCGAGGACAAGATTCTATTGCCTCTATTTATGAGTAAAATTTTAATGGTAATTATTACTATGAGAAAAATGACAAATACATAAGTTATTTTAATCAATAGTAATAATATATCAATAAATATGTCACTCCAATTTACCAATAAATCCAATTATTGCAATGCAAGACAAGAAAAATGAAACAGGAGCATGTTTGATCCAACTTGGCAAAATTGTAAGCCAAGCTGTATGAATCCCTGAAAATCAAGAATGAATCTAATCTAAGTGGCAAAGTCTCCTTCTGTGCCATTGGAATCATGGTTTGATTGGTTTCCTATATTATTTCACCTATTTTCCCATCTCAAAAGAATATTATATGTCTCGTGCTCTTATTTGCAGAATATATGTAATGTATCTGTATCCACGATTTGTGTTACACAATATTTTAAAAATATAATACTCCGTACGTATATATGATTAATGGAAGACATAATAACATCCAAGCATTCAATACAATAAACCAAGCCGGCCCGGCCCCCTTCACTACATACCTAGCCTTCAACAAATGGTTTAAAGCTATTAAATTAAATGAATCCAAATAATATCAATTTTTCTCTTTGTGGTTGCTAATAAAAATTAAATAACTTCAAATATATACTAGGGAGTATTATTGATGATGATAAACCAACATTCAGAATATGCCAAAGCTAGTGGCTCTTTAAGCTAGCAGACTTCTTGACGATGGCATGAGTAGGGTAACAATAATTAACATGTCATCATATAAAGATTCGATCACATAATCAATACTCTATAGTATTTATATATGTGATTCGAATAAAACATACTGTACTATCTTCATCTCATCTTAATTGATAGGTTATTTGATTATTACTCACCTATCAAATTTAATTTTTTATCTTAAATATAATATTATGCTAATAGAAAATTTAACGTTTAAAATTTTGACATATAATAATGTATATTTACTAAAGAGTAGTATATATTTAATACGGAGTATTATCTTTAAATTTATTTTAATTTATATTTTCGATTTATGACAACTCACATTTATATATTGGGATGGAGTAGGTATGTAAATGTGAATTACTTTCTGGAACCGAAAGCACATACCTTCAGCAAATATATTATCGGAAATTGTAATATAATCATAAATAATGACCCACTTATTAGAAAGATACTATATTCTTAAATATTTAGTATGTTGAAGGTTAAATATTTGGCACCTTCCAAGCCTTTAACTTTATGCTAGACAGGTCCCATAAAATTTAATGTTTGTCATTTCATTTTCTATAGTTTTATAAATTAAACAACACCAATTTATGGAAAGAAGCAAAGAAGCTATTATTTTCCACACTCAGTTCCATTCTAGAATATCTAGCTACCTCTCCTCTTACTCCAATCTATCATGGAAGAACAAGCCAATAGAGATAGTCTAGCTCAAGACTATTTTCCATTATCTTCAATCTCCACCACATTTTCTACAATTTCCAATTGCGCAAATTCGTCATTATCTCCAACATATACTTCATCTTCCAACTCTAGAAGTCCTGCTCCAAATGAGTCCAAAGTTGAAGAATGCTCAAAAAAAATTCAAGAAAAGAAGAGTTCCAATGAACATCACCCAATTTATCATGGTGTGAGGAAGAGAAGTTGGGGAAAATGGGTGTCTGAAATCAGGGAGCCCAAGAAGAAA
Source organism: Lithospermum erythrorhizon (assembly GCA_019722365.1). NCBI lineage: Eukaryota > Viridiplantae > Streptophyta > Magnoliopsida > Boraginales > Boraginaceae > Lithospermum > Lithospermum erythrorhizon. The sequence goes on from JADFUC010000297.1 coordinate 43,946, forward strand.
TCAAGAATTTGGCTAGGGACATATCCAACGGCTGAAATGGCCGCCCGAGCACATGATGTAGCTACTCTAGCAATCAAAGGACCCTCGGCTCACCTTAATTTCCCTCACCTAGCTCATCAATTACCTCGTCCTGACTCAAACTCTCCCAAGGACATACAAGTGGCAGCAACCAAGGCTGCTGCCACTTTATTCGAGTGTCCGAGTCAGGACAACTTAGAAATCGAGCCAGATCAAGCCGAGCCTGAAAATTCTCATTCATCAACATGTATGTCTTCATCATCAGACATCAACCAAGAATGTCCAATTTCAGCATCACCACAAGATGATGACACTTTCTTCAACTTATTGCCAGATCTTTCAATTGGTGGATATCATGATCATCATCATTACTATGACTTAACATTTCTATACGAAATGTCACTAGAATTGAAGTGAATATCGACTTTCCATTTCTGTTCATGTTGTCAATATCCCTAACTTTCACCATGATATATAGTACGTAGTTGTGCAAAAAGAGTGTTTGTGAAGTTTTCCACTAAGTATTTAGATTTACTGGCATATGTTTCCTAGTAGTTTTGTTGACATTTACTAGAGATGAAGTATAAGATTGTAAATTCTCTGATCATTCGTTTGACAAATTTGTCTGTCTTTGTTCGTCAGCATATGCTTGCTTTGTATGCGGTACCAATTGGAATAAGATTCTGTGGGAAGAATTGTAATAATAAGTTTTAGACTATATTTTGTATTTCCCATGTTAAATAATGTTGAAGTATACCATATTTGTTGAGTAACTTTTACATTGTAAAATTACATGATAAAGTTTCCATCATACATTATGTATGTATTTGTGTGTCACATTGGGCATTAATAGAGTTTTACATTTTATATGACACTTCTTGTTATGCATTCTTTAAAATTACGCATACGTGACCTTTTTGGCTTTTATGTCAACATAATCAGAAATTAAAAAATAAATATATGATTTTAATTAAATATAATTAAAAAAGATTCGTCGTAATCCGAATTTTCAAATTAAGCAGTTTTTCGATAGGAACTACCACCTAATCGTCTACTTACAGAAAAATTCGTTCAATTTATCGAGGTACCACATTCCATTTGCATGTTACTAATTATTGCAAATTAATGGACCTACACTTTCCAAAACTAGATGTCTAAGTCCTAAATATCTCATTTAAAACATCTTGATTGGTTCTTTATTTGAGAAAGAACTAATTTCCAATAATAATAAGTTGAAGTTTATTTTAGCTCTTTGAAGGCATTAAAGGTTCACGTGAATTACATGAGTTTCAGCCACATTTCCTTTTCATTTGGCAATTAGATGAACATTAATAACACTATATCAATGTATTGATTGAGATGTGTTGAATAATGACCCATATTTAATTGTTACTAAATTTAATACGTCAGACGCGATAATTATTTTTCTTAATATTTTTCTGACTATTTTTTTTATAGGAGTTTACTAATATTCTTTTTTTTTTTAATAGATTTGAATTTGTAATTGAATTTTTTAATATTATAAAGAGTATCTAAAAGTTATATACTAAGAATGAATTTGTATTTTCTTAAATAACCGATCTAAGCTTGATTGTAGTACATAAGCATCGAGTTTGTTTTTTATCCAAATCAATTTCAAGATATATCATGATGTTTATTTTTGGCCACACATTGAAGAGATTTCAAGACTTCGTAATAATTTATTGTTGACATATTTCATAATTGGACATCCAATAAATATTTTAGCCGATTCATCAAAAAAGTACATGTAAGGTTGAATCGTCATGGCCATTAATAACCTCTTATCCGAGATAAAAATAACTTTATCAATATTTGAGGAATTATTAAATTGTTCAGTGTACATGCTTTAAATAAATATCAATAATATTATTTATTATTTTCAAAACTATTGATAATTATTTTCATAATTTTAATTTGGAAAGAATTGTTGAATATGTAATTGTTTCGTGATTCTTCACTATTATTTTTATCCCATTATATCTTTTACTATGGTCTCAAACTAATATACTGTCTATTTAGTTTAGTTTTATGTGATTATTCATATCGTTTTCTCATAAATTAATATGCCTTTTGGCGAGATAGCTGCTTAATCTTTCAATTATTTCTAAAGCGCGCACCTGGGTGATTCTTTTTATACGATGTAGCTTTACTTATTGTTTGAAGTCACATCCTTTGCATGATTTCTCTAATTTATACGTACTAAATTTTATTATTTAAATGAAGCACAAATAAGTTTTAATGTGAAAAAAATACATAAATATACATTAACATGTAGCACTTAATTAACTTTCAATAAAAAATCATAACATATATGTATTTACTAATACGCTATTGCTTAGATGCACACAAGCCTCAATCTATTTATTTTGATCAAGTTGTAAGAATATTTTAAACTTGGCTATAACTTCAAGAGGTAGGTTTTTCAATGTTTTGAATGCTCATTAATTTTTGCACTATTTTTAAAATTTCCTAGTCATTAGATGTCTTGTAATTAATAAAACTTTTACATGTTGAATTTAATTCATCGGAGTTATCTTCATTTATTAAGTTGATATATATGTATGTATAATACACACACACACACAAAACCTTGTTAAAGAAATAGTATTCTTGAAACACGATGTATATGACTTATATATTTACTAAACCAATTATTTATTAACCAATTATAATTTTAACTTTATTTTCAAGAATCATCTTATGGAATCTTATGTTAGAAAATATGCAACTTGTTCATATTTAGACATAAACAACCGCAACCAAAATTGAATAAATGTATATAAACGAATTACAAAATAAAATACATATATACATACGCTGTATAAATGAAGACATAACGTTAATGGGACCAATTAACTATTCTCTCTACCTAAACCTCCATTGAATAATTTAATCCGCACCACAGCATGACGCCTCCACTCAATACCCACACGAGGAAATGGCCAATCCACGCGATCGACTCGCTAGGAATCACGAGACACTGAGAATAAACTCATCAAAAGGCTCGAGTCAATCAAGGCTGGAAGCAGGTGGGCGGGCGGCTTGGGGAGCAGTGAGCGAAGATGGAAAAATTCAGGTTTCATTTTCTAAATCTCTTATATAGCCTCTTCCCTTTATTTCTCTAACCCGAATAGCTCGAATTGCTAACTGAATTACCAACTCGTTAAAACCGTTAACTAACCTAACGCTAACGAGCGAGTAACCAATGTCACTAATGAAGCTTCTCATAAATCGCCACCGAATTCAAGCAAAGCAATTGATTCGATGGTCTCAATTTGTATTGTACATTATCAATGTAAAACTTCGATCGGGGTATTTGAAGCGATTTTAATCAATTTCTAATTTGGCAATCACGATTTAATTTCACATTTAAATAAGATTCGCCACTCTATGTACGTGACCTTTTGTTCGAGATAATAATATTAAATAGATAATAACATTATCACCATTAGTATTATTATTATAACGACATGCATTGATCTAAAGAATCGCATAACTCTCGATATTATCAAGGAGCGCTCTATTTAGTAATTTACAATTACTATTATCAATTAATTTAGTTTGAGTAATCCCGCCTAGCTAAAACTAGTAAAACGACTATTACAACAATCAGTTTCCAATAAGCATAATTAAAAAGTTAAATCAATATACAATCGATTTCCAACATCTTATTTCCCAAGAAATCAAGTCAAAATTTCCCAATTTCAGCCACAAAGCTCGTAAGAAAGCTTCAACTTCTTCCACTTATACGACAACAATCAACGAATGCCATCATACGCGGAAAGTCAGTCGATCTAATTCATGTTCCACATATATCAATTTAAAAATTCAAGAATCATCAAACATCGCAAAGTTAGCGAAATACAAATTTCATATTTAATAACTACAATTCAATTATTTAAAGATATGTCTAATTATCAAGTTAAAAGAATATATGAGGTTGACTTATCAAAATTAGTACTCTCTCCACCCCAAAATGTTTGAAATATTCAATTTTCAAATCAATTAATATGATATATACATTTTTTTTACCTCTTGACATCAAATTCTCAAAAGTATATTTGCTTTTTTCTTTATTATTAGTTTTCACCCTTATTTACAAATCTCACTCATTGATTGTCTACTACATGTTTAATTAGTACTACAATACATATTATTGAAATGATGAATTTAGAGCATATGAAAATTAATTCGTAATAACTTTTGATTGTAGTATACATATAATTTGTAATTATTTTGCTTCAAGATTATATAATTTATAGTTTAAAGTATAAAATTTTATAAATCTTGAAAAAGAAAATTTAAATTGACGAACACATAGAAAATACTATTCATTTATACAAAAAATTCTTGTATTTATGTTTTGTGAGGGAGGAATATTTAGCACTAACGAAATACTTAAGAAACATATTTAAAAAGTAAATGTAGATATGTAAAGCGTGTTATAACCTACTATTTAAACGCTCTTTGTCTCTGGTTGTCGTATAGAAATTAGAAGTTAAGGCTTTCATGCATGCTGTCAAATGTTTATTTAAACTTCAATTCCCTCAACTTTATTTATTGTTAATATTATTCTCTCAAGTTCTTTACATTATCAAAGTATATTTAACACTAAATGGAAAGTTCACATCTCAATTGGGATATGACTAAGTTAAATTAATAAAGATTATTATTTAACTAAATTATAGAATGACACTTGTCAAAATTTAAACATGATATTAACATGCGTTATTATTAAAATTAAAAGACTAAAATAAAGATAAAGTAAAAATAATAAAAATAAATCAACCAACAACTTTTTTTTAGAATTAGTTATACATTATTTGAATATGATCAATAATTTAGCATTAAGATGACGTGAGCGAGACAATATATCAAGATATGACTAAGATGGGTTTACTTTTAATGATTCTTAATCATTGAAGTTTCATAATTGTTGTCTTTTAATAAGTTAATCGAAAAGGGTAATTTAATCTATAAAAAAGCAATAAATGGGGCCATGATTAGTAATATTTAGGAATATATGACAAATATATGATGGACTAACAATAATACATCCAACGTAGTTTTAACATAAGGTTCTTTAATACTTGTTAACAATAACTTTGTCGCTATCATGCACTTTGTGTAAATAAACCGAGTTGTAATAATCTACCAAATTAAAGATGCGGGTCTCAATATCAAATTTCGTAGAGCACAAGGTCAATCATCAAGACTTTATATTTTATGATATCAATGGAATCAATTCATAATAAATCTATGTGTAGAAAAACCATTCTTCTTAATTCATTTTAGTATTGAAGGTGTAATTAAGGGAATTCAAAAGAGACCCTACGTAGTGATGCACAATATGACGTATTATTTGTTACTTTGGAAGCTATAAATAATGGGTTAGTGAGAGTGACTTCACCATCACTATCATAGAGGTTCAACTGTTTAATCATTTGGCCCCAATGCTCATTGACAAAATTGACAAAAGGAGAGATGTAATCAAATGTTATGGTCCTTACTCTAATACTCTATATATCTACTCCATAGTATCATTGTATGTATGGTTGGGTGTTGATTATTCTGGAAGCCCGTTCAATGTACCCATTTAGATTATTGCTTCATTTGGCTTTACCTTAACTTATGCTTTATTACACCTTTTTCATTTTGCAACACCTTGCATTATACATAAATTTCATTCTTAAAATGGGTACCATGGAACTGAAAGTTAAACACAATGTTTCTAGTGACAGCTCTCTATCATACAAAAACACTAGTCGTTGAAGGAAGAGGGTCAATGGCTAGATGGTCGAAACAAGAACTTTTTCTCCCGCTTTTGAATTGTCGAAACAAGAACTTTATGTGAGAATCCAAGCTGCAAAAGGAGAATTGGAAACTTGTTTTGATAGGAGATCAGGCTGTTTTAGTATAGACACAACAGTAACTTAGTAAAATCGAAGAATTTAATCAAATAGGGTTGTACGAAAACAATGACATTCTCAACCTCGTAGAAGTCATTAGTTATTTGTTTGGATAGTGCTTAGAGGGTCATTCTGTATTCACGAACAAAGCATTGATCAAAAGTTTGAAATCGACCTTGAAATGCCAAAATGGCAAGAATTGTCAGAACTAGAAATGAAGGATCATATGGCTTCAGCAGTTACTTCTTCCTTCATAGCTTCAACAAAGACAATCAAGAAACGAAAAACATAAAGAAATGTAGTATCTGTCTCTTACTTACAGGTAGCAACCTGAAATGTTCCTGGAACTGAAATTCCTGCTTCACCACCCATGGTAGTTCCATATATCAGCACTACCTGCATGTTATTCATCAACTCTTAATTCATCATCATTGAGCATGCCGAAATAATGAAAAGTACTCACAAAACGACTAGAAACTAATCTTGCACTCCCAACAGAACGGTTAAAAACACCTAGTTATATACTTAGATCGAACTGAAAAGTTTGTCTATGCAGAATCCTTAGAGTATGCATATGTTTCGAACTTAGTGAAATATCCACGAGCATGTATTGAGGTTACAGACTTACACTGAGGATCAGAGGAATATATAGAGACATGTTTTGTAATTACTATGAACACAAACACACTCACATGTGGTTTTAAGTAGGTGCCGAGGAAATATATAAAGCTATATATAGTTGAGAATAACTCTTTACACTGAACCAAGTTACTTTCGAACATATCCAAGCAGGCTGAGTCCAGTAAATTGGCTAGTAAATACAAAACTAACGTCAATTTGACATAATGGAATGGTCCATTTTGGAGAAAACATCTTATATACTATTTACCGTAACATAATTGACTACGCCACAAATAGAAGTACGCATTGCACAAGTTTTTGTGAAGGGAGAAAAATAACAAGAATGTGGCAGTTGTATCTTGCTTTGCATCAAAGTTTTAGTATGCTTCTTTAAGCGCGTTATCAAACTTTTCATAAACTTCCAATGCTTTTGCTACATCTCATGTGAATACAGGTTCTATTCCTACTCCATCTCTAGAGTGAAAACCTCTAATACAAATAAGGATTTAGCAATATTGAATAGGAGCATGTGTCTTGGTGCCTTTATTTACAGAATTATAAACAGAGACAATCTCCAGCACAAAGGGCCCTGATTGCGCCCTTCAAAAGCATCAGCAGTTACTTGAGCAAAAGCCGGGGCATATGACAATGTTACGACGAAAAAAGACTACTACACTGGCGAGAGAGAGGGGCCGGTCCAACTCATAATGTTTGAATCATTTCATCTTGCTTTTCATGACAAATCCTCCCCCCTACCTGCCCGGGGCTTTGAGGAGCCTCTCCTTCATAAGCAATGGGGTATGCTCATGTAGCTCCAAATGGGTCATTCAATCGTAACTTTTCCCCAAACGAAATTCTTCAATTGTGATATCCTTTTTTAACATATGTGAAATCGATGATTATATGTTATTGTGACGGGTAATGTAACACTATTGGTACCTTCAGGGTAACAAATCCAATGTCAGGATCCTCTTCCCAATCCTTGTAGAGCTTGTGCAACCATGTGATCATAGTGAATCTAATTATCAATAATCTAGATTTACATATGCAAGTCATAGTGAAACTTTGATTACATTTTTCCTATAATATTGATCACTGTTCACACGATTAAATTATTACAGCACCCCTAAACGACAACCCTACCAAAAATAAAATATCAAAAATATTACTCCCTATTCATATTCATAATAAAAACTGGTCTCTCGAATACAGCACTTCTCTGACACCCTCTGCTTTCAACTAATACCTGCAAATATTAATCTAAAATATGAAGACTTTATCATTGTAATTTTGTTAGCTAATTATACTAGGCTAATCTGCTGCTTGGCACCTATACTACGCGGCTTATTTTCAACTGTCCAGATTTCAGTTTTGCTCCTACTGTCCCCCAAAAGATTCTTCTGTATTTACTCGCCCTCAAACTATTTTTCTCTTATCTCAAATGCCCCATGAATCCCAATCTTCACATTTAAACAAACATAAATTTATTATAAAATGCCAAAAGACTAGTTTACCCAAAATATAACTTCCTTAAACATTACACTTGAAAATAAGGAGAAATTTCGAAATATTTTTTAAAAAATAATTAATTAAAACCTCCCCCACCCATCCAGCCATCTTCACTAACACCCCTCCACATCTACCAATATTCAACCCGTCTTCACTTACTTCAAATCCCCCCAACACCGTCTCCCAAAAATCGCCACCATTGCCTCCCCAAACACTGACACCACTCCCCCTTCCTAAAATCCGCCACATCCTCCCCTTGGAATCAATCAACCAACAAATCCGGTCAACCAAATCGGTCAACTCATTCTTCTCCTCTCAATCTCTGTGATATTTGTTTCATGTAGCATTGCATCCGACGACTTGATTTATCGTTATTTTTTTTAATCGCGGTATGGGCAGGTAAGCCAGTACGCTGAAACTGGGAAATAAATGGAATGTGGGACGTAGAGTGCCAAAGGGCAGCTGGAAGTGGACTGTAGGAATTGGGTCGGCTACAGCAGCTGGCAAGCAATAAGAGGGAGCTCATTGAGTCACAAATGAGTCAAAGTAGCAGGATGTGGGTCAAGCTGTGGAGTTTATCTCCTAATTATTTATTTTTATTTATTTATAAAATATCCTATGATATAAAGTATTTGTAAATGTATTCCGTCTTTCTAAAGTAATATTTAATGAAGTTTTAATTAAGGCAAAATAGGCATTTCAGATCTTTAATTTAATTTATATATTGTTAGCGTGTAAAATCGCGGCCTGCGATTGGCATAAAGAAAATAATTCTGGGCAAGCCAGAATACTTTTATGAAAGAACTGTATTTAACCCGAAACCTTGTGCGATTGAAAATAAATGATAAGATAAAAAGAATATCAAATTAGCCATTATAAATTACTAAGAACAAATAAATTAATTAAAAACAAATAAATGGAATTATTAAAGATTTAAACCGTCAGACCAAATTCGCCCCCAGATCAAAACGAATGGGAATTATTATTACTACGTGTCGATTTTTATTATCAGACAAAGAAGAGTAAGATCCTGCTGCTCTACATTTTGTTCTCTACATGTGATTCTATTAAATTAAATTTATAATAATAATATTAGAGACAATTTCCATCACCTACAAGCCAATCAAAGACAAAATACTGTAATGCAATTGCAATTAGACTTAAACAACAAACCAACCTAATCAGACCACCCATCATTTGATTTTTTCTCCAAACGAATCAAATGAGCATGGTTCAAACAATTTCAAAATCGAAACTTTTCATTTGGCTTTACCAAAAAACCGTTAATTCAATAATATAATTAATACATATATTTTTTACACAATTAAATCAGATTTATATTTATTTAGCATTCATATTTGTTTACGAGTTTATTTTCAATCAATCCCTTATGATTTCGCTTGTTGTTCTGTTTATAAAGTTTTTCTGTTTGTCTACTCCCTGCTTTTTTCAGAACTATTTATTTATCAATATATAAATTCATTAAAATAGAGTGAGCGGTTCTTTAATTATAAATTACTTTAATTTACATTCGAATAGTATATTTTCAAATATGAGGAATATTTTGCACAATAAAAAGGCAACACCAAACCCCAACCCCACCCCTCCACCACCACCACCACCCCTCCCCACTTCACCCCACCCCAACTCCCATTAGCCTCTCCCATCGAACACCTCTCTCATACAACCACAGCCTTCTACTCCCCACCACCATTATCCACCGAATATAACTTTGAACCTTGGGGACTATACCGAAACGTCGATTTATATCGACTTCTTATAAAAAGTGTGACAGGTACGGAATGAACTCGCAAGCAAAAAGGTCAGACGACATGCTGGAATGGATGGCCTTCACAACCCCCGACATGGTCGTTAGCTCGCCTTCACCAAGTTCTCCTCCCAAATCAGCCGCAAGTTTTTGAAAAAGATTACGCACTTCAACAACGGAAACGGGGCGGGTCATGTCGCTGGGGCACAGTAAGGCTATGGGATTTGTAGCCGCTGCTGTGACGACGCGGTGGTCAAGTCAGCGGGTTTAGTTTTAATTATTTTATTTTTATTTATTATAAAATATCCTCATATATTTTATTTAAAATATACCCATTTTCAAACGCAAACTTTGGCAAGTTATACTATGGCAAAATAGATATTTACATTTTAATGAATTAAAATATAGTCTGTTATTACTCGGCATGTTAAAAATAGTTTGTTATTACCAAAAACAAAGCAAGAAAAAGACAGTGGGTACAGAATAAGAATCCGAAACCATGTGGTCGATTGAAAATAAATCCATAAGATAGTGGACAAATAGCAATTAGCCTTTATTTAATCTAAGACGCTCATTTAATATATTTGTCCATCAATCTGGGATCCCAAAAACAGAATTTAAGATTATATTTGTAAAGACTTTGACTTACCGTAATAGCTCAACAATACTATTAATGCATTCCGAATATCATAATTACTCATTCACAACCATATTCACAATCGACACATTTATTTCGACAAATCGACTACTTATTTGTTGAACAATCGAAGAATATTTTATTGGACAACTGACGTCTAATTTCTAGATTTAATATTTTCACCGAAAAACCGAATAAAGACCGAACCGCACCGATAAATACTCATAATTAAATCGAACAAAACTGGCAACCGATTCGCACTGAACTGAAACGCATGATCTGAAACCACATCACCGCAGCATTCACTACCATCCTTAATTGTAATGGACTCTATTAAGTTTGTATGGACCAAGAGATGTACATGAGTTATGACTTACGAGTACATCATAAGCTGACCCGAGTGGAACTGAGCTCAAGTTTGAGAAATTTAAGTTAATTGGGATTATTGTTCGAGCTGAGCATAAGTGTCATTAATATAAATTCGTAATTTCAATCTAAATACATTATACTATAAAATTGAAAATTCTAAATAGTTTAACGCACATAATATTCAAATTCTATAACACATAATATAGATAAAAATAGTTAAAAACTAGATTAAGAAAAGTTCTCATAGTATTTAAAAAAAAATCTATCAAAAACATCTTCACAAATCGTTGATATTCTATTACATTTTATCAGTATCGACATAATACCTAATAGCCAGTCCATCAATACCTTTTATAATTGAACACACGAAAAATTTGATTAGTCCGATAAAATCAAAAAACCTACTATTCATCATAAAAGGAAGAAAATAATTGCAGATGTTCTCAATAAAAATGTGAGCAAGATTAAATCGTCCTGTCCTAGTGGACCATGGGAGAAGATTGTTGTCAGTGCTACTAACATGATTTTTGTTTGGAGTTTACACCCATTGATTAACTAGCTTACCAGGGTGGATGCTCTGAACACATGATTAATTAGTAGCTAAGCTAACCACAGTTGTGTATCTTTGCTTTATCACCTCAACTTTAACACATGCGTACGGTTCATTTATTATAATAAGATGTTGATAGATCAAATAAATTGGTTTAGGATGCAGAACTTTTGTCTCACCTATTTTTTAGCAACATCAAGAAATGGTATAAATGAATACACATCAAGTGGATCGATTTGATGTAAATGCTTGCGTTTTATTTTTTACCTCTCTTCGTGGCATCTTGTGAAGTGTCGAAAATTAGAAGAGATTAACGAGGACGACCGCCTCATCAATTTAAAAAAAAATATTTAAAGTTACCATATAATTATAAATTATTTTATAGAAATCGCTTACCCTTTCCCCCTCAATAATTGATTGTTTTTTTAAATAAATACTATATTTTTGATCTCTTCAATTTTGGTTTAAGATCATTTGTTATGTGTAATAAGTTTTTACTTCATCAAGCCTCTGGGCAGTTGTTGGCCCTTTTTGTTTTGACATTATTAGTGTTTTCGCTTTCAAAAATGAATTGAAAGGTAAGGTGGCTGCAGTCCACACTTGTTGAAATAACTCAATCATCCAAAATAAATTCATTCTCGACCGTACTGAGCTTCCTCATTGTTTTTATTGGTGGGGTTTCGGAGAAATATAATACTTCATCATAATATAAGGATTGTTCAGTTTTTATTTTCTTAAAAACATTAAGAGATAATTAACTAAAGTGAATCCATTTTAAAAATATATATACATACGAAAGTTCGTCAAATGTTATTAGTTATGGAAAATAAAATGGAAATGGAAATGGACAATCTTCTTCATGGGACGACGCAAGCAGTACGAAACGTGTTATTATCCAACGAAGTGCCTCCTTTAAATATTCATTTGCAAACCGAATCTGAATCGATCGACCGAACCGAAAACACCGAATTTCTAACCATCCGAATAACCGATTTTAAAGTCGGCTGGGTTTGAGAGAATCGGTTCACTTAGGTTCAAAGCTAGTAACCGAACCGAACCGGGACAAATTGTATAGATTTTTCAATTTTCATTTATTATCATTTTCAAGATCTTGTAGTATTGCATATTTGATTGTGATTTAACTTTGCTCATTATTTCATAACGAAACGAAATATATATAAATCTTTCTAAAACTAATAATATAGGGAATATAAAATATGTAAAAAAAGCTAAGATTAAGTAGATTGAATGCAGATGTAGTATCAGATAACTAATCTTAAAAAGTTGAGTTCATTGAATTACATTGACAAAATCTAGTTTAAGCGACTTAATTTCAGCTCAAAGACGAGCACATGCTTAAAAAATTATCTCAAAAACCGAAATTTAACCGAACCGAACCGATGGAATCGAGATTGGAACCGAACCGATTTAGGTTCGCATTTGAGAGAACAGATTAAATATGCTTCCTGGCTAGCGCCAAAACAGAACTAACCGAATCTAAGCTCCTAAATTATAAATAATGTCTTGAGATAATTTCAAGACTGTAATACTGTAAATATTAATGATTGATTGGTATGAAAAAAGGTTAATTCGAAAGAGAGTTGTGAAATGCATGGGTCCATGTCTACCATGATGAAGAAACTGGACAGTTGTTTGTATGTGTTGATTACATTGGCCATTATACTCTTTTAGGGCCTGTCTTCCTGCTCACATTCTTGTAGTAGAATTACATCTACATTGAATTATGATCTGAAATACGGAGTATATCAGTTTGATATAGGACACTACTGTTCAACCCCCATGGTTGGGTACATAAATTGTGGTGTGTTTTTGGGACCACATTTAAAAGTACTTCGCCACTTCTCCTTCAAGTATATTCAAAGAATCAATGTTTTCATACAAGAGTGATGAATGATTGGATACAAGAAAAATAATAAGGAAAAACATAAAAAAAAATAGGAAAATGAACAAAATAATTTTCTTAAAAATATATATTAAAATATTACTTTCAATAATAAACGTTTATTTTTCAAAAAAATTAGAGGGCGACTACCCTGCGTCGCCTACTTCGACTCCTGCCTCCAAGCTTACCTTGTTCAGAGAATTGAAGTCAACCATGTGATGATCAGCAGGGTTTTCTGCAATAGTAGTTCGCAGAGGAATATGTGTACACCAAACGGGGTGGGGATGGACCCGACCTTAGTAAAGCCATTGGTGCCCTACTTGTTTGGTTCTTGAACAGAGCCAACTTCAGCTACATTAGTGGCATCTTTAAAGGATTGTACAATTTGTTTTTCCTTTTTGATCATGACATTCATATACCTCGCCATTGATTAATATTCATCATATAGACATCATAATAATAAGCTCCCAACATGTATCTTTTTTTAAAAAAAATTGTATCTTTAAAAAAAATAATTAAAATGCTCGGAATTCAAGAATCAATGATTGGCTTGCATAGTTGCATGGTAGACCAAAAATATTATTGGCGTTTGGATACTTCAAATTTTTATTGATTTATTCTAAAGGTCGGCATTAAAAACAAAACAATGTACACTATTTCTATGTAATTGTATGATTGAATCAACTCTGATCCATCAGTAACCCCTAGGCCCCTTTTTCGGTTTTATGATTTACAATGCAGAACCAAAGAGGAGAATGCTAATCAATTGGTTTTAGCATTAATCACATTAACTCTTGACACAAGGAATGCTTTTTTTTTAATCAAAAGAGAGAGGAGAATGCTACCACTGTTTAAGCTGAAATAGCAGAAATAACCACTATCAGTCTTTTTTTATCAATGAATCTTTTCAAAAAAAAAATTAATTTAAACAGATTTTTTTCACTTTCCTATCCCTATTTCACAATCATTCAGTGGGATCAGACCCAAACACTGTCAAAAAGTATGAAAATGACTATTTTGCTCTTAATAAAACTTTCTCAAACATTACACTTACAAATAAGGGGAACTAAAATAGTAATTTTATACCCAGTTAGGAATCCCAACAATTATTGACAATCCCATAATCGACAATAATCCCTGATCCTCTGCGATGCCAAACCGATGATATAACACCGCCTTTATATAACATACAATAAAGAAATAACGCTGAAAAATTAAATCCTACATAGCACCTTTACTGTCTCCTCTCTAAATGATATCCAATACAGATCTACTAATAATAATACTAATGTAAGATTGCTATTGCGACTCAAGAACCCTACTCTACGATCTCTCTCAACTCGGATGCTGCAAGTTTTCTCACACGAAACTCCTCGACACAAAGCCTTCATATACGCCATCTTCAATCTCTCACACTCTTTCACAACCTCACCAAGTAAACCTCATAATTCTAAAAATAAGAACACTATTCTAACCTATAAGGTTGATTTCCAACCACCATCGCAAAATGGCCAGATTTACATACCACCTGGGACTCATATAACATATATACTAAGCACCCTTGCGCCTAAAACTAAACCGAATAAAGAAATACGCCCAAAAATCACATATTTTAACTTGTGTCAGTCCTAACTGACCTCTAACTTATTTATCCGACTAAATTTAGCTTCACTTCAACATTTTGGACATCATTTAGAGTGTGCTTATAACACCAGTGCCATTTGCCCCTTACTTTCATTCCACGAAAACAAACGGAGCACTAAAGTTTCAACAAAATAAGGAGCCCTAAACTTTTTACACAAATATCTACAGTAATATTTTACTAATAACTACACAATTTTATAAAACCGCACCCTCCTAACCCGACATGTCCCTTATAGTTCATTTTTTTTGGTTAAAAACTCAAAAAGAACTCACACACACCAAATGTGTTGTACTACAATTGATCACTGTGGAAAGCTAAAGTCATACATTTATAAATAGGTATGCAGCTTTCCTGATCTCCCCAAATCTTCTTCACTTATCTGTTACTTTTTTCTCCCTCAAACTCAAACAGAGCCCCCCAAAATTTCAAGAAACCTTATTGATTTCAGCCAAAAATATAATGCAGCCTCCTCTGTTTCCTCTCTTATCTTCTTTTGTACAACTTTGAGTTGTATAAATGTGGCAACTGTTTCCTTTTTTTTTTATTGTGTTCACTGTTCATAACTTAAAGCTCAAATAAATATTAGTATAAGTAGTTTAATGCAATGTTGGGATATGAATGGGGAAACCCATCAAATATCATGCTTTCTAGTGATGAAAATGTTCAAGAATCCGACCAAAACCGCCAAATTTTCGACCCATATGGTGAACAAAGTTTTTCCAGTGCTAATGCAAACCTTGTTCACAACAACCACTTAGCACATTTCCCCCCCTCTCACCACCAGCCTCCAGAGAGCCACCACCACCACCACCACCACCACCACCTCTTCCACACCCCACATGGCCAAGAAACTTCAAACAACACTACCCATTTTCCCACTCTTTATGATCCTCGTTATGGCACTGGACATAATACTCATTTGTCTCATCAAGCTTCTTTACTCTCCCTCGAACCGAGTGGCCCGACCGGGTACATGATGATGCCGAAAAGCGAGCCGGTTGGGGGTGGGTTTGACTTTTCTTGTGGTGCTACTAGTAGTAGTAGGATTGGGCTTAATTTGGGTGTGAGGACTTATTTTTCAGCTGATGATGACTTTGTGAACCGGCTGTATCGCCGGTCCAGGGGTGTGGATGCCGGTTCGATTAATTCCCCTAAGTGTCAAGCCGAAGGATGTAATGCAGATCTTACTCACGCAAAGCATTACCATAGGAGGCATAAGGTGTGTGAGTTCCACTCGAAAGCCTCCACCGTTATCACCGCCGGTCTAACCCAACGGTTCTGCCAACAATGCAGCAGGTTGTGTGTTCTTTATAATCATACATTTTTCGTAGTCTCAATAATTCAACCATGCTTAGTTTAACTCGAAAACAGTCACCATGTTGCTTAGGCGAAAGATTCACGAGACATTGAAACAAGTTGATATTTTATTGAAATAAGTAATTTTCTAGGAGATTATGTCCTGAAGGCACATTGGTGGAAATGGGTGAATCCCGAGGACACTTATGTCCATGATCATTTATTGTGTTCATATTACCCTATGCTCTTTGTTCTTGCTAATTATAGTAAAGGCAGCATCTTTTTTCTCTTTAATCATAAGCACATCAAAATAGAAAGTATGGAATCTTTCTTTGATGCTTCTAGACCACTTAATGCTACATGCTAATTCATCTTTAATTTTTTTAATAAATAGATTCCATCTGCTTTCTGAATTTGATAATGGGAAAAGAAGCTGTAGAAAAAGGTTGGCTGATCACAATAGAAGGAGGAGAAAATCCCATCATAATGCAAATCAAGAAAATGGCAACAAGTCTCAGCTAAATAGTCCATCTTCAGAAAGTCTTCTTGCTAGTAAGTTTATGGAGTAATTATTTTATTTGTTCATCATTATATATCTAAATGATTAAAAAACTAATCATAAATTAATATTGTTGTGAAATGTGTTCATTAGGGTCATCTCCATCTGATTCTGGAGTTCAAACATCATCAGTAACTGTTGCAGTTTCACCACCAAGAATATTTTCACTGGACTATGGAAGTTTCTCAAATGGATGACCCATTTTTCTAACTCCATGAAGTCAAATTGGGACATCTATATTGAAACAAAGCTTAAGTATTAGAGTATCTATCTAACTAGCTCTAGTAAATAAACATTAGTGAAGTCTATAATTAATGATAGGTAGTGTTAATTTAACTTGTTAGCTATTATGATTTTATGATTAGGGAGTTATGCAATCTTTTGTTCAAGAATCAGAATTCAAATTGGAATTGAATTTCCAAAAGACTTCATGTATGAAAGTGGTGGGGATTAGTTTCTGAGCCACAATTTCTACTTCTGCTATAAAGTTGGTTTATGAAGGGAGGGTTGAAGTAGGCTTGTTTCCACTTTTGTGGTTGGTGCATTATTTTATTTTGTCTTGTACTTTGATATTTCCTGGAAAGTGCCACCAGTGATGACATGATGTGGCTGGGTTAAAAAGTTAAAAAGAATGAGGGACCTTAATTTATAGTCACTCATGGTGTAGTTGATAAATATTCTGAATTGAATTGATCAAGGAGATGACTAAATGGTGCCTAGATGAAGGACCTGTCCTGCATGGAAAGCTAGGAATTATTAGGATACTGTTTTATGATCAAGATTTCCAAGGAAAGTGGGGTCATCCACTTAATTATATCTCATACATTATGATTTTAATCAATTGCTTGGTTACTACAATTTCTTTGATAAGAAATGATTGGTGCATCACAAAATCAATAAAGAACTGATGAGTCCTCTACCTGGGGATCTACTATAAATACATCAATAATCATACAAACTTCACAAACTTTCCAGGCGTGCTCGATCAACGAAATATTCCCTATCATCCACGCAAACCGACTCGGAAACCATCAACTGTTACAATTATGTTGTTCGAGTCATGAAAATAAAATTCGAGTATAAAATTAACGAAGGAATCAGTTTTGCATACGCTTTCTTTAATTACATTTTAATTTTAATTTGATTAATTAAATAAACACATCATAGGGGATATTCAACTATTAAAGAATTCGACATAAAAGGTAAATACATCAACACAAGACAATTCTAAGATGATTTATAACTGAGAAGTTGCCTGACTTACCATCCTCATTCAAAATGGCAATGAACCTAATCTTTCCGTAAAAACCAAATTTGTAAATCAAGTAAAACTCTTGAGACAAATGAATATCTATGCAGTGCAATCAAATTTACAATTAAACTAAGAATCCCTAAACCAAATTCCCACATTGGCATAACCAAATCTCTCTCACAACGCATGACAACATAGACCGCCTCTATAGTTATGACATCCAAGGACAAAGGGGTTCATATCATTCTTGACTATAATACTATTTCCAATTGGTTTTGGAATCGTGAATTATTAACATAGTAACATGATATGTTATCAATTTTGTCCATCACCAAATCTCTTACAGGTACAATATATTATCGAATAATGACTACACGATATAAACCTTTTAAAGATTAATTAACATATACTTTTAATCAACGTTATTTACTTAACATTTGATAATACAAAAAAGGGCAAATAGTATACAACATATATAAATAATAATTAAGTTTAAAATATAAAAATTGAACGACGAAAGTTTAAAACTTGAGAATATTATCTTACTTGAAGTTGACACGCTGGGACGATACAATCCTCCATGTTCGAATTCTCATGTTGCCATGCTCCATGAGGAGGAAAAGCTAAATTATTGGCATATCAACATCTATAACTTGCAAAACATCTCCAGCTTTAGTCCCAAAAAACCTGCTTTTTTATTATAAAAGTCAAGCCAAGAGGTTCCATAACAGCCGCCACGTGGGCGTATAGCTGAAAGGCGTCGGCGGTGATTTGATCACGGCCGTTGATTGCCAAGGCTTCGACGGCCGAGATTATTTCCAAGTAGCTGCTGGGTCTCATCGGGTCTGGTGCCACGGCCCGGGTCGGAGTATTTATGCTGATGAGGAGATTTTGGAGACGACGCGAGGTCGCATTGGTCAGCGATGGTGAATGGAAGTATATGTGTTTGACCATTTACCTTTGAGGCTCGCGATCGTTAAACGGGAGTCATGGACGCAATTGGATCAAGGAATTAGAAGCCATCGTGACTCGCCAATTGGGAGCAAGCCGTGAGCTCGAGTGTGATAGCCGTAAAAGCGAAACACTCAATACAAACGGAGTCTATTTCACACCAGACACCAATTGCAGGTCTACGCGATATTTTAATGCACAAATGCAGTTGAGATAATTATATTTAAAATAGATTTTTAAATTAGTCTATTTTGTTTATGTGGCCTATTTTTCTCTCAAATTTAAGAACGAGAAAAATAAATTGTATATATTTGATTCATTTTTTATCATTAATAATTTTAAAAAACACCATTTTTCATAATCTCATTATCTATAAATCAATATCAATTTTATATTTTATTTGAAAAAAATAAAAAAAAAAAATTATTTTTCTTTAACATGGATTCCAAATTAAACATCATTAAAAAGAGTAAATATTTTATTCATTGGAAGAGACATGACAAGCCAGATACAAAATAGTTATGAATTAGACACTACCTGCATATTATCAACACTTCTCGGTTCTGAGTTTTCCGTATAAACTCGATATTATTGACAATCCAAGCACGTATAAGACAAAGTTTCCAACGATAATAAACATACGATAATCATCTCGATCTCTTTTTATAGAGATATTACTCCGTATTTCCCAACTCCTTCTTTATAGCTGGATGATGATGTATGTATAGTACCTGAAAAACATTGCCAGCACATCTGGCCTGGCAAAAGACAAACAGCATATTTATTGAACATTCCAGAGGGGTTATCATTCGATCTAGGGTTTATCATTCGATGGCGGTTGATATTCAAGGCGATCGTCAATCCGGACAAGATGTTCGAACTCAAAATGGTAAGAATATTAATTGAATATGAATGTTTTTTATAGTGATTTGTTTGCTTAATTAATTGATTAATATGGAATATTAATTGAATATGAATGTTTTTTATAGTGATTTGTTTGCTTAATTAATTGATTAATATGTGAGTAGTGACGGCGTGTATGGCGATTGCGAATACAGAATCATCGCTCGACCTGCCTGACTCGATAAGGCCAGCGTTACAAATGTTTATTGATTTCGGTTACTCTTACAGTTATGTTTTGCTCTGACAGATGCTTGTTGACGACATTGGTGATGTAACGATCACTAATGATGGTGCAACTATATTGAAGATGTTAGAAGTTGAGCATCCAGCGAAGTTGTTGTTGAATACCACCCTCGCTCGCTCAATATCTGACTGCTCTTGGCATCAAGACATTTTACTTTATATAGGTTCTCGTTGAGTTGGCTGAACTTCAAGATCGTGAAGTTGGAGATGGAACAACTTCTGTTGTAATCATAGCTGCAGAGCTACTCAAGAGGTAGGTCCAACTTACCCTACTTATTGTTTATTTTATTTAATCAGATTTGATAAGAGTAATCAATACTTATTTGTAGAGAGCAAATGACTTAGTGATGTTCACATCTACCCAACATCTTGGCAATCAGCGGATTTAGAGTCAGCATTTCTTCCCTTTTTCTCTATAGTTTCACTGTTTCCAGTTTTCACATCCACTAAAATTTTTGTTGCTTTCAGCTTGCAATGAAAGAAGCAGTCAAATATATCGAGGAAAACTGAGCGTCGGCTGTACGTTTGTGACTTGGAAGTCTGAAATATAAATTATCTTCTCAGTTAACGATGGGCTGCAACTGGTCTAATTTTTTATTCTTCTTCCTTTCAGGCAAAACCACATCTGCTATAAAGATAATAGCCGGTGACAGTATCTTCTTTGCAAACCTGGTATGCTGTCTGGGATGGTGAGAGAAATTTCCACCAGAAACAGTTTTAAAATGTCATTCTTACACTCAACTTTCAGGTCGTAGAGGCTGTCTTAGCTGTGAAGATGACCAATGCAAGAGGAGAGATTAAGTACCCAATCAAGGGTACAGATAAATTATAATTGTTAATTTAGCTCTGAGGCGGCTAATAATAATGATTTTATCTGATTTGTTTCTACCCAGGGTAATAATATTCTCATAAAGCCTCCGGGAAAGCGCAGAGAGGCTCTGTTAAAAGGGTATGCTCTCTAAATAATACAGGCCGAAGCTGCCCAAGGATGCTGTCATGGCCTCCCCAGCACGGATTGCTTGCCTTGACTTTAATCTTCAAAAGACTAAAATGCAGATGGGCGTCCAAGTCTTAGTCACTGATCCTAGGGAGCTGGAGAAGATTCGGCAGAGGTGATTTTTAGGTTCCTCTAGCAGTTTTCATTTTTTCTGTGGTTATGCTAATTATCCAATTAGCGACATGGCTATAGAAGGGCTTTCAGGAATTTACTTTTAAAGGCCTTATTTAATTTTCTTATCATGTCAGTGGTCATATAAAAAATGATTTCTGTATGCAGGGAGGCTGATATGACAAAGGAACGAATTGAAAAGATTCTAAAAGCTGGAGCTAATGTTGTCTTAACTTCAAAAGGAATAGATGACATGGCACTTAAGGTACACTATGCTATAAACTGATGTTATTGTCTTGGAAGAATTGTAAATTTAAGACATGTTTGTTCAGTGTATTTGACTTGCCTTTTTTTATCGTGCTTGTTATTTCCTTGAAATGGATTTATTTTGAACGCACATGTCAAATAAAAAATTAGTATTAGGATTATCGAGCTGCTTCCTCTTAACATTGATATGCATAGTTTTTAGATCTGTACTGCTTCTTATATCAGTCCATTTCACAGATTTCAGATTGATGTGGTCTTGATGTTAACACTATATGACCATTGCTGAACTGTAACATGCTACTTTAAATGTAGAGAAAGGCTAAGCAGTTGTATTATATTATGTTGTCATCCATTGGTATGATCCTAGAGAGTGGCTGACCAGATTATTTCTTTTCTATTGTAAAGTACTTTGTTGAAGCTGGGGCTATTGCTGTGAGACGAGTTCGAAAGGAGGATCTGCGCCATGTTGCCAAAGCGACTGGTGCAACTGTGGTATGTTATTATATCTTCTCATGAACTCTATTTTTCTTTCCATGTCCTAAATGTGGTGCAGTTCTAGTATAAGTGGTCTTTTTTATAGAGATGATTCTACATATTAAAATATCAACTGTAGAGGGAACTCCAACTTGTGTCTTTATTGGGCTTGTTTTCTGAGCCTGTCTTGTTTGGATTTTGATAAATCTGCTAGGATTCCCATGAATAAAGAGTTAGGTTAATGTCTCTGCTACTTGGAATATATACTCCTATTCACCATTCATTCCTGCTTTGCAGATTTCGACCTTTGCAGATATGGAAGGTGACGAAACATTTGATTCCTCTAGCCTTGGTCAAGCTGAAGAAGTAGTTGAGGAGCGTGTAGCTGATGACGATGTTATTATGATAAAGGGGACAAAAAACGCTAGTGCAGTATGCTATTTTTCATTTTCATTTGTCCACATAATGTTTATATTTTGATTTTTTAAACCCTGATGACTATTATATTTTTTTGATTACCTTGCTTGTGATGTGTTCTAACCTACAATGTAATGTATCTCCTATTCAGGTCTCACTGATCTTACGAGGGGCAAATGACTATATGCTCGATGAGATGGAGAGGGCATTACATGATGCTTTATGCATTGTCAAAAGAACTCTAGAATCCAATACTGTAAGTTGCTTCACTTCGAACCCAAGTACATTTTGACTTTTATCCTTTTATATCTATACCTGCGATGGGTTTTCTAAGTTGAACTCTCTAGCATCCACTATTTTATTTTCTTCAAGACCATCTACTATGTGTCAGCACTGGATTTCTCTATTGATTCACATACTATTTTAGATGCTATTTGAATAAATAAAGAACAATGAAATACTTTTTGACGTCAGGTAATTGCTGATTTAGGATTTTTTTTTTTAAATCTCTGGTGTCTTTTTTTAATCATTATTTTTAAACAGGTGGTTGCTGGTGGAGGTGCAGTTGAGGCTTCGTTATCTGTGTACTTGGAGAACCTGGCTACCACTTTAGGATCACGAGAGCAGCTAGCTATTGCTGAATATGCCGAGTCTTTGTTGATCATTCCCAAGGTATCCTTTGCAATTATTTCTTAGTCAAAAGTATTTTTTCTTTATGCATTGTACAAGCATTTAGCTACTGTTCCTTGGCAGATTCTTGCTGTCAATGCTGCAAAAGATGCCACTGAGTTAGTTGCAAAACTTCGGGCTTACCATCACACAGCTCAAACCAAGGCAGACAAGAAGCATCTGTCTAGGTATTTCATTTGGTTCTTATGTGTTTGCCTTGCTCAGTGGTGAAACATTAGATTTTATTTGTCTTTAGATGTAGTTTGTGTTACCCGTATGCTAGAATTCTAGATATATTAGTTTGGAAACAAGAGTCGATTAGTTTTATGGATGTTTTACAAATAGCGTGTCATTATAAGGGGTGGGTGTTATGTACAAGAAGGAGTGTGATGATTACTTATTTTTGTTTCTTCTGACATAATTATATCATCTTTTATTCAGCATGGGGCTAGATCTGCTGAAAGGAACCGTTCGTAATAACTTAGAAGCTGGAGTAATTGAACCTGCAATGAGCAAAGTAAAGATTTTGCAGGTAAGTTCTTATACAATAATGTAAACCATACGAGTTCTGTTTGATTCTTCCAGCTTTTAATTGATTCATCTAATAAAACATCTGTTTGTATCAGTTTGCTACTGAGGCGGCTATAACAATTCTTCGGATAGATGATATGATTAGACTTGTCAAAGAGGAAGGTCAAGAAGACTAGATCGATCACGATCACTTTTGCAGTGAGTGTGTTCAACACCGGACACATGAGTTATTGGATATGCATCTCGGGGGTGGACTTGTTTAGAGCAAAATATAACTTGCATGTAAACATTGAATCTCGTAGGATGTTTTTTTTTTGTCATCTTGAATTGAGATTTTTCTAAGAATCGTGCTGGTTTCTCTTTGTCCCTCGAAACAATAGTAAGGCAATGTGTTATTTCCGTTGAACAAAATATTTGTTTTCCCCTTTCTGTTCCATATTGATTCCATTTCTTGGATTTTGTTGAGAATTTACCTATCCTATGCTTGATTTTATTGATCCATATTATTTATTTTATTGATTCATCATTGTTCTAAATTGAAACAATTAATTTAATAACATAATTGATATTTGTAGTTCTAGTTTGTCATTTTCTCTCGTGTTCATCATCCTCTTCACTATTTTGAGAAGTGGTACGAAAAGAAAATCGAGAAGGCTGGTCGTTTTCGTTTTATCCGACCCCACAAAAGCTTTTATTTATTCTCCAAATCTTCAATGGTTACAACTTACAACGTTGTCACATTGGATGATGCATGTTTCATATGTAAGCTTATGAATGATACACACTACATGCAAAATATGTGTTTCATATGTAGGCTTATGGGAAATGCCAAACGTATGGGTATGATACGAGTTTGTACTAACATCGATCCATGGCTATATTACGAGTTTTTACTAACACTGACCCATTGAAATCGAACTAATAATTAATCGAAACAATTGACAGTTGAAGGGGAACCTATCGCGTATGGCTCCTTTCATCGGTGGGTGGTATTCTCAACAACCAGTATCGGTAAAACATAATTCCGAGCTAACATAAAACATGAAAAACACACTACTAATTCAAAAGGTGCAAAACAACTGTTCTTTATGCTCCAAAGTTGCAACATCCAAACATGTTTTATCTTTAATCCAGCACAATAAAATAGTACATGACAGAATTTTTCTTAAGCTTCTTAGCGAGCGAAGTAGAGCTTGCCCATGACGTGAAGAACAGCAACAAAGGCAATAAAACCTATGCTCATGACGAGCACAACGTTGGGAGATATCTTGAGCCCCGGGGCATCATCTGTGTAAAATTGGAGCATGGTGCCACTAGCTCCACTGGCTGCACCACCGCTTGTTGTCCTTCTCCTGCGCAGAGCTGTAGCTGCTGCTGTTCCACGCTGAGGGGCTGCTCCATTCAGTGCCATTACTGTGCAAAAGATTGGAAATATTCAGAAAGAGTAATTGAATGCCGAGCAAAACATTGAGATTATAGTGATAAATGGCCTAAACATATTAACATCGATCATACATGAGTTGATTAGCAGATAACAAAAACATGATTGATGTTGACAAACACCACTACTTTTTATGAGAAATCAGATGGCTAACTCAAGTCTGTCGTATAATAATCTTGAAGAATATTCATATTTTATAGTTGAAAATCACAAAACATGATGAATGTATTACACGCATAACTCTCTTGCGAGTAATACATAGCAAAATTGAAACGTATCCCTAAAATCTGTCACACTTCAACATAATGGGTCAATAAACTCACTGAATCTAAATCACAACCAACAAAGTCAATATAAATTAACACAAATGCTCAGAAAATTACTTTGCAACGCGTAACACATTAATAAGACACGACATAAATCATATAGTAATGGCACTTAATCTGGGGTCAATTCGGAGACAAACTTTATTATGACAAACTAAGGATGCACGCAATCCGACCCCCACATCCCCACCCGCTTAGAGGAGAGCCTCTCTTGAGAGACATTGGGCCAAAGGGTAAAACATAATTGCTTATACACGATACAATATTACATACAATTATTTTAACAGGACAACATAGATCTGTCATACTCATTCAGATCCTCAAAATTTCTGAATGGATGTAATTCAAATCATATAATATATTTTTTATTGATATATTTTTTATAAAACATTAAACAACACAAACAAAAATACAACAATTACAAAATTCGTTAATAACTTTTTATAAAAATCACAAACGGAACAATAATTGAGCTGATTTTGATAATAAATCAAATCCAATTCAAATCAAATAATCAGATCTAAAAAATTATATAATAATAAAATCCATATACAAACAATTGATATATTGATTGAGATATTTACCTTAGAGATAAGAGGAGATGATTGAGAATTAACTGTAATTTTTATCGAGGGTTTTGAGATTTTATGGAATTGATTATATCGAGATGGATTTTCACCCCAAAAAAAAAAACCGATCCGAGTTTTTCGGATATTGCAATACATCAATGGATCTATGGAAATGTTGATTAAAATTGAAATGTTGTAGTACAAATTTTGAATAAAATGAAAGACAATTGAAAAATTCGAAATTTATTATTTAAAACTTTGAAGGAAATAAAAAATCGAAACTGAAATGATGAAATATACTTACTAACCTTTTCTGGGTGATTGAGAGATTGAAAATACAATGATTGAGAAATGAGAATTAAGAAGAGTTCTAGAGAGGGGAAATAGGGTTGAAGGGGTGAGAGGTTGGAGAGAAGGAAATGGGCCGTAGCACTTTAATTTATTTCTCATCAAATTGTCAAATGGTTGAGCTGTTATCTGTGCGCCCAAAACAGTAATTGTTTGTAGGTGAAGTATTTATTTTCTTTTTTTTTGTAAGTGTGGTAGTTAAAATTATCTTTCGAGGGGTAAAATAATGGGTACCGATCTTTAAAATCTTATTTGGATGTGTGTATGTTAGATATTAATCCGATTTTAAATTAATCAAAAGGAAATCGAATCAGGTCGTATTATTTATACTTCAGCAATTTAAAATCGAGTCGAACCGTCGGTTTAAACCCAAAAAAACCACCGGTTTGGTTAAAAAAGCGAAAACTCCTCCCGAAATCCGACGTAGTCTAATTGTATATATGTAATAGTGAGACACGAAGCTTTCGCAAATTAAATTAAGCCCAGCGCCAGTGCGATTTAATAGCTCGCCGACAATAAGCGATATGCGCGTCGGTTCGATTCGATTAGAACTCAAACTGAAATCGAACATATTCCCTTTGTTCTTTCAAAGACTGAATCTAAAGCGGTTTGACTTTCGATCCATTCTGGTTCGGTTCTTTAAAAGGCCAAACCTCAATCAGTTCAACCCATATACATTCCAAATATTTTTGTTCAGTTTCGATTTTTGTGCGCGCACACCTAATGACAAGTTTTATGAGGGATTTCAAATATGAAGAAAAAGTTTGTTTATAGGAAAATTAAATGACAATGCTAACATTCGAGATTTCTCTATTAACATTTATGATAAAATAATACTCCGTATTTCTTGATAAAATCGGTTGATTGTTAATTTATTTTTAGAACCACTGAATTAAGCCGTTTCATCGGCTAAGACTATTGGAATCTCAACATATTGTAGATACAAAAATGAAATAATTGATTTTTCATGTTCATGACAAATTGAGAAAAACAATGAGCAAAATAACAACATAATTTCATGGCACTAGCATTAAGGAAAGTTTTTTTCAAAGGGTTGATATTTAGAAGCAAGCTACAAAAATCCTCATACAAAGAGGGTTATGACAAAATATTTCATATCTAAGTTTATTATTCACATGTTAAAACATTTGATTGTTAATCTTAGAAAATGTTCAAGGACTCTTTTGATGGGAATAATTACTTCAAGAAGCATTTTATAATAATGGCACAATGAACATCCTTAAGGCCAAGTCCCCCCTCATCATTCGGAGCACAAATATCCTCAAATTTCACTTTCGCTTTCTTACTCCCACCCCAAAGAAAGGAAGTACAAAGTGAGGTGATTTTGGAGACAATGGCAGGAGGAATGGGATAAGCACGAAGCCAGAAACTCTCAACCCCCTGAATAACGGAACTAATCGGGTTCAAGAACTGACCGCATAAGAGAGAGTGAAGTGCCACCAAGCAGAATATAACCCTTGAGCGTCAATGAGGCGGGCCGGGCAACGAGATAACAGAGTGGTTCGAGAGGGTCCCCGAGATGCCGAACGAAAGTGCATAGAAATCGACACAGCCAAAATAGCATCCTGCTTGGGTCCTCTCACTGACTAAATAAACAACTTTGGACTTAGAAATTTGAATAAGTCGAACATCGCTCAAATGAAAAGAGATAGCGGTCTAGCAAAAGAAATACTCTTGAAGGAAATATCACTTGGAGAAAGCGTAGAATCGTGAAGCCTTGATATGAGTGATCCCTTTATGAAAGGCAAAGGCGAGAGGCTTGGCCCAGGGTAACATAGTGCGGAAGTACTTCCAATTGCGAGGAGAAACAAAGCGACGTAGGATCCACTGTCTCAAGCCCGGCGATCCGGAGAGAAGTGCCTTAAATACTCCCCACTAATGGAAGCAGTATAAAGCGTTCGTAACCTCATGCTTCCATCAACAAATACCTCTGGAAAGTCGAGGCCCCTCAGCACAGCCTCCAAAAACTCCCAAGAGACAGTATCATATGCCTTCCGGAGGTCCACCATAAGCATACACGAGCCAGTCCTAGTAACACTTGTACCCACAGGGCAATCTACGGGCAAAGGCCTGGCATCAACCAATTTCGTCCCGCGAGCGAAAGCACACCACGACTCTCTTTATCACTGAGGCTAGGAAGAAGAAGCGCCTCCATGCGTTTCGCCAAAATTTTAAGTGATGATCTTATATACACAACATTATAACATTTGAACACCCAATAATTTAATTTTGGTGATGATCATGGTTAGCCACTAAGAAACCTATCATTTCCATTAAAAGCTGAAGTACACATATCTGCACTGTTATGCAGTTTATTGGAAACAGCTGAATAGCAAAATTACAATTGACATTTGAGTATGGAGCACCTACATTAACCACATACATTTAAAGTAACAACTAGAATTACTGATTCATTTGTTGGGTATGGATAAATTAGTCTCAACTATCAAACTAATGGACATGTACAGTCTCCTAAATATGTGTTCTAATCGTTACGTGGTTACTACACATCAGACACATGCATCATCAGAAAGTTTCCGCAACGTGAAGTCTCACAGCATTCATAGCAGTGCGATTTCTCACTTCATCCTGAAAGATCTACCCGTTTGTCCAACTCCAGTATCTGCAAGACTTGCTGCAAGGAGAGGTTTGGGATCTGGTCGCCACTTGAACTCCTTCAAAGCAGAAAATAGGTTTGAAAGTAATGGCGATGCATCACTGTCTTTTATGTTTTTACATGAGATTACTCTTAGTCTACGAAGTTCCTTCCAAGAAAGAACTACCGATTCAAAACCTTCTGTAGTCAGTGAAGGGCATCCTTCCAGAGAGAGATATCTCACACCCCTACAAGGCAAATGAAATGATTATCATCCAACAAATAGGAGATACTGAGTGTCACTGCAATGTTAACTTTAGCTTTATGGATCAGAGTGATAAACAGTATTTTGATTGATGTTCTAGTTCACACGGGTGAGTAATCTCAGTTAAATTAACACAATATGGTGCACTAATTCACTGATACATGATTATACCACGCAGCTTAAATAGTTAGTAATCTCAGTTAAATTAGGATATGGAGAATATCCTCATACAAAGAGGGTGATGACAAAATATTTGATATCTAAGTTTATTATTCACATGTTGAAACATTTGATTGTCAATCTTAGAAAATGTTCAAGGACTCTTTTGATGGGAATAATTACTTCGAGAAGCATTTTATAATGATGGCACAATGATCATTTTTTTTTGGGTAAAAAGATATATATATACACATACACCTCAAGCAGAAAGGCCAATTAAGTAATACACATACACATACAATAAACTTGGAGATATGAACAAGACGAGTGAAATCATGTACCGTGAAGAACAGAGCAGTGCTTACCTACAAATACTTGCAGTGGCAAAGCTATTGTTATCCAATCCCCAACAGTCATCTAAAGTTAGCTCTCTAATAGACTTGCAAACTCCGAACAATGCTCTCATTCCCTGCTTATCCTTCAAATGACACCGCTGTAAATATAATTCCTCGACTGTTGGACAAGTACCTAAATGCTCATCAGACCCAGGATTAAGATCAATACTCCTACAAGACTGCAACTTCAAGGTCTTCAAATTCTCACAGTAAGACAAGGCTGTCAACCACCCGCCATCCATCCTATGATCACAAAGCGTCAATTCCTCCAACATTTGACAACATTGCCCAACCGCTCTAATCCCATCATAACTCCCTTCACATCCTACCAATTCCAGCTTCAACAAGCGTCTACACCCTTGAGCTAAAATGGTAAGACCAATATCAGTAATAACAGTGTCATAAACCCCATCAATTCTACCAATCACTTTCAAAATCTGCAGATTCCTACAGATCTCAATCCCCTTAAGCGTCAAATCATTCGCACAATGCAACTCCAACTCCTGCAACGTCTCACACTCCTCCGCCACACACTTCAACCCCTCCTCACTCACATTAACCGCCACCAATCTCCTTAAATTCCCACACCCTTCAGCTAACACCTTCAACCCTCTATCAACAACCTCAACATCCAAATAATCACCCATCCTCAAAAACCCATTTTCCGAAAACTCCGCATCCAAACCCATCATTACAAACCTATTACTCAAAACAATCCCAGAATTCCTCCCACTTCTCACAGATGCCCGAACGATATCAATCTCAACCAAATGAGGAAATCTATAAGCGAGCCGACCTGATTCAAGAAACTCCCAATCCAACAGCCTAATACACCTCACCAATTTACCACTAATCCTAGCCCATCTTCTACAAACTAAAGTATTCCCAACATGCTGATTTTCAGGCACTTTCGACAAAACCCTCAACAACAACTGATCCGATAACACACAACTATAATCAGGCAAACTTGGCCCATAACTAACACCAAAACCCCCAACTGCTATAGATTCATTATCAGACTCAGATGGTGGAGTCGATGAGCTAGAAGCAGACCTTAAAGAATGCATTTTCAACACTATATTCTTCAAAGCCTGTTGCTGATTGGGTTTTAGATTTGGAAGAGGAGGGTGGTGGTGGTTCAACCATTGCTCCGACCAACTACCACTGTGGCGGCGCTGCTTCTGAAACGGCGTCGTTTTGGGATCTCCGGTGGGTGGTGGAGGCTGTGTTGGAGGTTTCTCAGGTGACTGAGGCATTTCATCAAACACTTTGTAAACCAAAACAAAAACTAATTAGGGTTAGGGTTTCAAAATTACATAAATACCAAATATAAAATCTATTTCTTGAATTAAAAATTGTTATATAAATATATCAATTTTGATTTAACATGAAGCTGAAAATGGTGATTTGATATTTTTTTTAATAATTTGTGAATAATATTTTGTTGAGATGAGATTTGTGGGGGCAGAATTTATGGGGTGTTATAAATTTGTTTTTATTAGAGAAAGAGAAACGTGTTTGTTCGTGGGATACCACGAAAGCGATCTACTTGATGTAATATTTCTGATTAGTCAATCATGTTTTTGCATCATTTGTGATCTAGTCATTTAACTAATTACATTTTGGAGAAATTATGTTATCTTAATTGTGGGAAGATCTTATACCATTTTTAGATGCATTATATTTATGTGTCTCTTCATTTTGAAATTTGTATTGAGCGAATATATTGTAACTATATATTATACTGAGTATAATATTTTAAAACAGTGTATATATAATGAGTCGAGAAAAGTAGGCAAATTATATTTTTCGTTTTTAGTTGTCTGATTTAGGTCGATATTTGGTACTTAAATTTGTTGTGTTCTAGGAAAAATTTATATGAAATACCACATGTTCGTAGAATGATGCACGACAAATCTAAAAAGAAAGTATATTAGAGTTAAGTGTAGTATGTACTGTAATTAAAATCAAGATATGATTGTAATGTGAGACAAGATTAATTAATCATTGTGGTCTTCTGGTGGTGATTTTGTGGATCTTATCTGAAATGAATTACTCCACAGTAGACTAAGTACAACAACCCTCATACTTTTTGAATTTGAGTTCCTATCATTTGGTCAGTGCTTTGATGAAATTAAAGTTTAAAGTTGTGATCATGTATGGGAGACATGGATGAAAAGTACGCATAAAGATGTACTTATAGTTATAAAAGCTCTTGCATTCTCCTGTTTTTGATGATTTCATTGTAATATTAAAGAATAATTAGTCTCTCCATTTCATAATTTCAAAACATTTCTTCCAATCTATAATTTTTGTTTTATCACCCTTTGCAGCTATGTCACGTCAAATTTAATCTGTATTAACTGTTTTGATAATCTATATGATTACTCTATATTGATTCGAACAGAACCATTGTAGTAGCATTGACCCAAGGACAAACTCGCATATTGTTATTTAATTTTGCATATTGTTATTGTTAGGATTTAAAATCACCAAATTAAACCGGAGTTTAATGATCGATAACGGCGGCGTAAATTTAGTGCGAGAAATAAATAAACCTGAAAATTTTATCTGAGGTTCCCTCGATATAAAAATGCGTCGTATTCTTTAGCTATGATCACGCACTTGACATTAGAAGATCGTTACAAGTCACTCTTCTTGGTATAATCATGTTGAGTATTTTTCTTTATCGTAGAAAATCTCGGCCAACTAGAGTCTATCAAAACAAAAATAAACTCTACATGTTCTTGAGAACAAAAAGCTATGTTAACTGATAATATTAAAGATCTAATATTATTCTAGGATGATTATGCTCTATTACAGTATTTGTGTGATGAATAAAACTCACTTGAAAACATTCTCATTTATGAAATTTAAACAAGCGCAAGTAAGGCCATGCTTGGCCTCGAGTCTTGAGAGAAACCGCCTAAAAAGCTTCCTTTTCGGACTTGCGATCGAGACCCCATCGAAACCTCGTCTATATGGCCTCTCGATAAAAAATGACTTCACATGCAACAATCTCCCACTTGAAGACATTTTCGGATCACCGTCTTCAAACCATCATCGCGGCCTTCGAGTTCGCCGTCCACGAACTCCAGCTGAAGGCGATCCGACGTTACCTTCTTTTTCAATTCGAACATCTTAGAATGACCCCAACTTGACTACCGAAGAGAATCTGAATAGTCATTACCTTTACCCCATTGGACTTACTCCCTCGTTCAGACAATCACCGTACTCTTGCGCTTTTGCCTTGCTTGATCTTCGTGATCTTATCCAGAACACCTTGGAAAACGCACAAAGTTTGATTGATGCCGTGATAGATTTTCTCTTTTAAACTACCGTTTCCGTCGGCGACTTCCACGCTTTGGTAATTCATTGACCCTCGGTGTTTGATTAGAACATCCTTCAACGACTAACAAATAATCGGAGGTTGGGGAATCTGCTCTCTCGCGACTTTTAAACATCTTTCGCTATCTCGGATGATTCATGCGACATAAAACCCGGTTGCATCCTTCCCAGAGGATTCCTTCGTACCGAACTCATCACACCAGCTTGAGCCTATTTACATTTCTGGAGTTAAGAATTTCGGCGTGGCGACATTTGCACAACTCGTGAGAACCTCCGAGAACCTACATCGAGCGAGGAATTTCCTGCTTGAATTTCCTTTCTATTTTCATAAAACTCCAGTATCGAATCTCGCAGTTTTCTACTGCTTGAGACCCTCTTCAGCCTCTTTTTGAGAACATTGACCAAGTATAAATTACTGACTTCTTCCACTTTTGCTGGCTTACCCTTGCTCCCCAGACAACCTTCCGGTTGCGTCTTGAAAGTAGTTAGATACGTCACCCGTCCGGTGACTTAACGAAATTAAACTCTCCCCAATTTGAACTGCGCTCCTCATCTTTTGTCGGTTTCCATAAAAAACCATTTGACAACCTCGATTCACATCTCCCGTCCCTACTACATCCAATGTTCACCGTGACAAGATGAAACGGTCGAGTCCACGAAACATAATTCATGCGTTACATCCACATCATCGTAGTATGAAAAAATGCTCGAGAATCTGCATAATAGCAGGAATCAGCGAAAGCATTCATAGATAAAACCAAAGCGTAGAATACTCGCTCAACATCGTCGCGTTAGCTTTGCGGTGCCTGTATGCTTGACCCGTCTTGCAGCGGCCCGACAGCGATACGAATTACCTCTTTCTACCTGCTACCTTGATCTCCCGTTGTTTTCAAAACCTCCATCTCCCGTTTCTTCCTCTTCCCCATGCTTAATGCGGAGACCCTTAACACGCCCGCTTTACATGGCAAGAAAAACTGCGTACCCTCTTGAGACAAGATACGTTCTCTGACCTGTAAGTTGACGCGGTAGTACTACAAAGGTGCAACCACCGCCTCAGTGGCTCCCATTTTTCGGGTGAACCCGACAAAATCAGTCTTGAATCACAAATGCGTCCAACATTGTATCTACCGTCGACAGTTAATTAATAATGTTATTGAAATCGTTAAGGTGTCTTGATAATAGATATTGCTTTGACATCTTAGATGAAACAACTTTTTACAAAGCCAAAGGAAGTGCACTTATTATATCACCGAAGGTTTCTCATACGGATCGCGTAAAACTAGCCATTGACCGCTTTGTGGTAGTCTCCGCCTTAGCGTTAGCAACAACATTTCAATAGCGACAAATAGATGCGATCACTTTGAGACACTGCTTTTGTCGATTAATCCGAATTCGTCGCCGTCCATTAACTACTCGGGGTTTTTTACTCCCCCGGTGGTTTGTTGATGCTTACGTCTGAGATGTCACTCCATGCAGCGTCTTCCAATGTGGAAAGTTGATTCCATCGAATTTCTTTCTGAGGCAGTATCACAATTCCTTAGCTTTTCGGTCGTTGATTAGCTCTCGGCAATTTACAACTTGACTCACAATGCAATTATTGGCTAGGATTTAGACCCCTAAATCCGTTAAGGTTCAAGCAATTAATAAGAGCGATAGAAATTTAATTGCGAGTAAAAAGCAGAACACAAGAATTTTACTTATCTGAGGTTCCCACTTTCGATGTGAAGGTACATTTGTAGGCTGTTGTAGAATCCCATTTAATAAGCAGAGAATGCGTTCACGAAACCCTATAACAAACATAATCTATGCAACCGCGTTATCGTCGTTATTCTTTTTGTGAATTGTCTGATGATCCGTTGATTCCATTAGTGCTTTCCTTCTCCTTTCTTATTGACAAAATATAATTCGAACCGAGTTCGACCTCAATTCTAGATTCGACCGAATTCGAAATCGAAGGTTCGATTCGGCGCACATTATATATATATTTGTAATTTTTTTAATTTTCTTTTTACTTTCTAATTTTCGTTTGGAACATCGAATTAATTAGAGACACATATGGATTCGACTTCGTTTACGATTCATCGTCAGCTGCCTTTCCAACGGCACCTATCGTAATGATAACGGCTAAATGCACCGTGGCCTGCTTGGTCTCAAAACTTGGTCTAAACAATCTCGTTTTTTGGACATAAAAAAATAAAGCCATTAATTGCAGGAAATACTAGACCCACTAAAAGCACAAAAATAGAAGGAATGTTAAAATCTGTCATATACCTCTAGTTGGATGGCTAGGCCACTATTGTGGTTTGTGGGCTCTGTTTATATCCCAAATCCAGTTCCAGATCACAGTTGGGCCTTTTATGAAGCTAGTCAGCTGAGCAATGCACAACTCGACATGTGGAATTGAGACTAAGTTCGTGTCCTTTTTACCTTGCAGATAGTGGACACGTGTATTTCGTAATTGGTGTGTATCCCACTCGCAAATCGCAATGCTTGAATGTTAATTACAAGAACCATCCAATGTTTCGAGTCAGATACTCAGATGTCACCAAATTCAGAATCCAGAGACTATGATCATCAGGGCCGGCCCTTACTTAAGGGTGGGGGCGCGCCGCATTATATTCGATTTAAGGTGGGTGATGTGATAAGTTTGATGTATTTTGATTGATCACCCATTCTTCGTATTATATTTTATTTTCTGGAGATCCAAGCCAAATAAAAATTTCGATTATCAGCGTGTTTGGCTTTGGGAATAATCTGACGTTAGTAGTAATTTGTAAGGGTAGTCAGTATTAGTCTACTTGATCCCAATGGCATACCGACATGGGCTTTTACACTATGCTCCCAGCCGAGAAGGATCTCGAGCAGGGGTCTTGGTACAAAAATTATTAGTATAATATTAGCTCATATGAAATATTTTATATAAGTTATACTCTTTATTTTATGTATTTCCTATTTATTAGGGAGTATATCCTAGCTTTGTAATTAGAGGTACAACTAGTAATCATATATTGATATTTAATAGGGCTCATATGAGTTATTACTTATTAGTATGATTTTTGCACCTGTGGTGTTGATCATATTGAAAAATGGTAAATCGTGTGATTCAAAATCATCTCAACATGTATATTATATTCGTTTGCTTTAACCTTTAGTAAAGAAGGAGAATGAGAGAATGAGATACGCGATATATAATTGATTTGCTTAAATATTTGATATATTTTTTATGTTATAAATCGAATCATTCTAAAATTCCAATGTAAAACTTATACTTCTTGAATTTTTTTTTCTAGTTAATATTTTTATTTTTGAAGGGATACTTTCTTCATGAATAACTTTTTAAATAATAATATAAAAATTACGATAAGAAAGTCGATATATAGAATCTTATCTGAAAATGAGATGTTAGTAGAGAGATATAAATATTACTTTAATAATTTTGATGTCTCTCATTAAATATATTGAATTGATCATTAATATAATATAATTTAATTATTTTCTTTTATGTCGGTTAAATTGGTATGATATAAAAGTATAATTTAAATTTGTGTGGATCCCAATATAAAAAATTCATATCTATAGGGAATTAAATAACAATAACAATAAAATTAAAGTAATAGTAATAATTCTACACAAAATATATGATTATTTAACTAAATACCTATTTATAATAATAAGCCTTTCAAATAGTTCTACATAATAATAAATAATAATAATTCTACCACACAAGTAATGGAGATATGCTTGATGCACGATAGCATAGGTCGATTTCTCTCAAATATTTGATACATTTTTTTATGTTTAATTTGAAATTATTCACAAAATTGTGTAAAACTTACTTTCGATTTTATTTTTAAATTAATATATATTTATTTTTAAAGGATATTTTGATCACGAATATTAAATATAAGATGAAAATTACGATAATATACGATGATTAAATATATTTTTTTAAAGATGTCATTTAATTAATCAATTTTATAACCTGTCCGGGTTACTTTTTATGGATAATAGTATAATTTTATTAGTAATATTACTTAAATTATTAATAAATATTCAACAAAATAATAGAGATTTTATAAACTTAAATAATATATGTCGATACGTGTATGTAATAAATATTTTTTTAGTAATACATTAGTAATATAATATTAACGTCAAAATTACATTATTCAAATAATAATAAATCAAATCTGATTATCTTGTGAATAGATAATTAGTTCAAAGATGAAAGTTTTTTTGATTTAAACATCTCGTTTCTTTTCCTGACTAAAGAATAGAAAATAATTTTTTTTACATGACACATTAATTATATTAACATGTTTTATATCTCTCGATTACTTCATCAACTAATGGGAACATGTTATCTATAATGATAATATTAATGAAATGATTTAGTATTAGAAACTTTGTAGTTTCTTTATGATTTTGTTCTAACGTAAAAATTTGCAGAAAATTTAGAAGAGAATGAATAAAATTTTTCTACTGACATGGTTATGTCAGCAGTTTAGGATGATGCGTTTTGTCTTCGATTTTGTACATGGAGCCGTGAAATAATTTGTGGAAATCATGATACTAAGTATATGATTTTCATCATTATTTGTTAAAGCTGAAACTAAAATTTTGTTTAACATCTATTATGATTCAAAGGGATAATTAATAATAGTAATAATAAAAAAATAACAATAACTTCTACTAAAGGATATAAAGATATGCTACGTATTAATTTGTAAGAAGTTGTAATTGTGCCAAATATTTATGAATGTGACATTTGTGTCGTATCGAATGTGGCGTTTATGTCGGGGATGGAAGAAAGTATAAATCGATTAAAGGATGTGTCAGTAAGAGATATAAATATTCTTTTAACAATTTGATGTCCACTACATTAAATATATTGGCAATTGATCGTCAATATAGTATCATCAAATTATTTGATTTTATGTTAGTTAAATTGGCATGATTTATAAAGTATAATTTAAATTTTTGTGAATCTCGATATATATAAAATTCATATATATATAGGGAGATTAAATAACAACAATAATAATAGTAATAATAATAATAATAAGAATAAGAATAAAATAATAATTACCCATGAAAATATATGATTATTTAACTAACATATATTATAATAATAATAACAATAGGTCTACATAAAACATATTATTATTTAATATGGAGTAATAGTTAATTCCTATTAGAACTCATGTGTTACCAATTAAGAGGTGGAATTATTAATTAAAAATATAATAATATTTTACCTAACTTTTTTATTTTTTTAGAGAGAGAAGACTAATTTAGTAATTAATAATGTGAAAAGGAAATAAATAGAAAGAAAGCCTTGTGCTTATTGGCATTTTTATATATATTCTAGTGATTAGTAATGTAGTCACTTTCATCCCTTAAACAATTATCGTATTTTGATTTTATTAAAGGTTGAAACTTTATTCCGATTTTGAACTTCAGTAATTTTTTAATGTGTTATATATTTGCTTGAAAAATATATTAATATGTAGCGTTTTTTGATATCTTTGTGTGGAATTTAGTCATTTTAATTGAATAAAGTTTTGGATGTGAATTAAGATCAAAAAATTTGATAATTTTTACTATGAGAAAGTCAAATGTGATAATCTTTTAAGAATGAATGTAGTATTTATTACTTATTAAAATTGAGTTAATTATGACGTTCTTTCCGCTCATGTGACACTCCGTCATCACTTTTGTTTTTTCATTTAAGATCAATTATGTTCTTAGCTTTAATGTTATTCACTTTCGATCAGATATGTTTTGTCAATCCTAATTTTCTAATACCCAGCCCAAGAATAATTTCAAATCAAGTCTTATCTATAGTTTCCATTCTATTCTACACAATGAAAGAATTAAGGGGATATAAAGGAACAATCATCATCCTAAAATTCTAAAAATTAATTTTTATTATTAAAAAATAAAATTATATCATTCATTTATTTAAAATTAAAAGTTATATATTATGATTTCATTAAGCCCTCTATATAAATTTTTTCTAATTTCGTCATTAAAAATTTTGTGTTTCTTTACTACGCTATTAATTTTTTAAATTACCCTTTTCTATAAAATTAGGTAAAAATATAATTTCATGTAGGCTATACTA
The DNA here is from genome assembly GCA_019722365.1 of Lithospermum erythrorhizon. Lineage (NCBI taxonomy): Eukaryota > Viridiplantae > Streptophyta > Magnoliopsida > Boraginales > Boraginaceae > Lithospermum > Lithospermum erythrorhizon. The sequence goes on from JADFUC010000297.1 coordinate 83,161, forward strand.
GAAAATAGTACTAATACCACAATTTTTTTCATATATATCCTTTTAAACTAATACTCCCACATAAATGCCGATTTAAGTGATTATTTAGCAAAATTTATTAACTAATTTATAAGTGATAAATTTATTCTGGAAATGAATTTTTTAATTGAAGTTTATATTATACCACAATATTAACTACATCGGTTGATGTCGGCTACTCTCCTTGAAAATTGTACAATCAGTTTTCTTAATAAAATCTTTATGTAAGCGATCGAATATAAATTAGAGGCGGATAAAATATTAATCATCAAATATTACACCACACTCATAAGCTTTAATGTTTTTCTTCTCCTTATTATTATGCCGCTACTTTAATCTCTTGGCCAGTAATGTAGTACCATAACAATAATAATATTATTATTATTATGTCCTACCGCTTTAATCTTAATTATTATTTTTACATGTAATAATAATAATAATATATAATACATTATTCATTTGTTTCCTCTTATCATTTTTAGAAATAAGAACCTAAAAAAATTTCAAACATGTCTCATTCCAATAAAAATACTCCATTCAATTCATCCAAAAATAATTGGCCAAATTAATATTTAATAATTAGAACTACACTTTCCTAAAAATATTATCCAATATCAATACTTGCGTTAAAAAACTATTATACAGTGCAGTAAAATGTAGTGCAAATACACTTCTTGTCTAATTAAAATATCAAAAATTTAAGTGAAGATCCATTATTGACCTCTTTGAAAAGAAAAAAAAATACAAAATTAAAATAATATCTTATCAATAATACATAAATAATAAAAGTTTTCTATATATTTGGCAAAATTTACATTAACCATTATAATTTGAAAAGTAATTACATAATTAATTTGCCAAAAAAATAACTATTTGTGTTTGAAAAATAACAACTCCAAATAAGTATGTTAGGGTTGAATATTCGATTTAAAAGTAGTTATCTGCGTCCCCAAGTCGACCGTTTTAACCGTATGGCCAATTAACTTTTTAATATTACACATCACTGTCGGTTAGAGTTATGTAGCATGATCTTATTATAGTGAATTTTTCTGATATAAATCAAAATAGTTGAATATATAAAATCTTCTACGGAAACATGATAAATTAAAATTGTGTTAGTTCTATATTAAATTATTTATTAAACTGAGTCCTAATTGTATTCTTAGGGAGGTATTGAACTGTTAAATATATATAATAATGGTTTCATATTTTAATGACATGACCTACTTATACACATCAATATAACTAATATCATACTTTGCAAATTTTGAAACTATATATATTTCACTAAAAATAAAGTTTTTTAATATCAATAAGTGGAGAACAAATTATTTCACTAATACTATGTTATATATAATGCGTTCGCGGTAGTTGATATAAGAAATAATCGAGGTTACAGAGCATTGCTAATATGATTAATGTGTCATTAGCAACAATTTTTTTCTTTTCTTAGTTGGAGGAAAGAGAGGAGAAATTTAAATTGAGAATCTTATCTTTTGAAGCTAATTATCCCTTGTTTTTATTTATTATTTGACTAATGTAATTTTGGATATTAATATTATTACTAAATTTATTTGTTTTACTAAAAAATAGTATTCATGATTGACATATAATATTTAATTTTATAAAACAATTATTATTTTTTGTTGAATATGTATATATTAATAATTTAAGTAATATTACTAATAAAATTATACTTGAAATAAAATATATACTACAAAATAAAATAAATATTTTCCATAAAAAGAATCCGATTGTCTTTATAAAATTGATCTTATTGATTTTTTTTAAATATTTAATCGTCATATTTTATTGTAGTTTATCATAGTATATTTAAAAGAGTTATTTATATGATCAGTTTAAACACCAAAAGAGAAATAAAAATATTAATTAGAAAAAATTCGAGATGAGTCTTGATTTCACGCGATTTTGGAATGATTTCGAAATTAAACATAAAAAAATACCGAATATTTAAAAAATGTTGATTGCGGCCAATGCGATGCACGTCTCGCCATAGTTTAATCTTAAATGGAGCAACGTAACCTCTGCTTTTTTGTTTTGAATAATTTTTTTTGTAATTTTTTTCTACAAATAAATCCATACACCATATAGATTCTTAATCTGATGATTGAACAGTCACTTGTATTTACTCATCTTCTGTCCGAAAAATCTCTTTAAATAGCTGCCAATTTCACCAATCTATCTCTCAATGAGAAGAAAGACTGAGCTATATATTTTTTTACTCTGATCTGTAATGTATCTAATAACCATGGACCATTCTTTCCCTTTCATGTCCCCAAATTGTTGGTTCTCATCATCATCTCCAACTATAATATTAATAAATAGCATAACTTCCTTTTCTTCTCTCCATACTTCACCATCTAATTATTATTATTATCACTTCTCATTCACATGAGCACTATCCTAGACAACTAGTTAATTTTTTTTTTCCTCTTTCCATTTTTGTTTCATGAATAAAACAACAAAGGTTCATCAAATTTAAACTACTCCTACTATTATTAGTACTATATATATATTAAAAACATATACATATATATCTCTAATAAAGATGAATCAGTGTGTGCCAAGATGGGATAATCTTGATGAAAATCCCGTCTCTCCGAGGTATATTAATCAAATCATTCTTTATTGACCGTTATTTTTTATTGCTCTCATCACAATCTCAAAATATTGTATAGTTTTAAATATTTCACTGTTGATTTCTAGATTTTGAACTCAACTATTTATTGTATATAGAACTGTGTATGAACCGACATAGTAAACCGAACAAAAGATATACATATGTTAATATTTCTAATGTATAACATGATATTAACATATGTATAGTTTTTGTTCGATACAAAGTTACGATTAATCATACTACAAATCTTGTTAAATATTGTCATTGAAAATAAAAACTAGACAATATTTTCGGGTGGTACAATTTTTGTTATTACATTGTTGGATTTTTTTCATATAGGTTGGATTACGAGGTTGCAGAGTTGACATGGGAAAATGGACAACCAGCGATGCATGGTTTAGGTGTTCCAAGGGTGCCCAATGGGTTGCTTATTAAAGCCTCAGCATCATCAAACACTTCTGCCAAGTACAACAACTGGGAAAAGCCTCCATCCGGCGGTGGTGGTGGTGGTACTCTTGAATCAATAGTCAATCAAGCCACCACCAGCTCTCACCACAAATCCACCGGTGGCGGTGGCGATGGAGGTGGAGGTGGTGATGATCTACTTTCTTGGTTTGTTGTGCCATCTTCAGCTAGTGGTGCAGCTACTATGACCATGGATGCTTTAGTACCATGCTCAAAAACCACCACCATTAATAATAATAATATTAATAATAACAACCCCTCATCTTCACACGTGCTAGGCGGAGGCACACGTGTGGGAGGTAGCTCGACACTTGTCGGCTCGTGTAGCGGTGTTCGGAACGTGAAGTTGGCACGTGCGGCCGCGGCTGATGAGTGGCGCAGCCGTGCAGAGGTGACTATGAGTAACAGTGGCACGTGTGGGAGGGACTACAGCCGCCAGCTGACGTTTGACACGTGTGAGGGGTCGCCGGAAAACACTAGCTCCGGCATGCAGAACACCAATAAGACGGCTGATGATGATCTTGATGACTCAGATTGTCATGGTAGAACTCAGGTAATAATTTTGCCAATTAATCATGTGTGTATGTTGAGAGTTTAATTTATTAGTAGCAAGTGATTTATACTACGTGCGATGTATGTGGAGCATTAACTATAGTAACTAAGCAGGAAATTACTTGAGAAATATTTTTTTTACCGGGTATTCGCAACCGTTACTCAAGAGAGTGCATCCCTTGATAAATGTTATTAAAGTTTAGTCTTAGTCTCATAGTTTATAGTAGTATTATACTCTCAATGCAAATAAAGTGTATAGTCATTATTAGCCGTAAAGTATCATACGTGTGACTTTTAATAATAGTGTGAACATTGGTTGTTGGAAATCTAGAGTGAAATAGGTGAAGAGGGGGCCAAGAAAAAGGGCACAGGAAAAGGATCAGTGTCAACTAAGAGGAGCAGAGCAGCTGCTATTCACAATCAGTCTGAAAGGGTAATTTTCTCCTTCCTTTTGTTTATTTATCACTTGTTATTCAGAAATGGTATATTTACAATAATATATTAATGGTCAGAGAAGACTTGATCACCTCGTTTGGGCCTGTAAGAACCTTTGGAGTTTTGGAGATATATAACTTGCGTATTTTGGTTTGTTTAATTTCATTAGAAGCGAAGAGACAAGATCAATCAAAGGATGAAGACCCTCCAGAAGATGATTCCTAATTCTAGCAAGGTATGTCAACAAATCCGTAACTTATTAGAAGTATTTTCTTGTTTGATACAATTGAGTTTTTTTTAATGATGTAATACATATGATTACTTGTTGCTCATCAAATATATCAGCTACCTTTATTTATATATACTGTTACTACTTAATACAGTACTTAGCTTTCCTTTGCGTTAAACTACTTTATTTGGTTGCTCTAAAGAAAATACTTAGGACTCGTGCCATTTTCCTCTTTTACTATGTTTTAATTAATTAAAGGTAATCGTTACTTATGAGTAGTTCATAATATTTATAATTCTTATTATTAAGGAACTGTGCCATTTTATGGAGTAGTATTTATGAATTTGCAAGTTGTTGGTTAGTTGTTTACTTAAATTAGCTAAAAGAACAGTTTCTAGTATATGTTCTTTATAAAATGTAGTAAATGAATGTTGAGTTGGTTTAGAAAAGACAGCAGACAATATTTCTTTGTTTGTATGGAAGGGTGGTCCAGAACTGGTAGATATACATTCATATGATATTATGTTTAGGGTAGTCTTCCATGGCCATAGTCCACATACATATTCTTCGATTGAGACAAATTAATATCAAGTAGTTGTTGCTTTGAAAAGGCAGCCATAATCTACCACATAAATTGTTCCCTCTAAGTAGGACCCTGGAATTCTATTCTTCTTTTCAGAAATCAAATAATTGCTTAACTTTATCACTTGTAAAGATTGTAAGGATATATTCTGCATATTCAAGCTTTTGGATATTTATGATTCTTATTCCTTTGGCTCAATGGCTTGATGATACATACTGAGTTATGTTGCTTTGGTTTCATACTTCAGACTGACAAAGCCTCCATGCTTGATGAGGTAATAGAATATCTTAAGCAACTTCAAGCTCAAGTTCACATGGTGAGTAGAATGAACTTGCCACAAATGATGCTGCCATTTGCAATGCAGCAACAGCAGCAGCAACAGCAGCAGCAGCTGCAAATGGCAATGATGGGCGGCCCGATGGGAATGGGGTTGCCTGGTTTGGGGATGGGGATGGGGATGGGGATGGGATTTATGGACATGAACACAATGGCACGCAATAACATTCCTGGGATGCCACCAGTTCTTCCTCCTAATGCATTTATGCAGACCATGACCCCATGGGATGGCACTGGAGATCGGTTACCCTCATCGGCTTCTCCACCGATTCATGATCCTTTAACCGCTTTTTTAGCTTGCCAATCTCAGGTAGGGGTGTAAATCGGATTGAGAATTAATTAATGGATTGCAGGGTCTTAAAATTGATCTGTTGATTATATTTGGTTTTGCAGCAACCAATGACAATAGATGGTTATACTAGGATGGCAAGTATGTTTCAACAATTCCAGCAACTCCCTGGTGGCCCTGCTAGCACTAAAAATTGAAGTAAACGACTTGTTTTTAGAAGCTCTATTTTTGTACCAACAATGTATTTTGAGACATAATGTTTCTACCAATGAGGCAATGATCATCATCAAATGTATTCACCTAGCTACTTCTACGTTGGGGATAAGGTTAAACATCAAACAGACAAGATCACCGGACAGTTTGAGGAATATAATACTACTTCACATCATGCTTTGCATTCAATTTTCTTCTCAGGATTGAAGCTGATGATGATGAAACCCAAATTAGTTCGATCTTTTTATATGATTATGGTGTGATGAAAGATGAAGACAATAACTCTTCCTCATTGAGGAGTATATATAATATAGATAAGTGGTTATTGAATTGTTTGAAATAATGTTTCCATTATTCCACATATTTATTATGACAATGGTGTTTTTGAGTATATATAAATGTTAATAATGAAATGCACATTTTATTGTTATTATGAGTAATTTATAAATTTTGAGTTGTTCAGGTAGCTAAATGATTTTTAGTTAAATATATTTTTTTTTAACGGGACATACTCCGGAACCAACAATAACAAATCATATCCCATTTTTGTTTAAATGTCGTATCTTCATCTTTTAGAAAATATCAATTGCACTAGACATACAATCCCAAGATGCATGATTGATGTGAAAATATCCATGCATTCATAGGTTTCCACTTTCCACTTAACTTTCTCAATTATTAGTTCATCCATCTTGCTTATTAGATCGGTTTGAAACTGAAGCGAAACTTAAAAAGAAAATATTAAAAACGATGTATTAAGCTTGCTTTCATACGTATGAATGATGCATGGCTGAAATTTCGATAGGGTAATGCTAGTACGGACAAGAAACATGCAATGTTCTCTTAAAGAAGAACATGATAAGAATAATTGAATATGATTTGTTTACCTAGCTAACTCAGGTTAGATTTCACCAGTCACAAGTCATAACACAACTTCCTTAAAAGTGTTTGTTGCCATGTCCAATCATTATTCTATCACGCATCATGCATGTAAAATGATGACTTTTTAGTGATTACAAATTTACAGTAAGTTTAACCTTCCAAATTCAATCATATCATCAATTATTTGGCAATTAATATTGATGACAGATTTAATTTTTCAAATGGATTTTTTTAAATTATAAATAAAGCGCCTAGGGGTTGAACATACATACCTATCCTTCCAAATTTGATTTTGGTGATTATTATTAATAAGTTCAAAGATCCAAATTTATTATGTCATTCAAAAATTTGTAATAACATTGAGCCGTCCAATAAAATTGGAATTTGCTCCATATTAATCGAGAGTTTTGCAAAAAATAATACATTTTCTCCATATTTATTATACTACTATATATCATTTGAATCCAGGTAAAAATCTATGATGTTGAAAATGGAAAGATATATGTGTCAACTATGAGCACAATTAATATATAAAGAACAAGCAACCATTAAAATAGATTGGTCCGAATATAAAAAGAGTTGTCTGTTGTTGGTTTGATGCCAATGTTTCGAGTTATATTTATTGGTCATGATATGTGAGTGCAAATGATTGGATAATGAAGGAAACACTTGTTCAACAATATCACCACTCCTTTCTTGTTGAAAATTCAGCCTAGCTATCTTACTATAGGAATCCTATCATTTTCAGCTAATTCTCCATCATAATTAATGAATGAAGTAACCAGCTGCCATTATTAACCACTTGCAAAATGGGATTTTTTTCTTCTTCAATATGACGGGACCTTTTCAAATGGGATCATTGAGCTTTAAGTACAACTTCACAATCAAAGCATTTGACTAGCAATTGCTAAAATGGTCGATAATGACCTAAAGTTGTATTTTGATCACGATAGTATTATCGTAGCAGTTTAGTCGCGAAAGTGGCGCTTGAAAAATTGTCTTTGGTCACGTAATATTTTAAGTTAAATGCTACTTGAGAATTGCGATTTGGTCTCAGTAAGTGGCGCAAAGAAGTTGCACTTTGATGCACAATTAACATTCACGGATTAATCTCGAGATGTTTAGATTTAGCGGAAGCGTTAGTCACCGGAGACGAAGTGCGACTTTATTACCCTGCTGAGACTAAGCGCTACGATCAAGTGGTAGGAGGGGCCAAAGTCTGGCTTGATATACCGATATCGAGGGATCATTGGACAATTTTCTCCTACCATTTCGTAATGCGATAGTTCTCACAAGATTACTTGATGAATTTATTTCAGTATATATTGTTAGAATCTAGTATGAATTTATTAAGTGATAAACACTTAGATTAAATACATTAAGATCCTGAAATAGTATAGAAATTAATCTAAACATAAAATACAAATCTATGAATACGAGAATCCTTACATTTGACGGAAGCGAATGAACCCAATCCCAGCGATAATGCTCGCGTGAAAGCAGCCAAAATCCTCTCGATGGCAATTCGACAGAAAGATGTCGCCAGTTGCCTGGCGCCCAAGAGGGAAGCGAAGGCGAAATCTTTGAAAACTGGCGAGTTGAGGATGAAATGAGAATTGGAAGAGAAAAACTCTTCCGATTCACCAAGGAGGCGGCTTTCTTGAGGTGGAGGGTTTTTTATGATTCTTATGTAAATGAAAAACTGTCCTCTTAAATCTCAAATCAAATTCGCTCGTTAAGCGGCTTCGTTAAAAATCGGTTTAACTCGTTAACTTGAATTAGACCGTTATGAGTTTCTAATTAAATATTGAGTTCTTGAGTGAGTTGTTCTATTTTAATTAACTTAACAAGTCAATTAAAATACTAACGGTCATTATCGAATAACTTATCAAGAGATTATTCATCGATTTGATTGCTTAATTGATTAAACTTGCAAGTTTAACCAATTGATATATAAATCGACATATATTTGACAAATATATAAATATTGAGAAATACATTTCTCGATATCTGATCTCGTTTAATTTCATTCATGAAATATTATTCGAGCTATCATTGTATGTGTGTGACGCCCACAGAGCTCGGAATATTAGTAAGTTATATAATAATAATAATTGACCAATTACTATTATTATAATAGCGATTAATAAATGAATCTGTGATCGCTCATAATACAAATTATCGTGAGAACCAGCTAGTAATATACCGTTACTAAGGTGAGCGCTAAGTTCCGGTAATCACGTTAACTTGACCGGTAAATGAATTGTCTGTGATTATGCAGGCACAATAAAAGGGGAATCGATTCTCGTTGATTCCGACGCTCGCTTTAGCCGCCAGACGATTACCTTATAATTCCTTTATCGCGCGATCTACAGTAAGTAGGCTAGCAGCCAAGAAGTGTGTCATGGCTTGCCCCAACTTTCTTTACTCGAGTATGAAGGCGAATAAGCATTTATGGCGTCCCTTAAAACCAATCGATTATTTGTGTGAGAGCTGAGATCTTCAGCACATATCAAGGGCGGATAAATCCACCTGATATGCTCGGCTTATCGCTCATTATCTTTCATTTGTGGCGACATATACCGTTATAATCCCACAGCTTAAAGGCGGGGCGTTTGGTCGTAGTCGAAGTCTGGAGGCATATAACGTAGATAGTTATATACCGTGGAGTCTAAGGAATTGTCGAGACCTAAAATTCTAAACAAATATCATAAGGACACGGATATCACGTATACATGATTAGTTTCGATTAAATGCAGAATTTCAAGATCATAGGAGCAATGACCCGTGGTATTGATCTAGTCCTGTAGACTAAACGTGATCAATCTTGATCACTAATCAAACACCATGTTAGTCATATAATTCTTGGCCTTTTAACTATCGACATCGTGAGGCACTTTTAATTTATCGCATGTTAAGGCGAAGAGGTATAATCAACAATTAAGTGACTAACCTGCAGAAACGTAGGTAACACAGGGATTTTAACTTTTCACTAAATCGAGGGATACAATACATGTATATTATATGTAAATTTGAACATATAGGCAAGTAAACAAATATACTAGAATATAAGAAACTTAGCAATATTCAAATATTTGTTCGCATAACACAATAGATACATACTGACTCCCAGCTTAACTTTACTTGTTTTCTGACGTCTATCCCCAAGACACATGCCATTGCGTACTCATCGTGCTTTTTCTGACTTAGTGGTTTGGTAAAGGGTGCGGCGAATGGCCTCTGTTGCTATTTTACATGCTGATATTACCTACATTAAGCATATTTCTAGTGGGTGAAACTTTACGGAGTACGTCTTTGGTTGTGATGTGCTCGGGGTTCTTTGAAAGCGAGCTATCGTCCCGGTATTGTCCGCAGTAACTCAAGCTGGTCCCTCGATGCTAGGGACTAAAGCAAGCTTCGATCATGAATTCTTAATCAACATGCTTCTTTAAGCGGCTTGAATGACTATGATATACTGAGATTAATGGTAGAATCGGCGTGATACCTTGGAACTCCTCGAGATATTGCTCCACCCGTTGAGACAAAATACATACCCAGGAGGCGAGAGCGATGAGTCGTCTCTATCGGTTTGAAAGCCCGACATTGGTGTACCGGTGACTACTAACTTTCATCATCTCCGCCCCATATACAGCATCTTTAGTTAGCTACCGGATACTTCAAGATGCGACTTGCTAATCCGGTAGTTACCGGCTTGGATTAGGCATTATCTTGGTTATACTTTCGGTCGTAAGACACATCAGGTCTAGTGCATAACATGGCATATTACATGATGGATCCTATAGCCGAGCGTAGGTACATCCTTACGTTTTGTTCATCTCGGCTGGCTGAGTGGGGCCAATTTACGTGCTCTGCTTTGAGAGTTGAACTCTAAAGTATGCAAATTGGGAGATTACTTTGGAATTACTCGTATTTGAACGCTTTTTAAATTGCACTTATTCACATAGGTATCACGACAAAGTCAATTAACTATACGGCCCGATCTCGTCTTATCTTTTATTCCAGTATATATTTGTGCCGCTAAGTCGCCCGTTGAAAGAGAAACATTTACACGTTCAATCACTTGGCGAGTTGATAACTCTACGTTATTTCCAGTGATAAATATGTAAATACGACATGATGACATACAGGACTATGAATGATACTTTAACTCCGACTTTACCTTTTGTATACACAAGATTTTTCTTCTTGATGAAACCAAAATGCTAATTGATTCATCAAAATGTAGATTCCAAGCTAGCGGGATGCTGCTTATGACCGTAAATGGACCTTTGCAACTGCGTACCTTAACTTGGAGTCCTTTAGGACATGTAAAGCACGGAGGTTGCGCCATATACGCATCCTATACAGAATTCCATTCGGGAAGGCAGTCTTTGCATCCATTTGCCATATTTCATAGTCATGAAATGCGTGATAATTTGAATTATTCGGATGGATTTAAGCGTAGCCCTTGGCGAGTAGGTTTAAATTAAATGATCCAGCGCCGTGAACTTGTTTGAAACAACTTTTAAACTCTGAGTCTAGCTTTGAAAACTTCGACGTTTCCATGCTTTATCATGTTTCTTCTTAAATACCCATTTACATTCAATAGAGACGAACCCATTTGGTAAATCGATAAGGACCCAGGCCTTGTTACAGTACATAGAATCCATCTCGGTGCGTTGCTATTTGCCGTTTATTCGGCAGCATCCTTGCTATTTATCGCTTCTTTATAAGAGTGTTAACAAGTCACTTTCAATGATGAAGGGCACCGCATTACGGTAGCTGCGGTTGCATTGACCATCCACATTGGATCTCCTAAGGGTTGGTTCTTCCACGTAACTTCGTGGATCGAGGACTAGATCTTACATGAAGGTGCCAATTCTTGTAGTGCGTCGGAATCTTGCATTGGAGTCATCGACATTGACTTAAATCGACTTGAGCTTCGTCAAGATGAACACCATTACTTCTAGTCACTTACGAGCGGATATTCCTTTTCAAGGAACACTCTATCTTAGCAATGTGAACATTTTATTCATAAATTGCTTTAGGTAGAAATGTAGTAACAAGCTGGCTTTCCTTTGGATATCCTAAAATAGCATTTATCAGTTTGGGCACAAGTTTATCGCTGGTAATCTCTTAACATAAACGCGATCCCAATCTGAGAAAACTAACTTAGGAATCTTCCCAAAACCACAGTTCATGGGGAGTTTTCTCTGCCCGGCTTTGTTTGACATACATTTAAAGTAAATTATGTCGCTTGAAGTGCATATCCCGAGTGGCGGAAATTGCGTCGGATAGGCTCGTCATGGGCGAACCATGCTCGAGAAGGTTCGATTTCTCCTTTCAGTTGCGCCATTATGTTGTAGGCGTTCTTTGGAGTGAGTTGTGAAAGCAAATGCAGCGCTCTCCCAAGATGAGTATTGAACTTCGTGACACAGAAATACTCGCTCTATGGACAGGGGAGAATCTTTATTATCTTGTTCAATTGATTTTGTACTTCATTTGGAACTCCTTGAATTTCTCAAAGGATTCGTGTTTGTGTCTCATCGGATACACAAAGCTGTATCTCTTGTATCATCGATAAATGTAATAAAGTAGTTATAACTTTTCCTGCGCTTAGATGTGTTAAATTTGGCCCGTACATCGGGTGTATGATGCGATAAATCACTTGCCGCTTTCATTGAATCCGGTGAAGGGTGATTTAGTCATTTGCCCAAAGGCAAGATTCACACTTATCGTATGATTCATGTCCAGAAACCTTCAAGTATCCTACCGAATTAGAGTTTCTTGATTCGGTTCTCGTTAGTATGACCGATCTGCAATGCCATAGGTAATATGCAGTTTAAGTCATTAGGCTTATTCCGTTTTTAAGTTTATGTTATGTATTTCATTCATCATGTCTAAGCAAATTGCCCACGAGTGCTTTGTTTTTGGCTTATCTCGGGTTTTACTTATGTACGCAATTTGCCTAATGTTATAATATTCCGTTGTAAAGGTAAATATCTCAATCAATATATCAATTGTTTGTATATGGATTTTATTATATAATTTTTTAGATCTGATTATTTGATTTGAATTGGATTTATTATCAAAATCAGCTCAATTATTGTTCCGTTTGTGATTTTTATAAAAAGTTATTAACGAATTTTGTAATTGTTGTATTTTTTTGTTATTGTATATTCCCTCGGTTCCTAAAAGATTGTCTAATTTTGACTTTTTCATAGTCGAACTTTGATCATAGATATTTTTGTTTGTGTTTTATAATATTTTATAAAAAATATATTATATGATTTGAATTATATCCATTTGGAAATTTTGAGGATCTGAATGAGTATGACAGATCTATGTTGTCCTGTTAAAATAATTGTATGTAATCATGTATCGTGTATATGAAATCTTTCCTTGATACCGAAATAAGTGATGATCTGTCAAAATTCTTATTTCAAAATAAGTGATTGTTTGGGATTTTTGATCTTGACTTTGTGCATTGGGGAATTTACAAAAATTTCTTGCTCATCATTCCTTATCTTTGTTTTCATTAGTTAATAATCTTACGTCAGCAGGGCAGAAATTGTGAAATTTTATTACTTTTTAAATTAATTTCGTAAGCTTAATAAAGCAACTTTTTTAGTGAGACGATCTTATTTTGCAACGGAGGGGAGTATGTTTTACCGCTTATTTGATGCCTCACAGAGGCTCTCCTCTGAATTGGGGATATCGGGAGTCGGATTGCGTCTGACGCTTAGTTGTCGTAATAAAGTTTGTTTCAATTTAAAATAACGTGTTTAGTTAATTTATTTGTTTAATTTCTTTTAAGCTCGTTGGGGCGAGGCCTTTTATTCTATGAACACCCGCTTCACTGAATGATTTACTTTCAAGTTTTTGCCTCCGACCTTGACGAGGGAGAGAAAAGCAGTCAGAAATGACCACTTATCCGCTTTGAATGGAATTCATATCTCGCTTCGTCGTCGAGAAAGCCGGGGAACTATATTATTTCGGCATATTTACCCAAGTATTTTTTTTGTTAATTTACTTTTTAGTATATTATTTTTTAATTACTATGTTTAGACTTTTAAATTAAATAATATATTTTACTCATGTTTAATTAATTGTAAAATTATGTTGTATTAATTTTAATATTTATCATACTTGTAGTTAGAAAATGGTATCGGATAGGACTAAAACAACTATTTATATCGGATGATATTTAATTAAGTACTTTATATTTTTCATGAACTATTATTATTTTAGCATTCAAATTTCGCCTCGTCACCGTCGTCAGCTAAGCGACTTTTTTAAAGCTTCATCGCTTCATAGATGCCATTCCGAACTATGTCACAACATAATTACATGACCCCAATAACAATTAATATTCCTTTTTTCCGAAGTAACATTTTTGGTTTTATGAGCCGGCCCAAAAACAAATACAACAATCGGATGATCTTGGCCGTCCAATTAGTGGACTAATCCAAGCCGTTGATTTGGTTCCTCGTATTCATCAAACTGCCCTAACCTCTTTTACTCTGTCTTCGCGGATCTATCAGATTTATCAACAACTCAATCTTTGCAAAAAAAAAAAAAAGGTTTGATTAACTTCATATTAATTCGTTCAATTTTTTTATTATGATTTAAATTTGATTACTTATTTCATGTTTGATTTAAAAAATATTATCTTTGATGTTACTGGGTATCATATTAAATTGCGTTAAAAATATTATCTTTGATCGTTGCTGGAACATATGTGATATATTTTTCACCAAATAGTATACAATATATACAAAAATGTTCGAGTTTGAAATTTGAAGTCAACCATTAACGTTCAAAACTTGGTTATTGGATTGGATGGAGAGTACTTCTTTAGAAGGTCGAAATGATTGGTTTTTAATACTTCTCGGTGAACAAACAATTAAGATGTTATGCATATATTTAGATTGGTGTTTTAGATTACAGAGGAATGTTAGTTTGGTGTAAATTGATGATTAAAATGGTAGTTTTCGATTTCTTTATTTGGATTAGATAGTTGATCAGAAGGTAGGTTTCGATTTGGATTGTGGTATATGATAAAGAAATCGAACAAAGAGTGGACATTAGGGAGGCTTGTGTGTTGGAGAGAAAGATGATCCATAATGCACGTTATAGGGGCACTCGAGATCCACTGTGATTCATGTGTAACCATTCGTGTTATAAGCAGTGTTTATCTTATGTTAATTTCTTGATGGCATGTGGGCAAAATAGATAGTGTTTATCTTATGTTATGTTATAAGCAGTGTTTATCCTATGTTAATTTCTTGTTTCTCATTGTTTCCGTTTACTTGTTAACTTTATTTGCCGTGTTTCACTTGCTGTTCTGTTTCTGTTTACATCATTTATTTATTTGCAGTTTTACTTGGCCTCATTATTGAAATATGAAATGGTTTGTCCTGCTGTACATCAACAAAAAATGTTGATACTATTAGCAGCCAGATCTTACTTGCTTCTAGTATTAAACTTCCAGAATCAATAAATAAGATATTTGTGACTGTTTGAGTTACTAAAAATTATGTGTAGCTGATTCCCTATCCCCCCCCCTTCTAAAAAAAGATAATGTGTTACCTTGACAAATCTTGAGCTATGGTGCAGACTAACCGATTGAAGTACAAAATGTTTGTTAACTTGTTGGCCATATAAAGCCACCTGCCACATAACTTGTTGGCCATATAAAGCCACCTGCCACTCTAATCCTGATTGTTATCCTACAGACTATTAAG
Organism: Lithospermum erythrorhizon; assembly: GCA_019722365.1. Classification (NCBI taxonomy): domain Eukaryota; kingdom Viridiplantae; phylum Streptophyta; class Magnoliopsida; order Boraginales; family Boraginaceae; genus Lithospermum; species Lithospermum erythrorhizon. Next base: position 98,551 of record JADFUC010000297.1, read on the forward strand.
TTCCTGAAATTGAGATGGCTGGTAATGATAAAATCGCAGAGAACAATGCAGATGCTCCTGATGCTAATCTGACTTCTGAGAATGAGAAGGAGATATCTATAGATGCTCTTGCACGGGAAGTTCAAGAATCCTTGTCTCTTGCAAAGAGGCATAAGTTTTGGGAAACACAGCCAGTTGGTCAATTCAAGGAGCTAGGTGATTCAAGTCTCCCTGAAGGTCCGATTGAACCTCCAACACCACTATCTGAAGTCAAACAAGAGCCTTATAATCTTCCAAGTCTTTATGAATGGATCACCTGTGATATGGGCTCAGAACACATGTGTAATGAAGTTTATAGCCTCCTTACAAATAATTATGTTGAAGATGATGATAACATGTTCAGGTTCAACTACTCAAAAGAGTTTCTTCGATGGGCTCTTCACCCTCCCGGTTACTACAAGAATTGGCACATTGGTGTGAGGGTAAAGAGTTCAAAGAAGTTGGTTGCGTTTATCACAGGAGTCCCTGCCAGACTCCGTGTTCGCGATGATGTTGTGAACATGGCTGAGATCAATTTCCTGTGTGTCCATAAGAAGCTCAGATCAAAGAGGCTAGCACCTGTCATGATCAAAGAGGTCACCAGGAGGGTTCACTTGGAGAATATTTGGCAAGCAGCTTATACAGCTGGCGTTGTCCTCCCAACTCCTGTAACTACATGCCAATACTGGCATAGATCTATAAATCCAAAAAAGTTGATCGATGTTGGATTCTCCAGACTTGGTCCAAGGATGACCATGAGCCGGACAATAAAATTGTACAAGTTACCTGATCAAACAGCCACTCCTGGTTTTAGGAAAATGGAGATTCATGATGTTCCTGCAGTCACTCGGTTGCTTAGAAGTTACTTAAAGCAGTTTGTGGTTGCTCCTGATTTTGATGAAAATGATGTTGAGCATTGGCTGCTCCCTAAGGAGGATGTCATCGACAGTTTTCTGGTTGAGAGCCCTGAGACACATGAAATCACCGACTTCTGCAGTTTCTACACTCTCCCATCATCAATACTCGGTAGCCCTAATTATTCTACTTTGAAGGCTGCTTATTCTTATTATAATGTTTCCACCGTTACTCCTCTTGTTCAGCTGATGAATGATGCTCTTATCATGGCAAAGCGGAAGGATATCGATGTTTTCAATGCCTTGGATGTTATGCAAAATGGAACATTCCTTAAAGAACTGAAGTTTGGTGCAGGTGATGGGAAGCTCCACTATTATCTCTACAACTACCGGATAAACCATGTTTTAAATGCATCAGAACTTGGGCTTGTTCTGTTGTAGACTCAGCCTTTGATTTTGCAAGCTCGTTAAGGAAGCACTGCAAGCTTTTTTGGCGTGGTATAATCATTATTCCCAGTTTGCTGCATGAGCACATGAACGGTAGCGTACTCTCGTTGATTACAAATTCTATTCCTTTTAGTCTTTGGAAACTTTTGTGACATTGTTGTAATCCTTCTGTGTTGAATCATAAATGGCCCGAAGTTTCTAATGTTGAGAGCTTAGAAGTTGGAAACTGATTGTTTGTTATGGTTGAATGACATCTGAAGTCTATGGATTTTGTGCTAGATTATGCAGTTGTTTTTAGTAGTACCCTATTATCTTATGCCCTATTTGACTAAGATGAAATATTAAGATTCAATTATGAATTATTTAACATAGTTCATGTATACAAACAGGGAAAAAGGAAAAAGAGAAGAAATGGATAATGTATTATTACTTTCAAGTGTATGTTAATTACATATCTACCTTCTACTTGATATATATTATAGTTATAGTATCATTACAATGTAGTTGACAAAATCATTAAAAACTTTTTATATATTTGTTGCAACATTTGTTGTGGAAACAATTCCAACCTGTAGCCATTGGGAGGAACTGCAACTCACCTTCATATCTTTGAGTTCACTTAGCTTAGCTAGCTTGCTCTTACTATCTGCTTCATCCTCTACTATAGTGTTCATAGGAATATTATTGTTATTGTTCTTGCTATTCTCATTACCAACATCCTTGTTATCCATTTGATTTTGAAAAGGAGTACAAACAACATCAAACGTCTCTTTTCCATCAGCATGTTCTACCAATGGAAGCAAATGCATTTCAGTGGACACTTCAACGAGTCGTGTCCCAGCACTGTCTTCAACAACCTGTGCTGGTAGGTTGAGGTCAAGAGCAGCCTCCTCGGACTTCGTGATGATATCGTCTTGGTTGCTTCTTACCTCTACTGGTTCGGGGAATTGAAGTTTTCTCAACGAACTTGGATCGGGAGCATTGGATGTGATCCAATGACACCTTTTATGGCCACCTAAAGCTTGTCCCGTTGAAAACACTCGATGACATATTGAGCATTCATGAACTTTTGATTTCTTTTTGGAAGGGCCAATATGCTCAAATTGCATTGATGTTGGTGGCTTTGAAGAAGAAAAATACTCTTCTTGATTAAGTACATCTTCGTCAGCTAAACTATAGTTATTGTTTTGGTCTTGTTTTGCTGCATAACAACCTTTCACTTTTTTATGACTTGCTCTGTGACCCCCTAATGCTTGATGGGAATTGAATACTTTCTTGCAAGCTTTACACTCAAACAAACCTTTAGTGGTACATTTGGCTTTGTCTTTAAGAACTCGATTGGAAAAAGGTGATAAACGAGCCATCACATTTCTTCTCTCTTCCTCTTTACTTGCGGATGCAGAAGATTCTTCTTGTTGCTCGACACCCATGAAAGAATCCACCCTTGTATTCGCTAAATCGATTAGGCATCTTGCAAGGAGGAGATCTTCTTCCTCTTCTTCAAGGGTAGATGAATTATCGTTATAAGTAGTACTATAGCTATCAACTTTAGCCCTGAAGGATCTTTTCCTCTTAGACCATCTACCACAACTTGTTGCTCTTTCACCACCCCCATCATCATCCTCATCGCCTTCTGAATTTGGGGAGGAGACAAGGGATTCAGCCTCATCCGAACCACATTTTCCATGCTCAAGAAATGATTTCCAGGACAAGAACTCTTCACCACAATTTTCACAATTCCTAACACTCTTGAATCTATTAGGATTCGTTCTCAGGCGATACATGCTCCTATTAGTCGATCCAAGCTTCTCATCGCCATCGCTATGGAGGCCTAGATCATCAAGAATCATACTCTCATCTCCAATGCCATGAGCTCTCATGTGCCCACCAAGAGCCCTCCCACACATGAACCCTTTCTTGCATACTCTACAATGGTGCTTGAAAACCGGTTCTTGATCCTGATCGACACTAGCCATTTAGTAGACTGAGAGGAATTAATAATACAAGATAGATAACATAAACATATTGTTCAGATACACTATATATAATGCTCACACACAAGAAGTGATTAAGTATGTGTAATAAATAAGTGAATGGCACTTTGGAAGTGAACTAGTGAGTGAGGAGTATTTCTCTCTAGACCATCCAGTGTGTTAGTTGAAGTTTAATAGCGACTCATTTTTAACTGCCAAGAATATTCATATCCCTTCAATTTCAAGTCCACAAAACTATATCCTCACAAATTGCTTTAGTAGATGCTTGGTTCAAGCTGTTTTTGCGCTCAATGTATGTGCTTGAGTTGCTCACACCCATTACGATAATGATTAAATATTTAAATTAAATATTTTTCTTGTTGTATAATACTAACAATCCATTCCGAAATACGAGTATTTTTTCCCTAATGAAAAGAAAATAATACGAGTATATGTTCAAATATTAAATTTTATTAAGATTAATTTAGAGTAGAAATTGATTTTTTTAAAGTATTTAATCAAATTTACTATTTAAATTGAGATGTGGATGTAGTACTTATTAGTAATGATTTTATTCTACTTTATAATTAATAATTCCGATAAACAAGCAACACAACGAAACAAAAATATAAATTATACTCTGTATTATGTTATGAAAACTGACCAAAAAAATAATATTTTGAAATCCTTTTTAATGATTTTCCGATAAGTAGGACGGCACTAATTATAAGGTCAGCCAATCTGATTGCACCATCTCAATCTCCCTGAAACTATTGGAACCACTTAAGTGTCAAATGAGTACTAATTAAATAAACTCTCATTTCTAATTTTAGACTAGTCTTAATATACGATTATACAAATGTCAATTAAATGAACTATGTTCGTGCATTCACGTTCATTTAGGAGTGTGTTTGTGACCTTGTGCTTCCAAACCTTTAGCAAAACATTCGATATGAAACAATCCCATATATTTTCAATCGTGATCACCACCTTATATGTAACTCTGCCTATAAATTCATTCATTAAAACTTTATATGATTTCATAGATATATTTCACTCGTAGCCATGGCATCTCATAAGTCTTCCCCCACACTTATACTAGTCCTTCTAGCTTTGATTGCTTCAACCTCTAAAGCTGGTTCAAACTATTCCAAGTCGAAAATCGAGTTGAATGTGATCGATTCGTGTTGGCGTGGCAAGGCAAATTGGGCTAATAACCGGCAAGCATTAGCTAATTGTGCGGTTGGATTTGGAAAAGATGCCATGGGAGGGAAACTTGGAGAAATATACGTCGTCACTGATCCATCAGACGACCCTGAGAACCCGAAACAGGGGACTCTCCGATATGGTGTAATTCAAACAAAGCCACTTTGGGTTGTTTTTGCAAGAGACATGGTCATCACATTGGAAAATGAGTTGATGATAAATAGTTACAAGACTATTGATGGTAGAGGGGCAAAAGTGGACATTGCTTATGGTCCTTGCATAACAATAGCTCATGTCAATCATGTTATTGTGCATGGCATTAGTATCCATGATTGTAAACCTGGAAAGAATGGAATTGTCCGGGATAGCCTGACACACGTCGGTCACCGGGGTGGTTGCGATGGTGATGCTATTGATATATTTAACTCGAATAATATTTGGATTGATCATTGTTATCTTGCTCGTAGCTCAGATGGTCTCGTTGATGTTATTCATGGTTCAACTGCGGTTACTATTTCCAACAACTATTTCACTCAACATGACAAAGTGAGTACTAATTTAATTTCTTAATACTTTTTCTTGAAAAATTGTTGCATGTACTTATTTAATTATGTTAACTAGACCTATATAATTTACAGGTTATGCTATTTGGCCACAAGGATTACTTTGCGGAAGATAAAATTATGAAAGTTACGGTAGTTTTTAATCGATTTGGCCCTGGTCTAATTCAAAGAATGCCAAGGTTTGTTCAATCGTAATGACTAGTATACACAATTTTTATCTCGAATAATATTGCTAATAAGAAATTTAATTTAAATGATGCAGAGTGCGGTCAGGTTATGCACATGTAGCAAACAACATGTATGAAGGTTGGGGAATGTATGCAATTGGAGGAAGTGGTGATCCTACCATCTTTAGTGAAGGAAACTACTTCATGGCTCCTAAAGAAACTTATTTGAAAGAGGTAAGAAAATTTTAAATCCTCCCTTTGTTAAATATTGACAAACAATTCCTTTAAGATAATCCGCTTACCTCCATCACTTATTACATTTAATCTAGATTTACTACAAGATCACATGTTTTAAAATAATTTATTTTTTAAATTTGGATTTAGCTCAAGGACTTATTGAACTAAACGGGGGCAAGGAACTGCCGTGCCCACGATTCGATTTTGAAAATTTTAAAATTTGTATAAATGCTCTACATAACTTTTTTCATCATAACAGATTTAAGCAAATAGTTACCGGTGGAGCCGGGTAATAACTAATTTGATACAAACTAGCCAATGGAATGTATATTAAATTTAGTTTTTGATATATTATTGAAGGTAACTAAGAGAGAGGTAAAAGATGGTTGGAAAAATTGGAAATGGAGATCATCTAGGGACAGGTTTATGAACGGGGCATACTTCATCCCTTCGGGTTATGGAAGTTGTTACCCTAACTACGCAAATCAACAATCATTTCCGGTTGCCGACGGCACAATTGTTCCGGCTTTGACAGCAAATGCAGGGCCATTGAAATGCTCTACAAAGAAAGAATGCTGAGTTATAATGTAAATTTTGTTCTAAATTCAGCATTTGGTTCTTATCATTGCAACTACTCAAACCTGAGACCTTTTCATTTAATTCAACAGGCTTTGAGGTGGCTTAAAGGTTTATGTATTCAAATGTTCTCTCAAGGGTGGAGGCAGAGATTTGTTTTCTAGGGAAATAGGACTTTTTCTCAATATCCATCTTGTGTTTTTTGTTTGTCCAAATTTTATAATTGTCTTGTGAATTCACTTTCCAATTTATGGGCTTAGTGCCTTCTTTCTCCACAAAATCATTGTTACATGAACTAACAAGGGAGCAAAGAGATTTAAACAAACAATGGAAATCCGGCTTCTTGATACAAGCATTGGTATTTGGTGTCTTCATGCAAAATCATAGGTTTTTAAATTTTAATATGTAGTAGTGGACTAGTAGAACACATACACTCATTTGGATATTACTTATTCTTCTTCATTCACATGAAATATATATATACCAAACAGATACTTATTCTTCATAAATGCCAAATCTGGAATGTCTGCAGAACATCGCATGTTGCAAAATGTAGTGTTGGACTATGAGAAAAGCAAGACTTGAACAAAATAATAAAAATATTAGAAAAAATAGACATAATAATTTACTTACAAGCAAGGTACATAAGTGACATAATACAGAACAATTGTTCCTTTAAAAATTTACTCATGAAACAGAGTAAATATGTTTTATAAAGAATTACTACTTAAAAATAAAGTAATTATTTAAGTTGGATAACTATCTAGGGATTTCACACCCAATATAATACACCAAGGTATGGCCTAACAAACAATTTGGTGGGTCATCTAAAAGCTCATTTACAAGTTCCACTGTAGAAAAGTATTGGGAAATTTGTCCAATACATTTACACACATTTATCTATCCTGTGGCTATGAAATGAACTATTTGGTGCGGTAAAAGATTGAGGGAAAGGAAATTGCATGTGCAACATGATCGTTGCTCAATTTAGTTTTACCCATATTAATTTGTGGTTATAATTAAATATTTTTAATAAATGTAAACATTATTAACTCTTACATGCATCACTGCCTATAAATTGTTTACATTCTATTCGATTTTGTATACATACATTTCACTCTTCTTAGCTCATCAAGTATCAAGCTATGACTATGGTCATGGCTGCTCGAACATGTCTCCTACTTTTACTTACCATTCTACCTCTAATTGCTACAACAACTCATTGCAAACGTCAAAAGAACACCACGAATGTTATCGATTCGTGCCGACGTCTCCAGGCAAACTGGACTAACAACCGTCAAGCATTAGCTGGTTGTGCCATTGGACTTGGAAAAGATGCCATGGGAGGAAAACTCGGAGCAATATACGTTGTCACTGATCCATCAGACGATCCTAAGAACCCGAAACAGGGGACTCTTCGACATGGTGTAATCCAATCAAAGCCACTTTGGATTGTTTTTGCTAGAGACATGGTCATCAAATTGAAAAATGAGTTGATGATAAATAGTAACAAGACTATTGATGGAAGAGGGGCAAAAGTGGACATTGCTTATGGTCCTTGCTTAAAAATTGAACATGCCAATCATGTTATTGTGCATGATATTAGTATCCATGATTGTAAACCTCGAAAGAATGATGCTATTATGATATATGATTCAAAAAACATCTGGATCGATCATTGCTACTTTGCTCGTGCCACAAATGGTGTTGTCGTTGATGTCATTCATGGTTCAAATGGGATTACCATTTCTAACAATTATTTCAGTGAACTTGACAAAGCGAGCATTCATGTACATGCAAAGGCGCATCTACGTCCACTACTTTGGGTATGTGAAATATAAAGTTATTATAATCGATATGACATATTTACTAAATTTTAATAAAAAAAATTAGGTTTTCGACTGAACACCGTGAATAAAAGGGGCACTCTTATTTGGTTTCGCTAATAATTAAGGATTAATAATTGCAGAGTATGCTACAAGGGTACAAGAATAATTCTACCGAACATAAAAACAAGAAAGTTACTGTATCTTTTAATCTCTTTGCCCCTGGTGGTCTTACCAAAAAACAACCAAGGTTTGTTGAATAATTATTACCACATAGTAACATAGACTTCATTTTAGTATATAACTGTAGCTATATATGCTAACAAATGTAGTTTTACTGCAGAGTGAGGTCTGGTCATGTTCATGTAGCCAACAACAACTATGAAGGTTGGGGAATGATGTTTTCAATTGAAGGGAGTGATAATCCCACCTTCTTCACTCAAGGAAATTATGTCATAGCTCCTTATTCTGATAAGAATCCCAAAAATGTAAGAAACTTTTATACTATTTTCTATATCAAAATATTCCGGTTCTTAAGACTAACAAAGTTTAAGAATCATTTTTCAGTTTTAACCTTAAGAACTCCAGTAATTTGAATATAATGTGCTTAATCACATTTATTGAACTTTCTATATACAGTATGTGGAGATTCATGATTTATTCAAGATATTCATGTGAATAATTAAAATTTTGGATCTATATTATTATTGTAGGTAAAGGGATACTTCTTGAATGTAACATCCTTTGGCAAATATGGTTGTGAAACTTGTTTCCCAAACTACTCCAAAGAAGAAACATTTGGTCATGTCAATGAAAGCTTGATTGTTCCTGCTTTGAGAGCCTCTGCTGGACCATTGAATTGCTCTTCAACAAAGAATAAATCATGTTGATGATGATTATATATTTGTATGTGGTGGATTTACTTCTCCTGCCTGTTGCCTTTGTGCTGGCTTCAAGGGTTGGTTAATTATAATAAGATAAATCATAATAATAAATAATGCACAACTACAAATAATATAATTTGATCTCGTGCTTTATTTACCTTTTTACTGTCGTGTGATGATCATTTTCAATTTATGGGTTTTCTAGCCTTAATTGCTAAAATTTGTAAAAAGGGAAATAAAGATAAAACAATCAAATTTATGATGTTGATACTCTCACTATCAATTTATCCAAAATCATTAACATAATTATTGGAATGAATATATGTGAAAATAACTTTCAAAACTAGCCAATATTATGTCGGATTTAAATTTTGAACTTCAAACAAGAGTTTATGGCGAACTTCAATCTTGAATACAAAATCAAATACTTTGTATACACATTTTTTTTTATTTAAAAAAAATCTTTTAAATCATGTAGGTGTAAAATAGCAAGAAAAGTAGTAAGGTGTTCGTAGGTACGTAGAGCAATGGTAATATCGTAAAAGTATTATTAAATTAAAAATTCGCTGATTCGAATCTTGTGATCATGACTGCTTGAATTTCAGTTTTAGTAAACTGCTTGTAATTTACTTCAAGTAAATTCCTTGTTGCACCAACAGACTTATAATACCATAATTTTACATCTCACGAACTATCAGGATGTAAAATGATTAAAGGATATGTAATTATTTTAGGACCCACATAAAAATAACAAGGTAAAATACCGTTGTAATTATGAAAGTCATAAATACCCTTCACCAAACAAAACAATATCACACATTTCCAGCTTTTAAGTATTCATTTTACGAAACAACCCCCAAAACCACCGCCACAGATCTCTCTCGGCGGCGTCACGTACTCAATCTCCGGCGTACACGTCAGCATAAAAGTATAAATTCAAAGCAAATCAGTAAATCAAGAAAAAAAGAGAATGAGTAACGGTGACCTCCTTCAAATCGACCCTATCGAGCTTCAGTTTCCATGTATGTTACCTCTATTTATTTATTCTCCAGATCTGAATTTTAATTTGCTTTTCCATATCTTAATAAGCTCAATAGTGTTTTTAAAAGTGTGACGGTAGGATTTTTATATAGATATTTATAAGTAAAAATAAAAAAAATTAATTCTTAAAATAAATTAACGATAATTTTTGGAAAATGATTAATAAAATTAAATTCTTCGAAAAAAATTAATGGGGGTGACTGCTGCAAATGCTGGTTCACTCCATTCGTTTAAGCAGAGCAGCGAGTTTACCTCGCTATGAGGTGGTGAGCAGTGAAGGGACGAGATTGTTTAATAGTGTTCTTTTAATATATTGATTATCTTTATTTTGTTTGTTGAAAGTTGAATTGAAGAAGCAGATTGCATGCTCCTTGCAATTAAGCAACAAGTCGGATAATCATGTAGCATTCAAGGTATAAGCATCAATTTCTATTAATTATTATTATGAATTTTGTCTACTTTTTTTTTTTTGATCGATGAATTTCCAGGTGAAAACAACGAATCCGAAGAAGTACTGTGTGAGGCCTAACACTGGTGTTGTATCGCCTCACTCCACGTGTGATGTTACAGGTGTGTTTCCTGGATTTTCTGTATTTATATGCGTATTTATTCACTCCATTTTTATGCTCTTGATTGATTTTGCACAACTAATTTAGCTTGTCTTAACTTTATTTTCAGTTCATATGTTTTTTATGATTAAATATTGATGATCTTTTAACTTGAATATTCAGTTCAACATACATTTCCGAGTTGGAAACATCTCTGAGTCGGAAACATTTCCTTGCACTTACTGTCATAGTAACAATTTCGATGGATTTATTTATTTATTGAGTGTTTTTAATTATCAATGTGAAGTCGGTGGGTACTACATTTTTTGGGGTAGGAAAATGAGAGTGATTGCTAATTTTTTAGTGAAAGTAGTAGTAGGAGATTTTGTCATACGTTGCATGTTATGAGTAATTGGTATCTCTTGGTGAATCCAGTTACTATGCAAGCCCAAAAGGAGGCTCCACCAGATTTGCAATGCAAGGACAAGTTCTTGCTTCAGAGTGTAGTTGCGAGTCCTGGAGCTTCAGCAAAAGATATCACCCCAGAATTGGTAGATTCTCTTATACGAATTCATGATTGTTGCATGTGTTAAGGCATGAGTTTTTGTCTTACTAGTTGTTTGGTGGTGTAGTTTAATAAGGAATCAGGGAACCATGTTGAAGAGTGCAAGTTGAGAGTTTCTTATGTTCCTCCTCCTCGCCCTCCATCACCTGTACGAGAAGGTTCAGACGAAGGTTCATCGCCTAGGGCTTCATTATCCGATAATGGGACAGTCCATGCATCAGAGTACAACTCGGTGAGTTTTGAAATCATTATCATTCTAATAGAGAGATGCTCTTATTTCTACAATCACTAATTTAGTTACTTCTTATGATTCAGGTTTCGAGGACCCATGCAGAGCCACAAGATAACTCGTCAGAGGTAATTATTCAACTTAAAGGCATGATCAGACTATCAATATGGTTGATGTTAACAAATGAGTTTTAACTGACGACTAACTTCTAATGCTTGAATCAAAATCTTTTAGCAGGCTTTGTTTTTTGGGATAATTAAAAGCTGAGTTTCCAACATCTTGAAATTTTTTTTTCTACTTTTGATTCCGGAATTTCTTTTAGTAGTGTCACTATTTGAATTGACTGTTGCTTTCATTCTTTTAGTAGTGTCACTTTTGATTCCGGAATTTCTAATGCTTGTGTCATAACATAATGGATTTGTTGTTCATTTTTAGGAAAAATCGCTAATTTCTAGGTTGAGCGAGGAGAAGGATTCTGCCATTCAGCAATATAACAAGCTTCAGAGAGAATTGGTATTGATCTTGCCAACTGAAATTTATGTTCTAGCTATGGAGGCTTTGAAGCAATTATTTGTTAACTTCAAGGCAGATGAACTTGATAAGCTTTTATATTGGGTAGCCTAATATTATCTTATTCTTTTGTTGTTTGCTATATGTAGGAGCTATTAAAGCGGGAGCGTAAGAAAAATAAAAGTGGTATTCCTCTTATTTACGTAATTATTGTTGGCTTGGTTGGTGCCATTCTTGGGTATCTTCTGAAGAGAACATGACTGATGGAGGGAGCATAAGAAGCATGATTTGCATTTTAAGTAAATTTAAGAGAACTTGAGAGATGGGAGAAGCTTTGTGTTGTCTTTAGTAGCTATTTCCTAACATTAGAAACTTCATCTATTGGGGTTTGATGGTATTTCTGGTTGCCTCAATGGGACTCAAAGAGCAATGTCGTGTGATGTAGTCCTTTAAAGTATCATATTCATCCGAAAGGATCAACTGGTGTTTTTCTTTTGAAGGTGTTCGGTTGGATCTTGTCTATTTTGGTGAAAACATTCATTCACGCTGTTTTAATTAACTAGGAAGGTATTGCACTTCATGCTTGGGTCAACTCGGAAACAGCCTTGTTACCACAAGGGTAAAGTCGCATATTATCCAACTCCGTCTCGTTATCCCGCTTAGGCAGGACTGTAGGAGACTCTTCAGAAGTCATAGGAGCATGTTGATGTAGATGTATTGGTCACAAACATTGTCTACTCATCTTGCATTGATGCAGTCAGCCACTTGATCTCTGATATAGTGAAGACCATCTAAGGTTATCTGCTGCAAATCTTGGATCAAATACATAAGTTTTGTTACGTGATAATATGTACCAATCACTAATCTTGATTAGTGGTACAATTCCGTGAGCTATCATTTAATCAAACAATCATGTTTTACTTTGAGTTCCAGAACAATGATTTTCTATCATTAACGAACATAATCTTCTAACATTGACAATGTATTAATACTAGTTTCTTAAAGACATTATAGAGGTATCAGAAATCTCAGCTACTGTGATTCATTGAGCATCTCAATGAGACATGAGTATATGGAATCGCCACAAGTTCTTAGATACAAGAGATGCTAAATTAACCTATAGCTTTCATCTTGATTTTCTCTAGGTAATTATAGTCCAGCAAGGAGGCTCCATGTCCTGTCAAACTAAGAAAATAAAGTATATCAGTAACTCCATGTCCTGAATAAGTTTCACTTGCCCATTATATTGTTCTTCTAATAACATTTGTTAGCAACAAACAGTTGATATAAACAACAAACTTACAAACATATACCAAAATATGAATGCATTTTGCACATAAAAATCAATATATGCAAAAAGAAGACCAGTAACTCTGATTCACAACATAACTAGTTAAGAGATTCAAAACTTCTCCGATCACTAAGGAGAGCTGAGGTAGGGCATCGATAATCAACTGGCAGAATCTTCTGGAGTCTGTACAATGTTACACCGATGAGCAATCTTGCGGAAATCTTCAAGGTTTAGCTGCAATAAGCCATTGGTAATGAATTTAGCTTCAATTTGCTGCTAGTTAAATTAAGTGGATTGACATTCACCACAATTTCTCATTGATATAGAAAAAGAAATGACGTGAGAGTAGTACTAACTTTCCCATCTCCATCACTATCGAAATATTTTATCATATGAGCCATCTCCTTATCTGACCACGGGAAATCATGAGCAGCTGCCATTCTTTGTATATCTCTCAAACTTATGCTGTCTTTCCCTGCTTCTGTCAACAGGACAACCGAACTTATTAATAACCAGAAAACTGTGGATCTAAGAATCTCACTTCAGATTTTAGTAACTGTGTCGAAATCGAAATGATGTTGAGACAATTCAAGGATCATGGCAGGCAAATTTCCCTCACGTTCAAAGCATCACCTGTCATGATACAAAACAAACTAAACTGCTAGCTGAAAAGATAATCTAGCAGGACTTGCTGCGTGGGAAATGATTTTACCTTCTTAGTAACCACAATGAAGACATAAACTATTAACCAAGTTAAGAGAGCATCTAAGCTGCTTCAATAGCTTTCTCTTAGTCATGAAGTAAAGTTTACTAGTCTCCTCAAAAAACGAACAAATAAAATGATCGACCGTTGAATAAAACCAAAAGCCAGTTTTTTTGGATGATGAGTGTGTCAAATGAAAGGATCGTTGATGAAGAAAATTAGATTAATTTTACAGAACAAGGTCAGAACTGTTAAAGCCAACTAAAAGTTACCATCAAACTGAAAGAAATGTAGAATGACATCATCTTCAGTCATTTGCTCCCTGCTATTGAACTGTCAAAATAAAACCAAAATCAGAAAAACAGTCCATCTACAACATATTGAAAAAGATCCTGAAAATGCTTGTAGTAGTTGGTAAAGCTAACAAACCGGTTTCTTCCCCTTTCTTTTTCCCATACTATCCTGAAGTTGAGCATTTTGGTTCTTTAAGCTATTTGAGTCACTAGCAACTCCCACTGAGCTTTGCGAAGGTTGAGTTTTCAAAAACCCTGCAGAACCTTTTAACGACAATGCGATGGCCTGGAACAAATTTTACAGATAAATATAACACGCAATACTAAAGCCTTAACGGAGATTAACACAGGGAAGCAATGACAATGTTACCTTCATCAAGGCATCATCATCATCCACATAGTCTGGTTCACCAAGAAGTTTATACTTCAGAGTTCCTTTCTTAGGTTTTTGCCCTGCTGGCTTCTTAAGATTTGGATTCTTATTCTTTATCTGGCATAGAAGATCGAGGCATTTTAAAAATGAAAAGAAACTCTTATATGACACCAACACACTTTTACTTGGATGCCGAGGATAATAAGTAACAAATACTTGACATAGCTATATACCTTCATCAACTAAGGAGGGTCTAACATCCTTTCTGCAACTTCACAAAGCTCATGATAACCATGATAGAGGGGAAACAAATAAAGGTCTCACTTTTGTTACCTCAACAATCAAATACGCCAATTTTAACCATGATAGAACCAACAATTATAAAATTCTACAACTACCTTTTTTAAATTATACTCCGTAATTATTTTCTCAAAAACATGTTTTATCCGCTCCCCTAAAGTAAAATCCTGGTTCCGCGACTGAGTGGAGCTCCAATTTAAACACATGATCAACTACTAATATAATCTATGTAAGCCACAGCATCAACATCAATATGCTCCAATACCTTTGCAAGCTAGGGGGTCTCATAGTAGGCACCTTTACCCTACCCCATGGTAACAGAGGCTGAGTGCAAATTGGAGTTACAGTTAAGATTAAACTATATACTATTCAATCTATATGCATCACACTCAAAGACATAATCTATAAATAAAATAAAAAAATCAAACCTTTTTCTTTTCACCTTCATCATCAGAACCACTCAGGTCTTCAGGGTTATAATCTTCATCATCCTCTTCATTATAACGACTTTTCCTCTTCCCCTTCTTTTCATAATTTTTTTTGACAATTTGAGAAGAACCCATCAAAGAATTTGCCATTGTTTTCAAACCCAACGCTTTCATTCTTGCTTTATTCTCTTCAATCGTCTTCAATCTTTGGTTTTCATAGTTTGATAGCTTCTTGTTTTTTAACCCAACTCCATTTTTTGGTGATTCAATTTGTTCTTCTTCTTCAGATGATGAAGAATTTTGTGGTGATTCAGAGTCTGAAGTTTGAGATTTTGACATGGTTTTGCAATTCGATTGAATCAAAGGTATTCTTGATAGTTGATGAGGCTTTTTTGTTAAAGCGGGAGATTTGTAGGGTTAAAAGGGTATTCCAGGGAAGACACTTTATTAGTAATCTCGGTATTAGTGTTGTTTCTTTGATCGACTTAAGCGTAAGGCAGCCAAGTTGGTATTTCGGTAAGATTACTAGTAACATAAGTCATGAGTCGATCGAAGTTGTTATTTCCACACCCAAATAAGGTTTTAAAGGGTGAATGTTATTTTACCGTCAACATAATTTTTTTAATTTTTAAATAGTTGATTGTTTTGCGTTTTTAATATATCTTTTCTGATAAATATAGCTTTTTCATTCGATATAGTTTTTGTCTAAAATATAGTTTTCTTATTAAGCAATAAAACAACTTTTTATTTAAAATAGCAATACATTTTGAAATAGATGGAGTATTAATAGTAGATTTAAAAGTTTTGTTATCATCTTCTTTCTTGTTTTATTGGTTTAATAAAAGAATGAGCGTTAATGTAATTATATTTATTGTTAGAAAATATAAGTTTTTTTTATATCTTTTATCTTATTTTATTTATTTATTATTTAAAAACATCGACACCGATCGATTAGTAGTATAAATTATTTCATTTACCACTATTCAATTTAATTTTATGTGTTTATTTTAACATATTTTAGTTGATGATTAACTCAATAATATTTACACAAAACTCAAGAATAAGAAGATTTTTTTATGAAATTTTCTCCGATTTTAGCCAACTTAAAGCGATTAGAAAGGCATACATTAGATAATAGCATTCGAATGTGAAATATTCCAAATGAATTATATTAAAAATCATTAGAATAAAGATGACATAACAACATAAAAGCATATCTTAGATATTTTTAAAAAAAGTTAAGCATTGATAGATATGTGATTAATATTCTTGATATGGAAACTTTTTAAAATTTTGTAAATAACAACTTTAATATAAAAGGCGGAAATCGTTTCAAATAAATAATGAGAATGCCAGGAATTTGTATCCGAATGTTCATCGATAAGTGGATTGTATAAAGTAATATACGTATTAAATGCATTGTATTTTTTAGACCATAATATGGAGTGAGCATATTTCATATAGAGTGAAAACTAATATAAGTATTATTATGACAATATACTCTTATTTAGTTAATATAAGTATTATTATGATAATATACTCTTATTTAGTTTACTAATTACAAATCAATATTAAATAGTGAAGACTGAAGTTTTTTAATTTCCTTTCATATATTGAATTCAACTCTAATTAATTATTGCATCTATAGTTTATATATAAAGATATTTTTTGGCTAAGCATAAAACTAACATTTTATATATATTATAATAAAAAAACTAAATTTAAAGAAATAAAATATCGAACGCTACTACTCATCCCGAAATGCTAAATTATTGTAAATGGCAGTTTAAATATAAAATTGACAAACTTTACTCGCCGTCATCGATAAATATTATTTTAATTTGAAGAAAATTTAATGTCAATAAAAGTACATTGAAAATATTCTTATTGATATTTTTAAATGAAATATTATCTGAAAAGGAATAAAAATATTTGCGATTTACCATTTAATTTGGAAAAATCAATTTAAATCTTGACCAGTCTATTAGGGATAAGGGGTATTAGATATGTAACTTGATATTTTATTTCAATTGTTGAAATGTAATACAAAATATCACATAACAATTTAGATACATATTATTTAATAGTAATTTTTTGGATTAGAACTTTTTTTAATTTATAATTGAATAATTATCACACAAAATTTGTTAGTATGGGTAGGCTAATTTATTGCATTAAAATATAATTAAAGTTATTGTTATAATAAAATTAAAAAAAATCAAAAGCCAGTATTATATCAATCAATTTTTATGCATTTGGTAAAAATGTTGAGTATTTTTATATAATTGAATGAAGATGTTAATGAACGTATGATAATTAATATAGGTATGAAATTAGTAAAATTCTTGCACATACTATAGAGAATAGATTTCAACTATGTTTGATTTGTTATAGAACTTTTAGGCAAAATTTAGGACTTATTAATTGTGCATATTTTTCCACCAATATATAAGAAGAAATATTATAGTAAAGGGTAATGTAGTAATTAATAATATATAAAAGGAAGAAAGCATTGTATTTTTTATATGTAGGGGATTAATTGAAGAATCTCAACTGAAGGTAAAATAGTCATTTTATGCCATATAATGCTGTTGTTTGGAAGTGAAAATAGTATAAGTCAGAAGCATTAAATATGCATGTGTTAAATGTTGGAACCAAACTATTTCATGTAGCGGTTTGATAAATAGTAAAAGACTAAAATCTATATCTATACTTATAGTTATAAAAAGCCATACGTGACTGGTTTTGATTTTTTTTAACTCGATAAATTAATACTCGATTATTTAATAAATTATTTAAGATAATATTTTTGGCCCGTCCTGACTCAAGGATAAGGTGATAAATTAATAATTCGTATTTTTAGTTCGTTTTTCAACTTTTTTTTTCTTCTTTTGCGATTGCTCAGCTGATAGACACGATTACTAATAAAAGCTACTACAAAGATAATATTTTTCTGCGAAGTACCGATTGAGGGATAGGGTGCTAAATTAATGTGGTTAATCTTTTATGCGATTAAAAATGATTGTTATAGATTAATGAGGTGTTGGTAAATTAGCTTTTCAATTGATGGAGTACTTTCGAATAAATTACGTCTTTGCTTAGTCAATTGAACGCCCAATGCAAATATACCTATAAAATACATATATATTTGTAGTAATAATTCACCGTTGAAAGGGATAATGTTTTAAGAAAGATACTTTATTTTCATTATTTATTATTTCTCTATAAAATAATTAATTAAGTATGATTGCATGTTACATGTATTCAATTTAGTCAACATACAAGTGAAAAGTTGGTAGCAAACTATTTCATGTAACGGTTTGATAAACAGTAAAATACACATATATTTACAATATATTTCAACTGTGAAAGTAATATTTCATGAAATACACTTTATTTGTATTATTTGCCAATAAAATACTATAGGTCAATTGTTCGTTACGTGCACTCAATTTATTGAATTATAATGTTTACGGAGTATGTTGAAATAATGTTATTATTCACCAATATTAAATAAATGTTTAAATGATTCCCATTTATTAACTAGCATTCACCCCATCATCATTAACTCTAAGTTGGAATATTATGAAGATGAGTAATTTTGTACTATTTTGTATTTATATTTTATTAATAGTCAAAGTCTTACATTGAAACTAAAACGTCAATTAAATTATTTAAATGAAGTATTTTACTACAATATATATGTTATGACAATTATTTGGAGTCAATTACAATATAATTCATTAATTACATGCATAGTTGGGATAGGTTGGAAACCTCTCTTTACAAAATATATTGTATCATTTTCATCTTCATTTTAATAGTCATAAAAATTCTGCGTCCTTGTTAAATGTTATGTGCCGTGGGGAGCACTGTAGCTAGATGACCCCAAACCACGACACATCTCACACGAGGTTAAAATAGGATATCATTAAATTGCATGATCGTTGATATTATTATTTCATACAAATCACCTCTAATCACACATGAATAATGTATACCTAATTTAATTTCAAGATTTATAGTGCAGCAATTCATTAACAAATCAAAAACAATCATAAACACCACACACAAAAAAGTAATAAAAAATGTAACCATGACTAATTTTTTTAATGGGATAAATCAGTTACAGAAAGGACCAAAAAGTTGGCATAACTATTAAAGTTTATAACAATGCCAATATATACCACCTAAAGTGTTCATTTATAATTCTTCACATATATATCTATATATACCCTCCCTATCTACATTGCAAAAACAAGCACATTCTGTATACTCTATGTCCAGTAATACTAAATGGCTAAATCTCTTAAGGTTGCAGTGATAGGAGCTGGTCCTGCAGGTCTTGTTGCAGCAAGGGAGCTTCAACGAGAAGGGCATCAAGTAGTAGTGTATGAGAAAGCATCAAGACTTGGTGGAATATGGGTGTATGATGCAAATGTTGAGTCTGATCTCTTAGGCATTGATCCAAATAGGAAAATTGTCCAAAGTGGTCTATATCATTCGCTTCGAACGAATCTTCCAAGAGATCTTATGAGCTTCTCAGACTATCCATTTGCCATTAGGGAAAATGGGGATTCAAGAAACTTTCCTAAGCATGAGGAGGTGCTCTGGTTCCTGGAGAAGTTTGCAGAGGAATTTAGATTAATTGGTTTGATGAGATTTGAAACTGAAGTTGTGAGAGTTGAGCAAGTTGGTGGTGGGGGTGATGCAATGGGGGGAGAATGGGTTGTGGAATCAAGAAATGGAGGAAGCTTGAAGGAGGAAGTCTTTGAGGCTGTTGTGGTCTGCAATGGACATTTCTCTCAACCTCGAATTGCTAAGCTTCAAGGTAAATGAAAAATAATAATTTCTACACTCTTAAATAAATTCATTACTTAGTGCAAGGCATCCACCTTGAATAATTACACTTTAGTATAAAAATAAATGAAAAGTAAAATAAAAGGATGAAGTATCATGATTAATAAATAGGTGAGAAAATCAACGTCCTAAATTAAATGTTGTCATAACATGCAAAAATTCATTGTGAACTAAAGACATGAGAAAATGTAAGAAATTTGGTTAAGCCTTGTGCATTTTATTTCGTTTTAATTTTAACGTCTTTTTATATATATAATTAACGTACTTTTACAAAAGACGATTCTGCAGCAAAAACTAACACTCTAACTTTCATCTTGTTCCTCTTCTTTCACTTACAACCTGTCCATGTCCATTGCCTACGCTTCGCTATCACCGCCCCAGCTCCCAGATTTCCCACTTGTGAAGCCCCGTCTCACTCCCTACCGCCCACCGCGTGGCATTACCTCCTCTTCCTTGATAAATGACCACCCAGCTACGCCCCACTCCCTGAAAAACAGCGCCCTCACTCCTTGCTTCGCCTTTCCCCAGAAAAATGGCGCCACTCCCTCATCGAATAACAGCATACTTCCACAGTCCATTCTTTTTTGAAATCGCGCCCTTTCAATTTGAGAAGCAGGCCTCCTGCACTCTGCTCTCCTCACAAAATCGCGGTGGTGGGGTGCAGGCGGGGCATGGAGTTGCTTGTGGGGGAAGAGTGTGATAAGGTGGGGTGGTGAGGGCGGTGGTGGGTAGTGGGGAAGAAAGAGCCGATGGGAGACAAAGAGATGGGTGATGTTAGTAGGGCCCCCTGATTGGTGGTGTGTAAAAAAGAGGAAAGAAGATAAGTTAGAGTGTTAGTTTATCTAAGGGTAATTTAGTCTTTTTATGGGAAAAGTGTGCTAATTATCAAAAAATAAATAAAAAGGATGCTAGAAATTAAAATGAATTTAAAATGATAATAACTGGTAAATCAAAATTTTACGAAAAAATGATTGTTATTTTATATTTCCAACAACGGAGATTGTAACATGCGATGGCCAAATATATATATTTTTTAATTTAATCTCAACTTTCATGCATATTGGTGTTCGCCGTGTTTTGATGACGTTTGTGACCAAACAATAATAAAAAATATGCAGGAGTATTCTACATCAAATTTATTTTAAAAGAGAGTTTCAATCTTTTTTGTTAAACTTTTAACCATAAAATTATTTTGTTTGATATCTCAAAATAAAGTGTATATTAGTTGAATTTCTAAGATTTTAATGAAAAGCAATTCCACGATTAATTTATCTCGAATTATAAAAAATTTAATAAAAATGGGTTGAAGGTAATATTACAATATCGAATGGTCTTTTCACAATTCCAAAATTAACTAACTCAAATGCTCAATATATACATATACATATACATTATCTCATTCTTCTATAATTATTCCCTGTATAAAAATTACACAAGGTGGTGAGAAGTGGCCAGGGAAGCAAATACACAGCCGGAATTATCGTGTCCCTGAGACATTCCGGGATGAAGTGGTGGTGATGATAGGGAGTGGACCTAGTGCACAAGACATAGCTAAAGAAATTCTAATTGCTGCAAAGCACGTTCATATTTCATCAAGGGATCCAAAGGTCAAGATTTCAACACCAAAGGACAACACTCCCAATTTTTTGTTGCATCCAAATGTATGTACCCTCTTCACATCAAGCCAAACTATGTTCATTTCATTCGTTCATGCCTACGTTTTATAGTTTTCCTTATTTTTCTTGTAATGAGTATTAATTTGTTCGCTGTGCTTTCGGTAGTCTGGGTTGGAAATGGGCGCATTAGAATAATGAAAGTAATTTTGTTTAAGCAAAATGGGACGTTGTATTGAACTAAAAAACGCCCAAAGAGTAAAAATGTATTCTGACAAAATAAAAAGAAATTTATGATAGAATCGCATCTTGAATTAAGGAATAAAGCGTAAACGTAAAGAAAATCGTATTCTGACGAAAAGAATAGTTTCACACATAATGACTTTTTCTTGTATTTACCAATTATTAAGCTTTCTTTATAATTTCGTAATATATAAAATATTAGGAGTATACGGATTTGAGCGCATCTGACAGCCAAGCATTTGGCTTGTATATATAAAAATTATGATTCCTTATTTGGTTGGAGAGGGAGAAAATCCACATATTTTTTGTATGTTTCCTCGCATTTCTTTTATGAATTCATTCGCCCCTATTTAAATCATGGTTCCGTCACAAGTTCTGACTTCCATTTTATTTTTTATATTATGCTAGACAAGTTGTCAAGATTGCCTTCTTTGAATTTTCTTCACAGGTTCGGTGTGTTTCTGAAGATGGTCAAGTAACTTTTGAGGATGGAGTTAGTATTCATGCCGATACCATCCTTCATTGCACTGGGTACAATTCCAAACATTTTGTTTAATACCTAAATATCGGAGTTAATCATCATGGTTAAGTACCATACTTAATGCTTCAAATGTAACATAACTTAAAACTTAAAAGTACATTTGAGTATACTAAAATGAATTGAGTCATGTACTCTGTTTGGCCACAATTTTTATAGGTATAAGTACGCTTTCCCATTTCTCAAAACCAATGGAACAGTGACTATAGATGACAATCGAGTTGGACCTCTTTATAAGCATACCTTTCCCCCTCAGCTTGCTCCAACACTCTCCTTTGTTGGCATCCCTGCAGTTGTAAGTGTTACATATTGACATCTATCAAAACAATGTCCAAATTAATTAATCAAGAATTCTGATTCAATCTTCAATTTGTGATTCTTGTTACAGGCAGTTTTATTTCAGATGCTGGAATCGCAAGCGAAGTGGGTTGCTAAAGTTCTATCTAGCAAGTTGGTTTTGCCTACTAAAGAGGAAATGTTAGATGACACAGAAGAGTTCTACAATCAGATGGAGGAAGCAGGGATCCCGAAATGTCGAACTCATTATCTGGATCCATTCAAGGTTGTCCTGTTTTTCATTTTCGTGATTATGACACATCATGTAAAGATTGTTTAGATGATATATATAGTTTTCTAATGTGGTATCTGTCGCATATGTTGCAGTTTGATTACGTGGACTGGCTCGCGTCTGAAATCGGAGAACCACCAGTTGATGATCGATTGAAAGACTTATTCAGGGTTTGTATTGCCATGATTGTTAATGACAAGAATGGTGTCACTAGAGACTAGGTTAGGTGCCTGGAGACTCAGGTCTTCATGTTGTACTCACTTCCTCCCAGTTTATCAACTGAACATTTTCCAACAAATAGCTATTTTAGAAGTAATAATAAATTCAATTATCTTTGAATTCATATAAGATCCTGATTCTAGCCCTATGTATGTAATTATATATTATAAACATATAAAAAGGTCTCCATATGTTTCAGACAGACCAATTTCTTCCATTATAATAATGCATGTTGTGAACTTGTGATAACTAAATGCCGCCAAAGTTGTATGAATTCTAAACAAAGGTAAACTATGTTAGAATATTATGAAATCTTTTGAATTTCTCCCTTAATTAAGATGGTCATTAGTAGGATGTTAATTTTATAAAAACCATTTAACCGTTACAAAAAGTTATAAATCTTGACATTGACCAAACGATGGTTAATAATAGAGTTGCATTGAAGAGTTGGTATATATAGTTCATATTACCAGCTTTAATAATTGTGTAACAAAACAATAACAAATCAACACGTAATAAAGAGGTTTATAGGCGAAAAGGAAAGCAATGCTTTCTCCATTGCGGAACATCTTTTGGTGAGAGACGATTTCTCGCGTGAATATTCTGTTCATTATTAGTTTATTTACAGGTCATGATGATGTTTATTCTAGTAAGTGGTTTGATGCTATAAAGGATGAATTAAAATCTATGGAATATTTCCTATAAGCTTCTTTAGTTATGTGTTGATTTGTTATTGTTTTGTTACACACTATTAGATGGAGAATAGAATGTAAATTATAGGTATAGGGATGACCTTTCAACTCTTCATCATAAATTCTAATATTAACTATCCATCAAAACTAATAATGTCAAGATTTGTAACTTTTGTAACGGTTTCACAACATTAATATGAAAATTAACATCCTACTAATGACCATCTTAATTAAGGAAGAAATATACATGATTTTGAATTTCATAATATTCTAAAAGCATTCTCTACTTGGTCTATAGGAGAGATCTACTATAATTTTCCTTTTCTAACAACATAAGCGTGATAAGCAAGCAGCTCCATTTATATAGTTACCATAAGTGCCTTCACTAATCGAGTTGTCAATGGGAGTCATGGCGTGCACATATTATTTTGCAACAGGTTACTTCCATGTACTACAACATTGATAACTCTCATAATTTAGGCAATAAATAAGAGCAACATAATGGTCACGTGAATGTCTTGAATAAGATCATTTTTGTTATCATTCTTTTAAACATAAGGTATACATATCATAAAATAGAAATGACAGATGTTGAAATTTATTAAGAGCTCAATAATTTTTGTGCATGAGTACAAAAATAAATGGCACAAGATAAATGATAAATGATAATTAGGAATATCGTCAGATGTGTGTCGATTATGTCATAGAAGGTCTTTGGAGGTAGTCTTTGTAAAAATATCTGCCAGAGCTTGTAAGTTTTACTTATGGATTCAATAGAAATTTTCTTCAATTTAACATCTTGCTTCCTTTCATAGGTATTTTAGGTCAAATTGTGTTTTGAACCGCGATTATCCTATCATGCTTTGAAGAAGGTTGTAGCAATAAGTAATGAAGCAGTTAATGTTTCGGAGATAAAAGTTAGGACAAATTGTGAAGAACGATATTACTGACCATGTTCCCTGAATAGAAGCCTCATAACATGTCACATACTCAGCCATCATGGTGGATCCGAAAAGCATCTCAGATTTTTGTCTTCGCCATGATATTGCACCTCCACAGAAAAGATACACATAGCCAAGAGTGCGAGCAGAGTGTCGGGGCCATCCGGCAAGATCTTAATCGAATAACCCGATCATCAGGTGGGTGATTTGATTTTTTGATGTGAGCATAGAATTCCTTATTTCCTTTAGGTATCTCAATACTTTCTTTGCAGCTTTCGGTGTAGGATCCACCGGATTTGCTTTGAAATCTCCGATAAACCTTGACAATATGACTAATATCAGTGCTGTACATCAAAACTCCCCATAAGAAAAGCATAAGGACATTTTTCATTTCTACCGTTCATGCAAGGGTATGTGGGCCATTTGCTAAAACAGTTTGTCCTCGCCGTGCGATGGAGCAGGTGGAGGAACAATCAGTCATGCCAAATCTCTCAAAGACTTTGTCGACATATGCTTTCTAAGATAATCCTATAAGTCCTTGTGATCTATCACAAAATATTTATATATGGTAACATAGGAGGCACAACTATATCTTTCGTTTCAAAAAGTTCTTGGAGAGATAATCCTTAGTTTCACGTAATAAATAGAATTATTTACTAGCCAATAAAAATGTCATCAACATACAAAACCAAAAATATGAACTTCTTCCCTTGACTTGAGGTATATCTGAGGTGAACTATATTTTCATTTAAATGGCGATAATGATTTCATGAAATTTTAAGATACCCGTTCTCGAAAAGCTTGTTTTAGCCGTAAATTGATTTATTAAGTTTCTGAACGTATCTTCATGTCCTTGATTATAAACCTTGAGTTGGCCTTATGTAGACAACTTCTTCCAATCCATTTGATGCAACTCGAGATCATAATGGTACAGATCTTGTGATAATTCTAAGAGAATCTTTTCTACAAATAGGAGCAAAAGTCTAATAGTAGTCATGTCTTCTTACGTGAAACCTTTGAAAACAAGTCCGACATATCGTTCAATTTTACCATTAGAGTCACGTTTGGTTTGAAACCCCATTTACAACCATTTGCTTTTTTTGTCCAGGAGGCAATTGAACAAAGTTCCCCTTTATTATATTTCATAGATTTTAATTCAAACTAATTATGAAATGTCCACAAACTTGCTATTCGATATCTAGAAAGTAGTTTCGAGCACGTTGTCTTTGTAATGAAAATAGATGCGTATTTTATACTTTATGTTGAATTAAAATTGATATTGTATCTTAAAGTTTTTCACATCCTTACTGGACATATGTTCAGAATTTGGACAACTACTTAAGTTTTCTCATCATACTGTTTAGTTTAGTAGTAAAACTGGCACCTCTCTTTGAGGCAATTGTCAGATAATAAGCCTGGCCCAGACCCAAAATCTAATCAATTGATTCTAAGTTTAAAATCAATTCATCATTCCAAAATCAAAATGCAATCATTTTATAATTCAATTTCCATAACTCTCGATTGGGTGTACTGAAAAGATCTCTAATAGATATGTTCGAACATGATAGAACACAAATCAACGTCTGAAATTCAAAACTTTGGTCGTAATCCTCCAAAGGTGAAACACAAACCTCTTAGTTAAAGGTTTTGGCTAGATTAGAATGAAAGTTATTGGAGGTAAATCGAATATGCTTGATTGCTTAATTGTAAACTTGAATGGAACTAATTTAATTCCAAACATAGTCTAAAATGGTATGGCAAACTATGTAATCATGCACGCCAAGTACATATATCCGTACACAAATGAAATAGTAGTACACAATTCAATATTATCATAATTCAACCTTTGAAGGTTAGATGCATGTCATTGTTAAATTTGGACAAACGAAGATTCTTGGAAATTAAACAATAATCGTACCGTACGTTCTTTATTATCTTGACTCTTGTTTTCCATTTTTTGTTGTTATTATTAGGTAGGAGTATTATTTTGTGGGCTGCTCTTGCTTAATCTATTTTGGAACGTCATTAGCACAAATTAAAGAAAGGGAATGCATCCTCTTCTTACACCACTAATTGAAAATTTGTGGCTGGTCTGTAATTGCGAATTTTTAAGTTGAAAATGTATGTTTATTATACTACTTTGATTTTTATCTTATTATGCAAGTTTTTTGCCAACCTTAAAATGTAAAGCAATAGATATAAGACAAAAATGCTTGTCAAATGTAATTGCCACGTATACTTCTATTTCTATATATTCATTATTATTCTTATTAAGATTTGTTTTGTATCTCAATCAAGAATATTTCAAGAGTATGCCCGTGTACCCACCGAAGATTCGTAACATATACAAATTCTAATTATCATAGACTTACCTTTGATTTCAATTTTATTTGATGTTGATGTATTTGACATGTTATTATGGCTAATTGCCAATGTATATAATTTTTAGATTGTTATCTCCTCAATTTTTATTTGAATAATAATCTGCTTCAAAAAAATATTATGTAAGCATATATAATGGTTTGTTTTCTTACATATTTTCAATAAAAAAATCATCTTTATCCTTTCATGCTATTGTATTATAACAATTTTATCACATTTTAATTATGTACCCGATATTTTTCATACAATTATTATTTGATTTCAAATAAATCGTGTCATAGAATATATACACTAACAATCGCCATCTTTAATTTTCATGAAAAAACAAAGCAAGCCATCATTATCATACTAATTAAAACATATAAAGTAGTTTTCCTTAGGTGATTAGGTAAAAAATAAGGTAAATTGTTTTTCACACTTCATTTTTTAATTATAATATTTCGGGCCTTTATTATTCATCGTCTGAGATCCATCTTTTATCTATAAGCTAAGGTGTTGAAAATGTTAAAGAATAATCACGATTATTCGATCTCTTTATAATAATGTCTCATTAATTTGTAGAACTTATTATGCGAGTCTGCCAATAATAATAATTAGAGAATAATTTAGGTGCTTACCTTATGTAAGTTAGCAGCCTGCTTATAGAAGGGTAGAAAATTGTTCACCAGGTGCGAAAAAATTAAATAAAAATAAAATGAAGAAAATACCACTTAATTTCGACTGACACCCGCTCCCTTTGACCATTCCCGGCTCCAGCGCTGACTTCCCAAAAAACTCACTCTGCGTCTTAACCAATAAACTACCATTCGATTACATTGTCTGAATTAAAACGACCAGCAACTCCGCGTTGTAGTCGGCGGCTTGAAAGCAGGCAAAAAAGAAACTGAAAAACCCCAGCAACTCTTTTATAAAACCAAAAAACAACAACTAAAAAATGAAAACAAGAAAGGTTATCAAGAAGAAAAATTCTCAAGCAAAGAAAAAAACTCAGAAAAAAATGGCTACGAGTTAGAAGAACTCAAGAGGTAATTCATTTACTTATTTTATTATACATGCATGATATGATTACAAGTTTGTATAAATCAAACATGCATCTTTGTAGGTAGAAAATAAAATTTATGAAGCTTTATGGTTAGAACATAGCTTTTTGTAATTAATTAGTTAGTCTGGTAAATTTGCATTTTTTAGATCATAACTCACAGGAAAAATAACTGACAAATTATTGTAAATGCATGTAATGATTCAGATTTATGTTGAAACTAAGCATTTTTTTGTAAAATAGAATTAAACATTAATTTGGATAGATAAATCTAATGTTGTAATTATGCATCAGTTTTGGGGTTAATCAATATTATGAAAATTGATTCAAATATTTTAGTTAAAATTAGTGAACTTGATTCAATTAATAAGCAACCAAATGCAGACAAGTACATTATTGGCAAGGCTTGATGAAATTGCAAATATGTGACCAAATTATATAGCTTTGTAGATTAAACGAAAATATAAATAAGGGTTGGTCAATAGCTTTGACAATAACCAAAATGTGACAAAATGATATAGCTTTGTATCTTAAAAAAGTAATGGTTGTTCAATATCTTTAAGTTTTTAGAAGAATATAGACTTATGCTTTAGTTACATTAACAATTCGATCATTCTGCACAAATTTACTAAGATAACTGGTGCAAACATAGACTAAACCATGAGATTGGACATTATTAGAGTAAAAAATGTTGTCCATTTTATATATCTAGTGTGCTCTATAAAAAAAGTTGTTTATGTTGCTACAGATTTATGTACTCTTACAAATTTACTAGGGAGTTGAGGTTGTGAAGTGATAACATACATAATAATTTTGGTTTGAAAATAATAGATTCATACTTGGTATCTACAATCTTATATTTCCAGCCTTTTATTTTTAATTTAAATAAATATATATTGTAATAATTGATACTTAACTTTCGAATTTCACAGCATTTCTGATAATTGGTTCATTCGACCTGCCATACTTTTATACAATATTAACATTCTTATATTTTTATTTTATGATTAAATAATTATAAAATTATCATTTATAATTAAATAAGAATAATTAACAAATAAATAAATTATTTTTGATTTTTAAAAAACAAAAATTATATAAATATTTATTTAAATAATTTTAATCTCATATTTTTAATTAATTTTTTATAAAATAAGAAACACAAGTGAAAATAATAACTATTAAAACAAGAAAAGTTACAAATAGTCGGAAATGTGTCTGATAAGCAATCATGGCAGTCTATTGTGGAAATCTGAATAACGCGCGTCTGATGTAATCGATCCAAACTGGCTACAATCGCTATTAAGACACATATGAGACTCTTAAAAATATTTAATCACGAAACATTCCAAACATTACTGTATGTGCTTGACTAGATCTATTTGTAATTAAGTGATGTACATTTGCGTCCTTGATTCGGATACAACAGCATGATTTGCAAATCTGCGGTATCACCTCGATCGAGAATGGTTGTGGTGTATCTTAGAGATTGCGCCGCATTGATGTGTCGATTAGATGTTGAGCATCGTATCTGGACCGTCCTCAACAATCATATTATGTAATATGATACATGATCTCATGATGATAGCCAAATCGGATATGTCCTACAAGCGAGCTGGTTCACGAATGATTTTAAATCGAGCCTGCAACACTCCAAATGCACGTTCGATGTCCTTCCGACATCCCTCCTGATATTTTGCAAATAACTTATCTGGTTCACTTTGAGGAAGTCTAATTGATTTGACGAAAGTCGGATATGAAGGGTAAATACCGTCAATGACTAGTGCGCCCGTATCATAAGGTCGTTGATTCCTGAAAGTTCACTCTTGGTGTATTTCCTTGTTAGCGTCGTAATGACGGTGGCTTTGTCTAAAGCGTTTATATCATTCAATGTGTCGGACATCCAAAAAAATGCATGCCAAATCCATGCGTCATGGTAGTAGCGAAGAATAACGATGGTGGTTCGCTTTTATCGCTTCACAAGTAATTGACCTTCCCAAGTTGTAGGACGAAGAAAATTTTCCATTCCCCGATGCATCTGTCAATACTCCGATCATTCCGGGGAACCTACCGTCCTTTAACATACGGTATTCTTTTGTAGGTAAATGCTTCATTTTAGGGCTCTCAAGTACACTTGCTCATACAATTGTACTTGGTTCTTCGAAGTCTACGTAAGCGCTCCAGCGCCCGTGCTGCCTCCTAACGATATATTCATCTACCCTTTGTCGGCCGAGACAAGTATGCTAACATTCGTATGAATTTGTGGTACATTTGTAAGTGGCGATATGCGCTTCCTTTTCTGACATCAACTCTTTGGGTGAAGTACTTGTCAATATTTTAAGGGTCCCCAGCGATTGAAAGAAAAACATGTTTCGCATCCAAGAAATCGTCGGCCGAAACATATTTTCGTCGTATGTTGGTCAATTGGAGAAGTAGTCGTCAATCAATCTTTGGTTTCTTTGCGGCATGATCTCTTTTCAAATATTTTAAAACTAGCCGAGATGCATTAATAATACACAATT
The DNA here is from genome assembly GCA_019722365.1 of Lithospermum erythrorhizon. Lineage (NCBI taxonomy): Eukaryota > Viridiplantae > Streptophyta > Magnoliopsida > Boraginales > Boraginaceae > Lithospermum > Lithospermum erythrorhizon. Next base: position 129,200 of record JADFUC010000297.1, read on the forward strand.
TTGGATGCTTAGCTCACTAAATTGATTGAGGATGTACCTGCTCACCAAGTTCGCGTGATTTTTGTAGCTTCGATATCAAAAACAAAATCAAATAAATTCATTGAATTTCATTTTGAATTTTTAACAAATAATATCGATTTAAATAAATGTAATTTGAGATCGGTAGTTTGAATCTGTAATTAAATTCATTTAATTTTAACGGATAATATCTGATTTCATCGTGCGGTTGAGATCATCGGACTTGAAGCTTCGAATTAAATTCAGTTAATATTTAACGGATAATATCTGATTTCATCGTGTGGTTGAGATCATCGGACTTGAAGCTTCGAATTAAATTCAGTTAATATTTAACGGATAATATCGATTTATACGTGCGGTTGAGATACGTCGGACTTGAAGCTTGAACTAAATTCGGTTAATATTTAGCGATCTCGATTTTTATCGATGCGGTTGACATCGTGATTTGAAGCTTCAAATTAAGTCGAGTTAATATTTAGCGATAATATCTGATTTTATCGTGCGGTTGAGATACGTCGGACTTGGCTTCGAATTAAATCAGTTAATATTAACGGATAATATGCGATTTTATCGTGCGGTTAGAGAATCATCGGTTGAATCACGCGATTAAATTCATTTAAATTTTAGCGGATAGATGTGATTTTATTGACGCAGCAGTACGTCGTAAGCGAGAAAAACACATGACATTGAAAAACACACATGAAGGCGCCAAAACATACCACGAAGATTAAGCAACACACATGTTGTAACACCGCAGCATCGTAAAGTAGAAGACAAGCGTTGTGGAGGACTAAATCATTTCGAACAATTCGAGCATCAGCGTCACGAAATTGTTGGGCTGCATTCGTCAGATCTTTCATACCGGCAGCTTCATAAACATTTCCATCTTCTTTGCTTGATTGATTATCTCTTGTTGTGGCTAATATGTCCATTCTTCCGAACTCTTTGTCCTTATATTGTTTAAATTAAATATTTGCTCGGTTTCCGACCCTTTGCCATAGCACACCTTTTCTTAGTTGCGTCCTTCCCGTTGGGTGAGCGATGGATTGATAGTGTTTGAGTCATGCGGCGTCGGTGTCCACGTCTCTTGGATCCCTTTGCTACCCGGATCAATATTTACTCAACGACTTCCGTACCGTGGTTGATCGCGTCTGACACTGCCGTTAGGCGTCAAATTAAAGTTAACGTCTTTTGGCTTTTATATAGTTCGTGTGCCTTTGCCCGATATATGCATTCTCCGACCGCGCTTTGTTTCGCTGCGGCAAGCGTTATCATAGCGCTGTCCATTTTGCTCAATATTTTGTTGATGTAGTTGAAATGATTTAACGAGGAGAGGCGGTACCACCGGCAGTGCAGGAAGGAGCAATGTTTATTACGGTAATCAACAATTTTACCCTAATATAGCCGCTTTTGGTTTCTTAAATATTTGTGTGCCATTTAAATCAACCACTAAGTAGCACCAAATTTTGTTCGGTGTTCCATTTGGGATTTTCTTTCGGTTAACCGAACCTATTGGACTATCTTCGTGCTTGTCGTAGTAGCAGTGACATTTGTGTTGGAAATGCAGGAAGTGCATTCTTCGATATTTGGAACATTTCATTCTCCCTTTGGCATATAAGGATTATATGAGGTGGTTGAGAGTAATGTTAAATCGTAGATGCATAATAGGTCAATAATTAATTTCTGAAAGGCGTATGAAATTAGAGAAGCGGGGTGGTGGAAATTAGTGGGATATTTGAGGGCGTGGTTGATTGGAAGATTGATTTATCAAATTCATAATTACTGGGATTTTGATAGCTAAAAAAGGGTAATTAGGGCGACTTTTGATTAATGAAATCATTATTATTAGGATCAATTTAAACAAAACGAGTTTAGTAAAAGATAATATAATAATTATATTGAAAAAAAGGTGATTTTTTTTATGTCCAAATTGAATGAGAGTGGTCTCTATTTATAGAGAAAAAAAAATGATGAATTTTGGTTAAAAAAATTAAAAAAAATTAATTTGATATCAAATAATTGATCCGAAATAATTGAGATGGGATAAAAATGAAAATCGAGCAAGCCGTCGAAATGCGGCCGGCGTGGGCCATGCGTTATCTCTCGCCATGCCCATTAAGCTCACGCACTTGTCCCAGCGTCTGGAACTCACGCTTGACGGCTATTTGTCTTGGCGCGACAGCGTGTCCGTAGCGTGTGCGCCTTATGACGCTTTCAGCCAGTAGAAAATCTTCGCCAATTTCAGCCAATCGAGCTTTTTAATCATTGGCATTCACAGCCGATTTTTTTCCAACTTATTTAATCCATTTTTCAACATATGCATTGTTAGTAGTGTGGACTACTTTGCTCTTCTGAGAACATCGATACAACGCGTCTATCGGAAAAACAGATAATGTATATCTTTGGTTTGACTAACCATAATGACAATCTTTTTCCTAATATAGAATTGATTCATCGATATCTTGCAAAAAATAGGTGATATACTTGACATTTAGTTTGGAAATTTCACAACTAGAAAAAAATGCAAATCACTATAAACATAATAATACAAGCAAAATGCAAATCACTATAAACATAATAATACAAGTCACTATAAGTTCGTGAAAAAAAAGGATAGAAAGTACAAAGTAGAATGGAAGACTATAAACAAGAATATATATAACCGAAATTTTGAAAATTAAAAAAAAAGCGTAAATTCAAAAAAATGTGCAAGAAGACAAGCGCTATATGATTAGAAAGCGGTGGGACAATTTGAATTGTTTTTTTATATTAAAATTAATAGGCGAAATTACTAGAATACCCTTACTTTTAGATACGAAAAGACTAATAGCCCGTTTAATTACATGCATTCGATTAAGAGAAACTAACTAGCGAATTGATCAACGATCATCATAGCTATAAGCAAAATGCCAATATAGCTATAAGCAAAATGCTAACACATTTAGTATGTAAGCACACAAAAAAGGGCTCTAATAATTAGGCCATATATAGCGCCGTTTCAAACCTGGGAACAACTGTATAAAATCATTGGGAAACATATTATTATTGCTATCGTCTAATCTCCTGTGTTAATATGAATATTATTATTGTCATCAGACGGCTCAACGTGCTTGTTAAGTAAATTAGTGATGACATTGTTAGCGACACTAAGAAGAAACAACACACATCATATGCCGTGACGGGCAAATTAATTAATACGCTGGATCATCCTCCGTATGTTTTAACCCCTAAGGCTCCAACATACTGAGTAATTATATACTCCGTATGTAAATTTATTTGCATTGATTTTGACGTGTAATTAATTTTTAAAAATCAGACTATTATTCGCTTCATTAATGTGGCCTTTGATATATTGTCAACTTCACACACCGTATTCAACATCTTGGTATAAAGAAAAACATTTTAATTTAGACCGTCCAACAACAATACTCCGTAATATACTCCGTATGTTTGATTTTTCTCTTCTCTCTTTAATTAATGTATGTCCAATTGTTCATATGTGAATATTTTCTCATTGTGCATTTATGGGTTTAATTTGTTTCTTCATTGAGCATTTTTTTCTCCTATCAACCGAACATCATCAAAGGCTCAGCGTCATGTCTGAGGCGGATATCGGATCGGCGCTTTTGCGGTCTTGAAGTGTGCGCATTATCGGCGTGAGTTAGATCTGGCGGCGGAAAATGATAATTGTTCTTGAATCAGGAGATTAGGTACCGACAATTTAACGGTTGCTGCAGGTATGTTAGGCGTATGTATGGGGTGAGCTACGGACCAATCGCATCTCGGATACTTCGCATTGATAATGGGTAGCGGGTGTGGAGTCGCCGCCGTTGAAGCGTATCAGCGTATCAAAAAGCTCAAAAGCATTATTAAGTTTTTATGGTGAAGAATTCATGACATTAAATCCTAAAAACAATTGGACATTAAATCCTAAATATTGTATTTGGTATTAATAACTCGTGTGTTATATACATGAAACTAGATGATAAATTATTCCCGACCCCTTATTTATTCGTATATGTATGAGAAGTACTTTGCATAGAAATACCTTAATCCGTAGTAATAATGCATACGTGATGTTTGCATTGTTATATTCCAATAATATATTCACAATCACAAACAGGACTATATATAATCAAATTAAAACCAAGTTTTGATTCTCATTAGTTGTGCTCTTCATAATCTGCAACTTTTCATCATGACATGGATTGTTCGTTGTATACACAGATTAGTTAAGATATTCATAAAAAAAAAAAAAAAAAAAAAAAAAAAAAAAAAAAAAAAAAAAAAAAAAAAAAAATATATATATGATAATGTTTTGATTATAATAATAATACAGAAAGTTTAAATATTTTGAAAATAAGGCAGTAATACCAATTTTAGATTTATTATAGATTATAGTAAAATAAAAATCTTCCTATGATTATTTTTAGACTCAAAAAATAAAAACATTAACTATTCGAATTCGGATTGAGTAAAAAGTAATGGCCATCTTACATGTTTATCCTGGACATGTTAGCCTATTGTGACTCGTCACGGATACTCTATCTTTCTATCTACAACTACACTAATAAACTAAATTAGTTGAAAAATATCTTCATATATGGTGTACTCACTACTGAAATACTCCGTATGAATTAAATAGGGAATATATAGAAGACTAAGCTCGAAGTACAAGTTTTGTACGGACGACAGAGTTTTTAATGTACATACTTTACGGAGTATATTATACCCTTAATGTACGGATGACAATGTATCATAACTATGTAACGGAGTGTTTATTAATTGTGTAATCAGTAATGCCGTTCTTATCTTATTTTTTGTCTTGTGGCGTTATCGATTTTTTTTTTGAAATAGTTGTCGTTTGGAATTGTCTGATATTTACATTAATTTTTATTTTAAACCTTCTTATGTATTGAAAGTTACCACGATGCAATTGGACGTCAATTCGCCCGCTTTGCGGTCTGTGCAATGCGTCAGCGATGGATTCGATCGCAGCGGCCAGCAAGTAATTATTCTTGAATCTGAGTAAATCTTCGATGTTGAGATTCTTTTTAATTTATCCTTGGGCGTGTATGGTGGCTGGGCCGTGCAGGCACGTGCCGGATAACGCCGCGTTGGTGATGAATTTGCTTATGCTGAGCGGCGTTAGTTGGTATCGGCGATATAAAAGTTACTGATAAATATAAAAGGCGCTATTAATTGTTATTTTAGTTATTGATTAGGGATATATAGGTAAAATGTCTTCACATTCTTAATTCTTAGCAATTAACATAAAAAATCTTAGGATGTCAGTAAAAAATCGGAGATTACTATTTACTCCCTCTCGCTCCCTATTTACTTTTTTACAGATCATCATTTGACTTTAGTAAAATTGAGTAATTAATTGGCCAAAAATAGTTTCCATATATAGTTGTCACTTCTTTTATTACTCAATATCATCCAATTAGGTAATTTTTTGAAGATATAATATTATGGAAGTAATTAAATAAGGAATTCAAATTGAAAATAAGTAACAAATAAATAGGACTGAGGAAGTATACCAGACAACTGATTTTATGAAATAAGTGGTACTGTCTAGAAAAATATACATAATAATTTTATGAGCCGTCCTAAAACATACACTGGAAGAAACCTTTTCATTTTTAAGATAAGATATACGTACTATGTCAACACAGTAATAATTAATTTAATTACTCACCTAAAATTAAACTCAAATTTTCACATAGGACCCACTACCATAAAATAATGGTTCCGTTTCATTTCTATTCTAGCGTTGTTTCTACACTTAGCTCATCATGAAACAAAAACTAAAACCAAGAAATGTTACATTTATACATTGATTATTTTGACCTGGTCACCAACACAGAAACACCCTCCCCCTCCCTGCCCTTTGTATATGCTCCGTATATAAGTAGCACTAGCAACCTTGTCCACCCTTCCTCTCATATCTTATCTCACTGATAAACAAAAACAAAACATCTAGCTAGCAATTATAATTCCTCAAACAATAATAAGTATACAACTTTATTTCTACACTTAGTCAATCATATTATTTCCGAATGAAACAGTTGAATTAAAGCAGGGTAGCCATAGAATATCATGTCCAACATACCATCTTCTCTTTCCGAAGTCTGCCTTACTCAATTTCGATTAATTATGTCCATTGCTGATCCTTGGCCATTTTCAACAACAATCTTGCTATAGGAAACAAACCAATCTTTTTTTCACTAAACTGTTCATCTTTTACCCTCTTTGTCATATTCACCCTGTTTTCAAGAATGGGAAAAATCCGATTTAGACTAAAACACAGGGTGGCCACTATTTTCCGGTATGTTTTCCGACGCCACCGCTCTCCGGCTAGGTACATCCGGCTAGGTTCAACTACAAACAGGCCCATGTACATGAGGAGATTCTTCAACTGGACAAACACATTGAAAAACAAAGCAAAAGGTATTATATGCTCGAAAAGACTCGGGTCCGGTCATGTTCCGGATCATGGGTACATGCACATGGGGCAAGAAAGTCCTGTTCCTGTGCCTAAAGGGTACGTTACAGTATACGTAGGGCAAAAAGATGGGGATTTTGAGAGGGTATTTGTGCCTGTTTTTTACTTCAAACACCCTCTTTTTTGTGAGCTTTTAAAAGAGGCTGAAGAGGAATACGGGTATGATCATCCGGGTGGGATAACCCTACCGTGTCCGATATCAGAATTCGAGAACGTCCAGACCCGGATCAAGCGTAATCGGGTTACCCGAAATATGTTCGTGCGCAAATTATTATGATGTATAGTCATCATTTTGCATTCATGCAGTCTAGCACATAGGAGCTCATTGTATGTGTAATTATTTGTGCTGTGCTTGTAAATTTTTAATATTGACATATATATTTAGAATTTGGGAAGATGTTTTAGTTTGTTTTGATGATTCTTGAGTTTTTTTTGATACATGAGTAGCCAGTAATGTAGGAGGAGATGCAATTTTTTATACAAACTAGATAGAGACTATAAATCTTATTTCTTATATTTGTTTGTACAATACCTAAAACAATTACGGAGTATGAAATACGGGTTATTGTTTAAACATTTAAAGATTGACATTTTATAACAGTACTTCATAATTAAAGAAAAGTGAAACGCCAATATATGAAGATGAAGTTGTAGGGAAAGACAGTCAAAGGACTCACATTATTCTAAGAGGAAAAACTTACATTAATGTTTGTTCTGAGGAAGATGAAGGAGAATTATGAATAATTTATTACTTTCATTACCCTCATTCTTTTCCCATTCCTCTTCATTATCTCCTATAATCCCTTTTAAATTCGGGGAAAAATGGAGAAGCCTTGGCATGCTCCGAATATTTTAATCACATTCATCCTCGTTTTCACTCGCTAAAAGCTTATTATATCCACAGCAAGCAATTTTATTTATTTTTTCTGAAATTGCATCTTGATTCTCTTCTCACAGAGTTAATTCTATAAATATTTCTATATAAATTCAGCACCGTCGAAATATAGCATAAGAGAACATAGTGTGATTACAGCATTATACCAACAAGGCAACAATGCCACTAATAAAATTCTACCATTTCATGTTCACATTAATTGAGTAATGAAAAACAATTTGACCAAGCAATAATGAAGGAGGTAGGTATTTGGCCTAGATATCATATCAAATGGAGGACAGGTTAAACAATAATAATAGATATTCAAAAATCAAGAATCGGGCCAGATTTTATTAGAAAATAATTAAGAGAATATAATGTTAATTTTCCCCATCATGGGTTTTTGTTTTTGTTTTGTTTGTTCTTTACGGAATGGAATAGACTAGCACAAGATAATTATGCAGATAATAAATCCCTCCTCACCATACATGTCTTAATCATAAATATTGAAAACTTTTGTGGGGGTTCATTTGATTTAATTAATTATATGTTGATGTAGAAATTGAAGTAGGCCCACTCAGTTTGATGTGTTGCGTCCCTCAAGTGGTCTGGGTGTAATACCACATTGGCACACTACTATAGGATCATAGGACCAGTTGATATTGTCCCTCATTAATCAGCCAATTGGGCAATATTTACGGCTGTTTGATTAGTTGTTATCAATTATCATGTGGAAATTTCAAGCACATCAAATTGGTTAATATATAGGAATAATATCAAATTGACTCGAACCAGGTATAAAGTAAATCCAAAATATGATGAGTCAACTTCAATTCGACCAACTACTCGATCAATTTGCTAATGAACCATAGATGGTCTGATCTTGTTATACGTATGCAGGACTCGATTGGATCGGACAGTCAAATAGCCTTGCGGACGGCAATCTGTTTGTCATACTCATATCCAGTTGATGAGAATGAGATGTTAAAACACATATATATAGGCTATGGCTGGACTCGAGGCTTTTTATAATGGTTTGCAAATTGCAAGTTAGCAACTAATGAGATCTAAAAACTCAATTCATCGTGTAATCGTCCGATTCACACGAACAACAAATATAACATGATCCATACGAACGAAGAACTATCAACGGGGTTATTAGGTTACACATACACATAATCTAATAGGCTAACTATAATATATCATGCTAAGAACCAATGACATTTCACCCTAAAATAAACTATTTCCTTACCTCTATCCTTAATTGTTTGGGATATTTTTCAATTTGAGAAATTCCATAATTGATTTCTAATTTGACTTAATGTGATAGGGTTGAATGGAAGGAAAATTGCTTATGTGAGATAATTTTAAAATTTTCTATACAATAATGCAAACATATACACAGGGGGAAAGAAGGGGGAAATTATCGATATATAATAAGCCTATTAGTACTATCGAATGATAGATTTAGTATTCAATTTAAAATACTCCGTGTACATATCTCTTTTACATTATTATTTAACTTCAAAATTCCATATTCACAGATTGTGAGAAATCAAATAAAGAAACAACAAATAAGTATATCGATGTAACCGGATACAAACCAACTCTTAATTTATTTTTTCTATATCCAGTACTTATGGTGTCTTCACATGGGAGGCCTTGTGCCTAGCTGCAAAACGATTAAACAAAGCAAGAGCATTGCTTGTAACTTGTGCTACATTCAACACCTTCGCCTTTATTATAGCCTTCTTTTTTCCATTCATTGCATGCCCCGAGAAGCCATCAATACAAGTCAACGCATCAGTCAACGCAGCACTAGCCCATGTTTGGACATTATTTTGGTGCCACAAAAATTTCCCCTCTCCATGTTCATCAATTCTTTGCAACTCAAAAACAGACCTTGTGAGTTGATCCACACTATCATTAATTTGCTCCAAGCAATCTTTCACTACTTGGTACTCCTTAGCTTTTGATCTCTTCAATTCTTTAGCCACTTGGATCATGTAAGACCTAGCATACCTTGCCCTACTCAAACTCACCCTTAATGCAATTTGAGCTAAATGTTGAGGTGTTTGTGCCGTTGAATCGGCTAGACACCTCACGCATAAATCCGGGTATCTAGTGGTTCTGCATTGTGCCATCACATATGCTCTGCTAGCTCTTGAACGCATTTGGCGTAGGGCTAACAATTCCCCAGGTGCCCCGGGCGCCGCCTTGGATGGCCTAGGTGGCTCGGCACTGGCGAAGGTGGAAAAGATGTAAAGAGCTACAAGTAACAACGAAGAGAGATTGGATATTTTTGCCATTTTATTTTTTGATTCAACAATTGATAACTTCAATTGAGTTATTTTAATTTTAGTTTAGCTAGAGGCTAGAAGTGTGACAAACTTTGAGATGGGAAATGTGGTAGTGATGGTGTTGTTTATATAGAGGGTGCATGTCTTAGCTTACAACATGCATGAAAGAGTATTTAATTCAATAATCATGTATTATTATTACTACGAGAACTACGCTAAGCATGCACGTGCACAAGGAGAACTAAGCTAAGCATGGTTGGAGAGTATTTAATCCTAAATCTATGTTCGAGCAATTGGTTGGATATTCAAGTTACTTCAAGTTAAACCATGTTTTCAATGATTCAAATTAAATTTGTATGATTCAGTTTGAACATTATATATAATTTATTAATTTTAACTATTGAAAAAAATAAACACAAACTCTTATAAAAGGAAGAAATATTTTTAGTATATAAATAAATTAGACAACTAATAATTAAGATTTCAATCAATAATATTGTATTAAAGTTTCTAACATTGTAATATGAACTAATCATGTGGCACGAAGGCATCAACAATCAATATAATACAGTATGAAGCAGCATATGCAATGGCCCTTGCTAAACGCATCTTAATTATAGTCAACGGTAGGTCGTTTAGGGAGCCATCCAGCATCTCACGATCATTTTCACGATTCTGTTCATTTATTTTCCTTTCTTTAAAATCTTGATGACTAATAAGATTCATAAGTTAACTAATTAAATATCTTGCTTGGCTAAATCAATGGTGGTTGCTCATGGTTGGAGAGGGAAGCTTCGTGTTGATAGACCCTGTTTTAGTGCCGCGAAAAAAATGGAATTGCATGTGAATGGAGGTATATGTTTTAGGAATTGTGCACAAAGATACTTAAATGTAAAAATGTCAATAATTAAAGTTGAGATCTTGACAATATTAGGAATGGAAAGAATATGACATTTTACACAATTATTTAGCTTAAAAATCTTCAAATGGAAGCATCAAAATTTGACAATCTCACTAAAATGCGCTATGAATATATTTATAATGTTTTTTGGAAATATATATGTTATGTTTAAATTAACTTATTAACATGTATTTTTAAAAAGACACATAGAGAGGAAAAAACTCTAAGAACAAAATACAATTATTAAGCAGTAGCCAGTAGGCACTTTAAAGTTTAAAATTTAGCAAATTGAAACTAGAAAAAATAAAATAAAATGACAGAGATTTGAGATTCATGTTAGACATGCAAATCAAATACTGTAAAAATGATTATTTCCTCATCCTGAAGGCCTCCGTCGTTACAAATGCACATCAAATAATATACTATTTTACCAAGCAGGTGGTACTATGTTGGGCTGTTTAATTGTTGGAAGTAAAGCTGTCATATATTTGAATTCATAGATGTCAAACTATATATCGATCTTCCTAAGATATCACCTTTCCCCAACCCCCTCCAATCATTCCCCAACTTGTAACTAATTTATCTCATGACAAGAGCAAAAATGAAATGTTCAAGAACTTGTAGTCGATATATTAATTATTGAAAATAAACTATTACTAAAAATAAAACAAAAAATTAATAGAGATAGAGGGAGTATCAAATTATATGAGATAGTTTATATTATTGTCAAGTGATTAATTAGAGTGGAAGCATTAACGTGGCATGAAAACACATGAGGCATACTCATCTTCATAGTTGATTCTAAAATATCACGTTGTCAACTAATATTTATTATTGCGATTAATACAGAATTTATAAAATGATTAAATGGACCTCTTATCTGAATCTTAGATCGAAATAAATTCAGACATCGGAAGAATGTCGGGACTTTTGCCAATCGACTTACCGGGCTCCTCTTGTGTATTTACCTGGCGGAAGATCGGGACGCAGGTGGGACACATAACTCCCGACCGTATCGGCAATATTACCACGCCAGTTGGGCGTGAAGATCACAAATACCCGACTTTGCGGTAAAAACTCAAGCGTAAGTCTTTCGAGGCGCGCTTGGTAAAAATATACATCGTGAAACATGGGGACATCGAATAACTTTTGCAGTACCGCGTCACGCCAGAAAATGGCAATCCAATACCGATAATAGCCGATAAGCGAGCCAGTGCCCAAATGAAACCGTTATTCACGAAAACCATTCCCGACCTGTATGATCCGCTAAGCAACGCCAAGAGTCCCGCCCCATCGCCGGTTCTGGTAACAGCTTGCCGTAGAGCGATATTACGCTCTGACGATACCGGTCTCTTTGTTTCTTGAGACTTTCAAAGAAATAAGGAAGCGACGCTTTTCTATCCAGCTTGACGAGGGACCATTACAATGGCAATTTTTTGATCCATCGCACTGACGAGAGGATTTCGAAATCGCGATTAAAGCCTTCAGCAAAATCACGTCACGAGACTAAATTTTGAATCACTACGCGTCTGCGGACGACAAATCATTACAGCTTCAGATAAGGCATGGCGCAGCGGCAATTCCGGAGACGGTAAAGGATAAATAAAGTAAAGCGACTTCGACCAACAGCGTATTATATTAGCTAGCATTGTTAGTAGAACCGGCCAGCGTTGATTCTACTCCGTGGAAATACTACGGTTTAAAAAGCCCCAATGATCCAACCCGGGCCGATATCAAGAGCATATTTTTCATTGACTTCAGGAAATATCCTTGTAGCTCACTGAAACCTGTGCCACAGAAAATATTTACGAGGCTCTCCAAAGATCCTTCATATGGAAACATGAGTTGAGATATTGTTTGAGCAATGAGATAGCAGAGTCATTTCGAGAGATAAAGTGGCTAGCGTAGACAGCCATGTAACACAAAATGCGACCGCACACAGGAGTAAGCAGCGAGTAATCAGTATGATGGGGTAAACCAGTATTAAATAACTACAAAACCCAGCGCCAGGGCACGGTTGAAGCCGTATAGTGACTTATTCGGTTTACGGACCAAACCGGAGCGTCCTTTAGAGACTTGAGGCGATCGCATAGACCTCTCGGCGAGTGCAGAAGCGCGTTGTGTCGTCCATCTGACTCCGTTTCTTAAGCGCAACAACGCTAAGAAAACGTCTTTGTCGCATCTTTACTTGAAAACAAAAGGAAGCGAATGTATCGTTATGTCGATTCCCTGACCTAATGATTACCAAAAACCGCCCAAGCAGGCCTTGAAGCGTTCAGCGCTACCATGCAGATTATGTTTTACCTTATCGCCCATTGAGCTTCCGAGGCCTTAACCACTGCAAGGGAGCGTCGCGCCGCCGGGTGTTTTCAGGAAAAGCGATCTCCTTTTCATCTCTGCAAACAAGGGCTTTACTTGGCCTCATAGAGTTCGTCTGAAACTTATATGCTCGGTTGGTGGTTACAATTTATAGAATTAAGCTCATGATAAAGAGTACCTAGGTTTGAGAGGAGGTCGGGTGAGGACTCAACTTTTGCCACGGTATTGGTAGCATGTCATAAAGTTTGATTGAATGTTTCTTTTATTCTTTTGCCGCTTCCCCGAACTCAGCGTGTAAGCGACCACCAAATCTCGACTTTAAACTTCTGTTTCCTGGGGCTTGACCACCGTCATCAGAGACATAGCCCCATACGTCAGTGTTGCTCGATGCTAGGCGGGACGACCCAACGGGGAACCCGAACTCGGGAGGCATTTCTGAACCCATTTCGGGCTTTAAAATGCTGCATACAATCTGACCCTAGGACTCTACCACGCCCACATGCTACTATTTTCATCATCCCAAAGCAGAAGCTTACGGAACATTCTTTGGAGGGGAGAACTAATACCACCATTAGGCGAAGAACTAACAAATGGGGAATTCATTTCATGGGATCACGACATCGAGAAATAAAATACTCCACAGCGAGACTCGAATCGAAGACTTTCCATCCACACTTGCATGGGTACCCACAACATACACTTCATTTCAGACTTGCAAATTTATCAAACATTTTTGTTTATAGGAAAACCACAATGACCCAAACAGCGTAAATTTGAGTAAGAGATTGTCATAAAAAGTTATGAGTGCCAGAGTGCTTCCCCATTGAGAGGGTGTTCGATTAATCAAATAGAGCTGATTCAAAATATGATTCACCCCGAGAAATTGAATAGGTAAATTAGCACGGGAATCTCGAAGCGATAACATTTAGGGATATGACGGTGTTTCAGTTCCACCCGCCCATTTTGTTGGTACACACGAAGTTTGAAATAAGATGCCATTAGTAGAAAAATACTCACGGAGACAGAAAAATTATCAGGTTTGAACTAAATTGATTTTTGTTCAGAGTGCTAAAATTTTGTAGAAATAGCTTCAAAACCATGGTTTATCCCAAACAGTAAAAAAAACTAGGCAGGAATAATGATAAAATATCTGGCACTTCCTGCTTTGACAGGAGTGTGATCTGATTATGAATCAGCGTTATCGATTGAAAACTAAGAGTAGCCTTATGATCATAACAAAAGAATCCACTAGATTGTTTGGCTCGGTGTGTAATCTGAGAAGCCTTATTAGACAAATGACAGAATTTAAATAAGGAATAATGAAATTAGCCTCACTTTTATACGAGGATGCTGATGATCGCATCTTACTTCCATACTTGATTCTCTAGAATCTTGCAAAAAGTATTAAGGATAGTTCAAAACTCATTTCATGGGAGTCCGGTAAGTCCAGAAAGTGCTGATCTGTATAACCAATTTTTAGTATTAAGTTGAATCCACCTTGATCGAGTATGGGTCAATTGGGTCACATAGAGGTGAAATCTGATTGTATTCAGAAATTCTCCCGTGAATATGATAGAGACTCATGAATTATGTCAGCTTGATATCAAATAGGGCTAAATCTTTGTAACAATGCTTGAAACTTTTCGGTAGGGTTTAGTCCATCAATTTCAAACTTTCAAAGATGATCTTTAAATCCAAATTGATGACAAAATGGTCCAGCGTTAATTTTTTAAAATTGACTTCAGCTTAATTCCATTATTATCTTGTCCAATGACTAATTAAAGGGGTAATTAGATAAATTCAAATGTTGATTAATTTATTTTTACATAAATCAAGTATTTGAAGTTTTAAAGGAAGATTCATTTCGTTTCTAATTTTGCAATGTAAAATTCAAATGCATCGATCCGTTATCAAATCTACCGAGCAGAACAAATTTAAATATCGATCAATTCGATTTGAGTTAGGGTTAAGTTAGGAAATTTGATTTTGCCTTTTTGTTTTTGGTTTTTAAAATTTAATCAACATTTAGTTACTTAATTACCCTTTCTTTAAGCGCGTGATTAATGAGTGATAGCAGATTTTGAGTTTTCACGGAAAAAGTGAAACAAGGGACCCGTTTTTATAAATCGATTTAAAGTTGGATGATGGAAAAGGTCGTTTTGAAAAGTTGGGTGATGGAATGAAAAGCTGGTGAGTTGGATGATGATTCGGCCGCTTTTAAGCACTTATCCAGACATAAAGAGGCTGAGGATTCGTGTGACATGGGCACCGGCAGCGCCCCGTGTCTATAATCCAATTACTAGGCAAAGGCTTACCCGTGAGACGATCCTCCGCCCCAACATTCGAAGCGCTCAACATGATCTTCAACTTTTGCCACTCCACATCGGACAGCGACCCCCTTGCATTGTAACTCGAAGCAGACGAGCTCGAGGAGTAGGCTGCTAGTGCATGGCCAGGCTGAGTAGGCCCACCCTGGGCTCCTGGACGATGCGGACCCGAGGCCTTGACACTCGGGGTAGCCATTCTTCGCAAAACAAGTACTAATATCATGCCCTGAACGATGACAAAAGGTGCATAAATTATTACCTTTGGTGCGCGAGTCGACCTTACCACGCGAAGGAGCTTGGGCCGCCATGGCCATGACCGCATAACGATCAATGAAAACACCCCGCTTAGATTGAAGTTGTTCTTCCTGTGGGTGGCAGATCTGAATAATAAAAGGCCAGACCAATAGCCCCCGAACCGATCAACATGAATACCATAAAGAATTTTGTGAAGGCGATTATTATCTTGCTTCAATTGGAATTTCTCACCCAAATCACATTAAGCAAAATCCACAAAGACATGAAGGAATTTCATCCCCAACGGTTGCAATTTACAAAGTAGTCACCAATAGTCATACCCAGAAGCTGCTTACATTCGGCGAGTGCTGCCTTCAAGTGTTTGTAATAAAACTTATGTTTCATTGGCTGTTTTGGTGTAGATTGTGATGAGGTTGGTCGTTTGATGCAGAACATTGGAAGGAGGAGTATTCATTATCTGCACAAGCTGAATGCTGAAAATGTTCCCAAGGACTTGATCGAAAGGGCAAAGCTTAAGGTAAAGCTTGAGTCTTTGTATTGTCTAAGCTCATTAGCATTTGATGCATGATCATGCTGATTGATATTGGTGGTTCTTGCTTTGATTATTCCATTGTTGATTGTAGAACTACCACTGCCCAACTTTGATAATAAGATTACGACCAAAGGAATTAGACATCACTAAAATGTTTTTAAAATCGCATTTTGATCACCCTGGTTTAAATATATCATATCATATATTCATATTGTTACTCAACAAACTTATAAATTATTTATTAGCAGCAATTGTTTCAGAGACTTGCTGAGATTGTATACTTCAATTATTTGGCAGCATTTTGATAGAAAAAAAACCTTTTAGAATAAGGTTATGGGGAATTGAGTCTTACCATATAACTAATATAACGAGGAAGAATAGGTCTACATTCTTATGTTCTCGGATTGTTTATCTCAGAGTGCTGAGGACAAATGAATACCTGATATGATGAGGGTAATATTTGTGGTTCAACCTCTGTTATTGTTTTTGTGGTTCAACCTCTGCATCTCTTCTTGAAGTACCTTTAGGGCACAACTCATCGTTTCTCCAGGGGCCGGCATTTGCTCCACCACGTATTAGAGAAGCCATATGGTGTGGCAGTACAAACTCAACAACCGAAGAAGGCATGTATTGTTTACGCTTAAGGACTTCTGTTTTCCTATATAAGAATGAATAACTTCAGTCTTTTACCTGCATCTTTAGTTTAATATGGTGGCTACTTTCTGCTATCCTTGTTCTTTCACTACATAAATTTCTTCTCAAATGAGTTTTATATCCAATAAAAGTTCCCTTGTATTAGAAATTGGTGTTCTATCAAGTTCAATAGCTTCTAGGATAGATTTGTTATAAAAATGTGTTTCCTTCTCAAATATCAGATTGTCGATTTAGAAATGCCTGCAGGTGTAAAGCTATAAATTTATGTTTTCTTAAGGTGTTTCCGAATCTTCAACTTCATTACCAGTCAAAATGGCTTTTATATTAAAGTTAAGGTTGATTTATTGGAAAGAGTAAGGTTTCATGTCTCTATGATTTTGAAATAAGATATTAACGCCCTTTTCCTCGGCATTTCTTACTTTTAAGTTGGAAGCAATTGGTTACATTCTGCCATCAGTATAGTTTTCTCTTTGGAAAATGTTGCTGCTTCACTGAACATATATAATTTTACAACCAAAGCAGTGATTAGTTTTGCTTTTCAAGAACTTTATTGCTAATGCTCTTACCCTCACAAAATCTATTTATTTTCAGGCAAAGAATTAAGTGATCCACGCATCTTAACTGATGTTGGTGATGTGCCGGTTCAGGAGATCCGAGATTGTGGTGTAGGTGATGATAAGTTGATGAGTATTATTAGCGAGTCTGTGAAGCTTGTAATGGAAGAAGTAAGCCTTCTTTTGCCCATTTTTTTATACGATATTAAATTTGAAGTTTGAAATTTTCAGTAACTTTTCCTTTTTCAATTTTCTCAGGCACCATTGCGTCCATTGGTGTTGGGAGGCGATCACTCTTATCTCATTTCCTGTTGTAAGAGCTGTATCTGAAAAGTTTGGAGGACCTCTGGATATTCTTCACATTGATGCCCATCCTGATATCTATGATGCTTTTGAAGGAAACAAATATTCACATGCTTCTTCATATGCCCAAATCATGGAGGGAGGATATGCGCAGAGGTTGTTGCAGGTAATATAGTTTTACTGTCGTGCTATTTCATTAACACTTCCTTTTTCATCTTTACATACAAAATGTTTCAGCAGGATTATGTGATAGGAGGTTGTAAGTCATTCTAGAGCAGCTTTGGTCCATCAAAGACTATTGTCCTCAAGGTGTTCTCCACACAGCCCACTCATTTGTGGCAACCAAGATCTAAGGCTCAACTCAAATAAACTAGTTTACAATGTTTTTTATTGCTAAATAGATACCATAAATTATTATCAGATCATCCTTATCATGCTATTAATACTAAACTAATTTGATGGCTACAATAGTTTTACACTATCAGAAATATATGGAGCACATAGGGTGGACGTGAAAGTTTCTTTTCTGATTCTCTGTTTGTTTTGCATTTCACAGTGAGAACACGGGCTTTTGTTGCTATGGTTTGTGTGTATGCCTTCTACTTATGTGTGTAATGTGTTCTTAGCGAACCAAATAATATGTGGACCGTGTGAAGATGTTTTTTTTTCACATTGAATCATTATGAGGCTGAAATGCTTTACAGGTTGGAATCAGATCAATAAACAAAGAAGGTCGCGAACAAGGCAAAAAGTTTGGCGTGGAACTATATGAAATGAGAACATTTTCGAGAGATCAACGGATGTTGGAGCATCTGGTACGACCTGTGATATTAAATCTTTTCTGTCCTAGGACACAATGCAACTAATACAATCACCCAAATTATATTATAATGGGATGAATTATGTACATATTAGAACTGAAAGAAAAATTATATCTTCGTGACCTAGTGAGTTTGGATGTGACAAGACAGTAACTCTCTGTAGCAAGCTAGCTATGCTGGAACCTTACTCTTCAATGGCAAATATTCAAGGAAGAAGACTGAAAGCTAAAGACTTAAAGGAAGAACAAAATGAAAGACAGAACATGAAGAAACTGGAAAATAGATAATTCTTTTCATGATCCAAATACATGTAACACCATCTCTATATATAGAGTTTTTACTTTAGCATATTCTAACTAATTTTGTAAAATGTAAATAACATGTGCTGAATGGAAATGGAATCTTTTGTAACTAATTGTGATCTCCGCATTTTCTCTTTCTTCACATTCTCTTTGCCTTGTACTTGCTTGACATTCCTGTGACACTATCTAGGACCTTAGGACCTATGTGCATCCAAAATCTTAAACTTACACATCTTTTGATAGAAAATCCTTTATTTGCTTTGGAGATAATAGAAGTTTACTTGGATTTTTATTTTCCTAAGAGCAACCTGTTTTACAATGTATCTATGTTTTATTTGCAGAAACTTGGTGAAGGTGTAAAAGGTGTCTATGTTTCCATAGACGTGGATTGTCTTGATCCTGCATTTGCTCCTGGGATGTCTCACATTGAGCCCGGCGGTCTCTCTTTCCATGTTATGAACATACTTCACAATCCTCAAGGCGATATTGTTGCTGCTGATGTCGTGGAATTTAACCCTCAACGTGACACTGTTGATGGTATGGCTGCAATGGTTGCTGCTAAGCTGGTACGAGAACTGACGGCGAAGATATCAAAATGAGTAACAAGTAGTGTCGGTGCTAGTAAAGTTTCTCAGATAAATAGTTTGAATTATAGCTCAAGAGTGTAGGGGTCTAGTAGTATGCTAAACAATTACTTGTTCTTCCTTTCATAAATAGTGGTGGAGAAGGATGCTATATACTGCAGAATCACAGACGGTGAGGCTATGCAAGGCCGCTAATCAAATTTTATGTTTAGGATTCTATACTAGATATAAATGTTGGAATTTATTATTCTTATTTAAGCTTTACTGCTACTGAAATAGATCTGATTAGTAGATGATGCATTCTTAATATGACGTTGATGATGTTTTAAACAAAGCTGAAAGTTACTACTATTCCAATTCATGTATTACACTGTTGCTTGTTTTTGTTTTGCTCCTACAATTAGAGCTATTGGCTTCCGATATGTATGAAGATCCTAGCAGCATTGCTAGTTTCAGAGAATCAGTAATACACTTCAAGGTACCACTGATGTCTCTGTTGTTCTATTCCTCTTATCTGTTTCTTTTTGCTTATACCATTTAGCACACATTACAAAAAGCACAAGATCAAAAGCAGTCAATGCTGCTGAGAGGAAGAAGAATCTGTCCATATGGCCATCGTTCAGATTTGGTGCTATCCATCCAGGCATTCCATGTTTCGAGGTGATCTTCATCACAACAGTCAATAACCCACTGCATAAATAACTGCCTATTGCTGATGAAGACATAGAAAGACCGAGCCCTAAGCTCTTCAAGCTGTCAGGTATCTGTGATGCAAAGAATTCCCATTGCGCTACATATATAAATGCTTCGGCTATGCCTACAAGCACATATTGTGGAGTTTGCCAGAAGATGCTCAAAGTACTTGTCTCTCTTGCATCATCAGTACTTGCAAATTGCAGTCTATGTTGTTCAACAAGGCCTGCAATAGTCATACCTATGATGGAAACCACCAGCCCAATTCCTATTCTTTGGAGTTCATCAGGAAGCTTTAGCTTCGTTTTGGTTATCTTGGCATATAAAGGGACAATGATACTCTCATAGCAGATGATGAAAGTTGATGTGCTTATGATATCAAAGGCGGTCATGCTGGCCGGAGGGATATTGAAGTTCCCTATTTTTGTGTCCATTGCAGCTCCTTGCTCCACGAAGAGAGAAAGGACTTGTACAAACACTATAGAGGCTATAATGGTGCAGAACCATATTGGCAAGAGCCTTATTATGCATTTAACTTCTTCAACTTGCGTAACTGTACAAAGACGCCAAGGATTTGGTTTTTGGGTTTTGTCAGGCAATACTATCATGTCAGACGAAGTCAAGAAAGCAGCCCGATCAAGGAACCTGAGGTCAAAACAAATTCAGAAATAATTATTAGGTATGTGGTTACCTTTAGTTAACTGCACATTCAGAAATGCAAGTAAACTTACCTGAAGTCATCTGTGTGATTTATTCTCTTGGTGTCATCTTTAGCATGCCTGCCTTGTACTTCATAGAGAATATCTTCTTGTGAGGGAGATTTTACTTTTATTTTCCTTACAGAAGCTACAAAGACCTGACATAGCCTTGCAAGAGGATTTCCTGTCGGCCTATAGTGCCGATATCTACAAGTTCCACTCAAAAGAAAAGCCAACCCGAAAAGGCCACATATGGTAGATATCCAAAAGGCCAACACCCATTTTCCCAAGTTCTCCAGATACACTAACACAGTTTCTGCAATTAAGGATCCCATATTTAGTGCAACATAGAAGTAGCTGAAAAACTTAGACTTTGACCTATTTTCTTCGGGGTCCTCTTCGTCAAATTGTTCTGCTCCAAGTGTAGCAAGTGCAGGTTCTATTGAGCCACTCCCAAGGGCTAACAAGTAAATGGAAATATAGAAAATTGCCAGTCCTATTCCAGAATGTTCATCGCATGTTTTTCCTATCTTTCCACAGCCTTCAGGTTTAAGTAAGATTTCTTGACTTGATATCGACAGTATTACCAGAGCCTGTCAATAAAACAGTCACATGAGATTTTACATGTTATAGAACAACTAAAGTTTCTTATATCTTCTAGAACTACATTATTTAGTCGATTTGATTTATCTACGCCCCTCCATGCTCATTTTAATGTGTCTGATAGAGTGATAGGCAATAAATATATAGAGGTTTATGCAAAGCTCACTTACAATCAACAGAACAGCCTGGAATACCACACAGGTTAGGTATCTTCCCAAATAGGAATCACTGAGAAAAGCACCCAACAGAGTGCAGATATTGAGAGTTCCCATCCATCTGCTGAAATTATTCGCTGCATCTGCATTTGATTGCCTTAGGACAGTCTTCGAGAACAAAACCATATTTACTTCCACTCCAGTGAATGCAAGCGCTGCTAGTCCTTCGCTGACTGAAGCGATTACAAGAAGATATTGTAACAGCAAGAAGGTATGTTCATATGGATGACACAGAGGACTATCTTGAGTCACATTTCCATGCCAATACTCTAAAACTATCATTATCAGTATCTAACCATCTATGCAGAAACCAATGGATTTTCATATAGGCATATAGTTTCCAATGAACAGTAAAAGTGTACCCCCTTTAAATGATGAGGTACATTTATCTGAAAGTTGCATCTTTTTTTGAACTGAATTCTCTTATACTGAAAACTAAGCAGCTTTACCTAGACCTGATATATCGAATTCTCATCATTCGAGGGAGGAATTTCAAGATAAAAGTATTATTTTCTTACAACTGGTGATTATATAACTACATGGTACTCTTTTTTTCCAGAAATATACTAAGATTAGGAGATAGTTTAGTACCTAGAAGCAAGATTGCCGAGTTCCATCCACCAGTTTTCCTTTTGTGTGCTGGTTTACCATGGTAATCTATCGTCCCATCTTTTGTGCAAGCATCTTCAAGTCCATCCATTTTCTGGCAAGCAAAGTCTGTCACAATGCCATTGCACAGAAGAAATCCATGATATAAGCTACATTTTCTTGGTGGGAAATCATTACTCTACAGCATGAGTTATCCTCAAAAGTAATCCAATAAATAAATAAATAAAGTAGCTTTCTTGGCTTTAAAAGTTACAGGAGCTTACCACATTAATTCAATTTAAGAAAGACTAAAAGAATTACTGCAATAAAACGAGAGTCTTCAGTTAAATCCTCAGGTTCTTGAAACTATACTATGATACAAGAAGTTAAATGTTTTGATGATGTATTAAGTTACACAGAGAAGTGCATTGAGAAAGTGTCAACTTCAACGTTTATTTCATCTCTTTAACTACCCTTTAAAGGATTTGAGTCAAATCTTTAATCATTTACCATTTTACTTGATCATCAGATAACAATGATTATGCGGTGAAAAGAGTATTAAGGCAATAGCAGACAGCCTACATGCATTCAATATAAATTTCATTATTGATTCCTAAAAAGGTGACACTACTTATGGTCCCTTATAGCTATCTAAACTTCAAGAAGACATAATTAAAGTATGCAGAACAGATAAAGAAAAAAAATAAGTACATGTTCTAAACTTCAAGAAGACATAATTAAAGTATGCAAAATAGATAAAGAAAAAAAATCAGTACATGTATTATAGACCGATTTTGAATGAGCTAGATGACGTTTTGTGAAATGGTCATTTTTCGAATTGAACATTTCGTCCATTTAATTATTTTAAACAATATAATGAATATTCAAATTTATTATTTAATTTTTTTAGTGATGGAATTTTAGGAGGGTATGGGTGTTAAAAGTCAAACGATCATTTAAATAAAAACGAGGAATGTATTGCAAGGGCATATTATATTACTCATTGGTAGCAGCCTATAGGCATGGCTCTATATATGTTGGAAAAACGTAATCAAATCTCGTTGTCTAGCATGAGAGTTACAGATCAATTGCAAATAATAGTAAATATTATGTAGAACCAATGAGATCACATAATAATGAAGTGTTTTACTCATATCTGTGTATAATCATTTGCTATCACTCAGCGTTTGCTTTTATCTGAATACTCAGAACACAAACATTGTAAAGTAAAAATATAAAAAGCAACCAATAAACTATCAGAACACCAAATCCATAAACTTCATAAATACATGATCTTTATGGACCAACTAAGATTTCATTCATTTATTTTTGTAAATCTTTTACAGAATTTTACAGAAATATAGCATGCAGGGACATGCAATTCTAAACATAGTACCAATGTCATTTTTCGGGTTGGATGTGGAAGTGTTAAGGGATGCGCAACTCATTTTTTTAAATCTAAGAAAAAAGATGTAAATGGTAATTTCATAAAAAAATGAATGTGTATTGTGCATGCAGAAAAAGGGGAAGTGCCATCCACTGAAGCTGCATTTGGACAATAACATAAGAAGTGGACTATTGTACTTGTAAAGAATTGACCACATCATAAAAACTGAACTTTCCCACTCTGTGTTGGAATTATCACAGATGACAGGTGACCAACAGTGTGATTAGATTGTATTTTTGTCTTCTTTTTCAAAATAGAAAGAAAGAGAATGGTGTTAGATTCTGTGTGTAAGATTACCAATGTCTTGTTTGACGAAATAATTTGGTCTGCTAAGCTATTTGACTTCCACTTGTCACTAATTAAATCGATTTACTGTCCCATAATATAATACGCACTATCTCAAAGTATAGAAGATAGTTTATATTGTTTTCGATTTAGTGAAAACTCGTGAATACTTAACTATAACCACTTTATTGGGTAGATTTTGTCATTTAAGTAGCTTGATTCATTTCAAAATAGTTGGTTAATATTTTCTGTTTATATCATATTAAATATATATGTTAAGTGTGGCACATAGGAGATGTTGTCTAGTTGATCAAGCAAGCCTAGCCTGCATAAATTATACTCCTAATGTTTGGACAAGTAAAAGCTTGACATGCAGATATAAAAGGGGGCAAGGTAACAAGGATATGAGATTAAATTATGGTAGGCTCATGTCAAATCCTATGGACCCTTTGTGAGCAAATATGCTTCCACTTTGAAACGAGTTTTTGCACATTTAAGGACACGAACCAACTATAGTAGTAGTAATTGGTGTAGCTTCAATTATTATATTCCAATTAACAATTCCTAATGCTGCTAGTGGGTACTCTAATCATTATTTTTGTGCCAACTTTTTTGCTCATGTACATTAGGGAGGTTGAACATTTGTAGTATTGCACATCTTGATAAGTTTCCTTTGTTTGCTCCGACAATTATACTTTATTCTTACAATATTATATGCCCTACCATTTTAATCTAATTTCTCCATAGTAATTGATATATATACTATTATTTGGTTTATTTTCTTGGTAAATGAGCCCGTCTGAATAATACCTCGTGAATCTAGAGATGCAAAAGATGTTGTGAATGGCGTAATCTTTATGGAGAGAGAAGTGTCTTATGGCGATTCTGTAATCTTTGTACATAAATACTACATCATTTAATGCATTCTTCGTAATTCCAAATTCTATTTGCTAGTACATTTCCTTACATTTAGTACTCTGCATAAATCCAATCTGACTTGATCGTCGGTGTTTGTGATCATCAGCGCGGTCATGCTTTCAAGTCCGACGGTGAAGCGGTCTGAACCCGCGGGACTTTGACAGATCAGACCTTTCCTTTACAGAGCGAAGAAGCGAGAAGCGAGCAGCTTGACCTTTAGTCAAAGGACAATATCCACAAGATTGATGAAAGTTGTAGAGAGTCCGGTTATTATCAAAAGTCATGTAATAGAAAGTCCATTAGATCATTGTAATCATACATTATTAGCGGATTGCAATTATCAATTGGCGCCGTCTGAAAGGATTGAAACAAGAAGCCGTGTAAACACAAATATGTGCATTCCTTTAGTTGATTCACGAATGCAACAAACAACCCGTTTAACCAACAACCCCGGCG
Source organism: Lithospermum erythrorhizon (assembly GCA_019722365.1). Classification (NCBI taxonomy): domain Eukaryota; kingdom Viridiplantae; phylum Streptophyta; class Magnoliopsida; order Boraginales; family Boraginaceae; genus Lithospermum; species Lithospermum erythrorhizon. Next base: position 154,355 of record JADFUC010000297.1, read on the forward strand.
GAATCCAATATCACGAAGATAGCCAGGGATTTGAGACTCTAAAACGGGTAAATGGCTTGACTCCCGTAAAGCTGAGAAAGGGTGATGCGATTAAAATACCGCTATACGTCATAACAGAGCGTGTGGCTGCCGAGAGTAGTGAAGTTCCACGAGGAGAACTTCGGGATAACCATGGAAGCTGCTACAGCGTCCCTTGGCCTTGGCAGCAGTGCGCCTTCGAGGTTGATCGAGGCTACGCTCGAACTACAATAAGAGTTGGCGAGCATCAAAGGGAGATGATAGAAAGCCTTACGTGCCAACTATTACCCAAAAGAAATAATGCAGAACAAAATGTCATTCCTGGCCCCTTGGGCCTTGGTTCATTACAGCAGTTTCATCCTACCTGATTACCCAGTTCGATAGCATGGCGATCGATAAAAGCACTTGTAGGGATTTTGGCCAAGATGACAATCGCGTCCAACCAATCGATATTTATACAAAGGCATTCTTGACAGTTTATCGATCGCGCCTTGGGTGGTACATGGCACGCATAAACTCGTAGGTCATGCAATAATTTGCAGATGCCTTTATAGCGAAATTTGGATCCGCTATACAAAAACACCAAGATGAAAGAGCATTAATGGACATCCAGCAGGGCCTAATAAAACCTTGAAGAGCTACCCATGGCTATAACCTGTATTTTGCTATTCGAAGTCAATAATAAAGTGGCATATATGGCGTTACGCGGCAGCTTATGAAGGAAAACTCAAAGAAGCTTTGGTTCTTAAAACTCGTTATCAAAAGGGCGAACTCACACGGTAGCGGTTAGCTAATATCGAGTTGGAAGAACTAAAAACAAGAGTCCAAATCAAAGGACCTCGGGGCTGATTTGGCGAGGAAAAGGAAATTTCCCAAGTCGCCAAGAAAAACACCGGTTTGGGACCCATTGCCTTGAGGCAGGCGGAAGTTGAAAAGGAGAAATATTGAATTGATGCTAAAGGAAGCTTGAGTACGATATGCAAGAAGGCCCCCTAGCAGTTTCACCCATTCTGGGTTTATTAAGCGGAGTTTACTCTCAATAGAAGACAAAAGCTTACTCCCAACCGTCTGCGGATGAGAAATGCATGGCTTGAAGGAGAGGATAGAAGCAGCGTTATTGTGAATATCACCGTGAGCATGGCCCGTGGCAGAGTAAATGTAAGGGTCTTGGATCGCGAAATAGAAAATCGATAAAAAGAGGATACTTAGCGAATACCACAGCTAAAATTTTTCAGCAGAGACAATCAACGTCAAAATCATGAGATCCGCGCCGCTTATGAGTAAAGAAATTTGAACCAGCGGAATTGCCTGAGGCTGGGGCCAGTTGATGCCCGTTTAAGATGCTAGCGGGAGGAGGGATCACGTAACTCAGAGAAAGGCTATGTAAGAAGACAAATATATTCAATTAACTTGAAACCGTGGTAAATAAGCGAGCCCGTCGAACTTTTTTGAGACGAGTTGATAAGGGAATTGAGCTGCAGCAGATGACCCGGTGGTGTCTTGATAATTAAAATTTCATGAGTAGAAGGCGAACGTAGGCAGAGAGGGAGTTCGATTGGATATTTTGTATATCGGCACCTTTGACAAACTACAACTCCCGGTAATCATCGACCGATGTCCGCGTACTTGCGTGTCACTCTATAAATGCGGTGTGAATTTTCTGGATTTAGCGGTGGGTTCGGCGTCAAGGGTGAAACGCAATTAAGAGCACAATTTACGATTGTGGACATTGAGACCAATCGTACAACCGTCATGGAGTGGCGATCTTAGCGGCTTTGAGAGACCTTAGTTTAGCCATTTCATCTCGAATGAAGTTTGACCAGAGGAGATTTACGGTGATCAAAGAGAGCGAGGAAGATCTTTACCGGACTTCCGTGCCTCACTAAACAAAAGGCTTTCGATGGACTAGAAAGGAAGCCGAGGTTCGAGAATATCACATGGAGATAAACTTCAGTTAAAATTTGAGAGGATAGCTTCGCCCGAGAAAGGGAAAGTGAGAAAGAAATTACGTGCCGTATGAGGTAGTGATGATCACTTTTAAGGAAAGAAATACGGCGAACCATCGAATCGACTCTAAGCTGGTTGAGGAAGCATCAAAAGGCGATCGCATTAATGGAGTTGAAGATGTGTGTTGGCGTGGGGAGTTTGAAGGCATCTGGGGAATAGATCAACCGGTTGCTGCTTTTATAAGTTGCCATTGACCCAAACTCCAGCCCAATGAAACAAAAGAAAAGACTGTTTAATGATGAAAAGAACATCGCCATCAGGGAGGAAGTGCAGGCTTTACTAAAGGCGCAAGCTATACGGGAGTTAAAATTCCCTGTGTGGGTGGCCAATGTGGTGCTGGTCAAGAAACCCAATGGAAAATGGCGAATGTGTACGGATTTTACCAATCTAAATAAAGCATGTCCAAAGGATTTCTATCCATTGTCGTGTTTGAGGCGGCTTGGCGGACTGACGGAAGCGCCCGGCTATGAAGTCTTTAAATTCGTGGATCTTTACCGGGGTACCGTCGGTCTGCGTCGCGCGAGAAGATGAAGAAAAAATCGCTTTTATAGCAGGAATATGGGCTATCTTGTTGTGGGTTATGCCATTCGGATTAAAAATACGGGGCCCTTTACCAACGGATGGTAAATGAAATCTTTGCAAGAAGCGGTCGGACGAAATATGGAAATATATATATGAATGATATCTTTGGTCGAAACAAGGTAGTGAACACAGTGAATCTTAGGGAAGCGTTAGTCAACTCGAGGTCTAGTAGACTAAAGGTGAACCCCGAGAAATGCTCTTTTGGAATGGTCTCGGGGAAATTTCTGAGGATATATGATCGGCGCAAGGTAAGGCGCTCACAGGAATGAAACCCGACTTGCCGATTATAAGGAGGAGGTAGTTATCGGGGAGGTGTAGAAATTGGCCAGGATGTGCGGCTTCATCGTTCATATCCAAGTCGAGGAAAAGAAATTTACCATGCTTCGGAACTTAAATTAAGTGTCAAAAGAAAAAATTCGTATGGATGAGGATTATGAAAGAGGCGTTTGAAAGAGCGGAGGAAGAGTATTTGGGTCCTCCCGATTGTTGTCGCGACCAGGCAGAGAGGCAGTTGCAACTATATTTGGCCATCTCTGATGTGACGGTCAGCAGTGTGTTGGTAAAAGAGGTAGACCGGGTTCATAGACCCATATATTATGTCATCAAATTGTCACCAGGCGATGAAAGATACCCACGTAATTGACAAGGCGGCGCTGCGTTGATAGTCTGCCGGGGAAGTTGAAAACTTGCCGAGTCCCGCCCGGTTCAAGTAATGGCGGCCAACCTTTAAAGTGGGTGCTAACGGTCCCTTATGCAGGCGGTTGACTTAGCGTAGGTAGTGAATTAAGCAGTTTGAAATATCATATATCACTTGAGAACGGCATCCGGGCACAAGCATTGGAGGATTTCATAACTTGAGTGCATTGCACGGAGCCATAAATCATTCAGGGCCGGCTTGATAGAGGCCGACCAAGCCAAACTTTGAATGGACCCTTATTAAAGTAGATGGGGCTCATGTGTGGTCGGAGCGGGCGCGAGAGTGTCGGAGACGCGAAGCTCATGGAATATGCCTTGCGGTTTAGCTTTCTGCCACAAATAATGAAGCTGAGTATGAGGCAATGATTCTCGGTGAATTAATTCGAGATCATGGGGATAGAAAAACTGCTTTTGGTTAAAGGGGATTCAAAGTTGGTGATAGACCAAATTAAAGGGAGTTGTGGGGTGAAGAACGAAGCTCTGAGGAAATATCACTCCAAGGCTGTACAGATATCCCAAGAATTCAAAAGAATTTTATTTGAACATATTCCTCGAACGGAGAATGAAAAGGCGGACCATCTATCCAGGCTCGCCACCACTTATTACAGCGAATTGCCCGAAGCTGTATATGTTGAGTACGTGCTCAGCGGTTGATTGGCGGGCCTTTATAATCTTATATGCTGAGGTAAACTACACGAGGACAGCGGTGGAATCAAAAGATCCAAAGCCGAGGGGGGTCACCAGTATTAGTTATTACACAGGTAGTATCTGAGAAAATTTTGGGATGGAGCCCTTTATTAATATTAAGTAATGCGGGGATATTCCCCGTATGTTGGTGAGATACACGAGGATGGTGTGGAAGTCACATTGGGCTGTGATAGCTAGCAATCAAAACTTTCCACCACAGAATGCCCGGCCACGTTGGTTAAAGATGCCACCGCATATGTGAAGAAGTGCAATATTTGCCAGCGGATGAGGAATGCTCCCTAATTGCCCACCTCAGCCCTTACTCCGGTAGTGAGCCTCATCCCCTTCGCTATGTAGGGAATTGATTTAGTGCGAGGGTACCCAAGCGGAGGGCGAAGTATACTATCGTAGCGGTCTATTACTTCAGCAAATGGGTGGAGTCCACACCCCTTAAGAAAATTAGGGTGAAGAAGTTATGCGATTCTTATACTGAGGAAATATCTTTACTCGGTTTGGCGTTCCCAGGAGTGCAGGTATCGATAATGGTCCCCAATTCGAGGGACAAGTCTTGGCGGATTTATGTGAAAAGTTCGGGATAGAACATCGATTTGCTTCAGTCTATTACCCTTAGGCCAATGGGCAAGTAGAGGTCATGAACTGAATTATATTCAAAGGCATCAAAAAGAACATATTACAAAGCGGTAAAGGAGGAGGGAGCTGGATCAAAAGGGTAAGCTGTTTTTATGGTGGCTACGGTCTCTCACAGCGGTCAACTGACAAAGAGCTCCTTTTGCTTTGGTCTACGGGGACGGGCGGTTACGCTGGCGAGAGGTCGGTTTGCCCACTTATAGGCAAATGCAGTGCGAAAGAAGAGCGATGACCGGGGCGGTTGAAGAATAATATCTGACATTGTGGATGGCTGAGAGAGAGGAGGCTCTTTATAAGACTCTCAAATACAAACAATTAATGGCTCGAGCCTATAACCGAAGAGTTAAAAATCGCCAATTCCATTCGGGAGACTTGGTATTGCGATTATGTTCGGCGAGCCAACCTAAAGAGCAAAGCAAGTTGAGTCCCAAGTGGGAGGGACCATATCGGGTGAAGAGGGTCATAGGACCTAGTACTTATGAACTCAAAGACTTAGATGGCAAAGCAGTTCCTAGAACCTAGCACGCCTCAAAGTTATGTCGATATTATGTGTAACACCCGAGAGGGATCTTTAGCCCTTAAAATCATCACGCTTTCGAGTTTTGAACTGTTATTAATAAAAGCGGTTATTCTTATGTTATATGTTAAAATTATACGGAAGCTACGGCTTCGTCTTTGGTATATAATCAAAGTATAATTCTAGACCAAAAGACGAACTGATCACTCGTCGGTCCTTAAATAAGATCCCCAACTAATCGCTAATAAAAGCGATTAGCCAATAAAAGGGAAAGCACTTATTTATACACATGACTGGAGTAAGCTGGCGCTTTTCTTGGCTGACATGTATGACCTGAATGTATTATTAAGAGCTCGGCTTAAGACCGAAGATCGCAAATACAGGGGGCAAGGGATAATTAGCAGGAGCTGCTAAGCCGCTTTCGCTGGCGGGCGCATATAACGGAAATGACTCTTGAAGCGGCTTTTGTACGAAATTGAAATTCATGAAGTGATACGAAATTGAAATTCATGAAATAGTACAGAAATTGAAGTTCATGAAAGGAACAAGATAAGTTAAAACATATGTGAGATAATGTTATAACATTGTTATCATAAAGTTACAGACAAATAATCTAATTAAAAGATCAAGAAGCAGGCGTGTCGCGGGGAGAAAGAGCTCTTCGCCTGCGTCCTCGGGAGTTAAAAAGGGGCGTCAAAGGTTGCGGTTGAGCGAACCATTCCCTCGTCATAACTCTTGGATGAATTCGCGGAAAAGTTATCCACGATCGCGGATTCACCTCTCCTTATAAGTCAGTGTGAAACAGCACAAGCGGTAAGCGAGTGTCACTTGCCAGACACTCACGAGAAGGAAGTCCTCGCACTAAAATTGGTAGTCACGGATTGCCTCTGGATCCATCCGGGGAGCCGCTTCCTCTACCTCAGCCGAGCTTTTGGGCTCAACCCCGTCAGCCCTCTTCTTGGAGAGTAAATAAATCATTAAGACTTCTTTAATTCTTGTTTGTAGCATTCTTGGCTTGTTACTAGTGTGGCAGTGTGTAGGGCTTCGAAACTGCTCATACTCTTTGTATCATTAATTTCTTGGGCCTCTTTCTTGCTCCTTTTTGAGCCGCCAAGAGTCCCAACTTTTCATTTTTGCCCAAGATCCTCGGTCTTGTGGGCCAGTTCTTGCACGAAATTAAAGGCTCGCACTTTTCTCAGCTTCGGCTTGCTTGGCGTTGTCGAGGCGTCGATGCATGGGGGCCAAAGGAATATGAATCGCGTTTAGAGCACATGCATGTGAGAAGAAGCGGGGGCAAAGTTAGTCGATTCTTAAATCAAAGAAAAAGCGAAAGTTACGCTTTATCGGTAGCGAGCTATGGAAGCTTGAACTCCGTTGGATGCGTGAGCCCCGTCAAAATCCGTCGCCCGCCTACCAATATCAACGGCCTTGAATCTTGAAAGGCTCTTGTTTCTTATAGAGGGTTGTATCTGCGGTGACCTTCAACCCGCCTGGCAAGTGTCTGTGGCTTCGAGAGAAGTGGTTAGATGTGACCACAGGCCCAGATCGGCTCCGTCTTCGTTAAGCGAGCAGAAGCACGGAGGCGGGTGGCGATGGATTGATCTCTCTTTGTCTATGGGTCTTAGAGGAGGAGGTAATCGAAGATCCTCAGAAATGGTCACATGCTCAATCCGTTTAGGCCGGCGAGAAGCGGCGTGCTTTTTTATTATTAGAGGCGAGCAACTTTAGGCAGCCGCCGCCGCCGGTAGCGGCCTGCTGCGGTTGAAGTGGAGATTCTGCGGCGGTTGTGGCGATAGAAGGGAAGGTTCGTTCCTTGCGGGGAGTGCTCGAGCACAGCGGAACCTTCCTCGCTTTAGTTCTTGAAATAATGGCGGTGTTACGCCTACCGTTGTGGAGAAGGGAACATCCTTAGGCTTCGGCCAGCACTTGTGAGCCGCTTTAAAAACGATAAATGCAACACTTGAAATAAGAAAGGTTAATAAAAATCCCAAAAAGGAAAAAGTGGAAATACTGAACAAGAGTTTAACAAAACAGTCATGCTATAATGTTATACCCTCGAGGCTGGGCGCTGAGGTAAGGTATTCTTTGGATTGAATCAGGCTTCGCTTGGATGAGGACTCACTGCTTCCTGAAGACCTTATAGTGCGGCGGTTTCTCAGCTGCTTGATGTCTCAAGTTGGGCTTTAACCACAAAGGCATATTCTTGGAGTACGATAGGACGTTTGGCGTCCCACAAAGGAACCACTACGCCCAGGGATCGCCTCGTCCATTACCATACTATGAAGCACCACTTAATTCACGATGCTTACCAACGATCTTGTCGTCTTTTTTGGAGTACGCAAAATGTTCCAATTAGCTTGGCCGGAAAGGAAATAGCCACCCTGAGTGGGAGGCGTTATGACAACTAAAATAAATCTACGGAGGGTTTATACGGCCGAATGAGGAATGAAATTATTCTCTAAAATTTTCTAAGTCTTGAAAAGAGCGGGTAGGAATCGCGGATGACGGAATCCGGGTTGTGATGCACCCGCCCTAGAAGTAGGAGGAGGGGCGGCGGGTGTAGAAGAGGGAGTTGAAGCAGGGTTCGCTTGGGCGGTTTCCGGATTATGAACGTGGGGATGCTTGGAGAGCAACTTCGATTGAATGGTAGAGATCACCACCAGGGGCGTCGTTTAGCGTCCTTTTACATATTATACGCCCCTACGATGGATGGCCACCATGTTAGTAAAGGGGTCATGATTGGGAGTAAAGCTGTGAGTCGTCCGTGGTAATTTCGGCGCAATAGGCTGGCCATAAAGTCTATAAAAAAGGCAAGAGTTTCGGGATCCATTACCGGGATAGGTAGAATCCGGCCTTCGAGGGGATTAGAAGGACCTTTAATTGGGACGTAGTCATGTCTGCATCAATATAAGACAGCGGGTTAAAAAACAAATCAAAAGAATTACGGAAATCTTGACCAAAATATCAACACTTTTGGGAAAAGGAAAAAGGGCTCCAAGAACATTCAAAAATTATTAACATATGAATGTTCGTGTCGATACAAATCACACCTAAATGTCAATTTATTATCCTTCAAATATTCGGAATTTATACCCAAAACACATCAAAATGAGAATAGAAGACATCAATTAACCACTCAATTTCTGATCTCTTACAAATTCACAAAATCCCTAGATGAAAAGAATTGAATAAAATTCCTAAATCATTAGAAATCACGGGGGCGAATGCAAAAGGTCACATGAAATGTTTCTTTCGAAAATGACTTGGTAAGCTTTATATTTACACGCCTCGAGGCAGCATCTATATACTCTCATGCTTAGAGGTAATCTCGGTCTCGAGCTTACAAAATACCTCAGGCCTTGTACTTATACTTGGGGGAGTGATAAAGAATAAAAAGACATCGTAAATACATTTGTTTGGCGAGTTCGAGAAAGTTAACGTACCTTTAGATGAAAAAGGTAACTAGAGAAGATTAATAATTGCCGAAAAGGCGTATCAGGTGGGTAGAAGATGAATTGTTGCCGGAAAAGGAGTATTAAGATGGTAGAAGATGAACAGTTGCCGAGGAAAAATTTGAGAGAATATGAGCGATTGAAGTAAAGTAAAGTACAATAATGTCATAAAAGTACCTTTTATAGGACTTAGAACCAGGTGGGGTGAGTCACGATTTGCGAGAGTAAGGACAATTGTACAAGACATGTTTATTATTCCATAAGGATGGAGTCAAGCTTGTTTATTTGAATCAGCAGTTCAACCGGTTGTCTTAGGTCAAAACCGCGTATTCTTATCAAATCATGATGATAGATCTAGCGATATTTATCTGGAAGAGTATTATTCAATGAACGGTTTTCAGCCATCAAATGTATCGATGATCATTCTCTTCCACTTCAACCATTCATCGAAGGGGCAATGATATATATACTATTATTTTGGCTCGGCTATAGCAGTAATGTAGGCTTGGCACGGAATAAGGCCTCGTAGATACAGAGATACCTGAATGTTGACAAATGACACTTAATCTTATGGAGAGAGAGAGAGAGTGTACTATGATGATGTAATCTTTGCTTTTTATAATCATAAATATTTAGTACATTCATTCCTTAATTTCAAATTTCTATTTGCTAGTACATTTTCTTACATTTAGTACTCTCGCATCATCCATCTTGGCTTGATCGTCGGAGTGTTTGTGATGGCTCACAGCGGTCACCTTTCGAGTCCGACAGGCTGGCTTGATCGAGACAGTAGGACTTTGGCAGATCAAAACCTTTCCCGTACCCGGCCCAGATGAAGAAAGCGAAGGAGAAGCCAGCAACAACCTTTAGTCAAAGGACAATATCCGCAATTGACGAAAGTTGTGAAATCGGTTATTATCAAGGAATCACAGCAATAGAAAATCCATTAGATCATTGTAATCATACATTATTAGCGAATTGCAATTACTCGATTAATGACTTGAATAGATTATTGTTTGTGTGAATTATCAGTAATGACTTCAATAGATTATTATTTGTGTGATACTACACCGATCATACACATACATATCCAAAATACTTTGGAATGTTTTAGATATGAGACTAATGAGCAAAATTCATAAATACGGAGTACTATACTGTATTGAGCACCATACTCATAACCTCGTAGTCTCTTATAAGTTTGGATATCAATATTCCAAATTTTAAGAAAGTTATGTTTAAATTGATAAGGTGAACAATACAAGTATATTACGGAATATAAATCGGATAGATATAAATACTTCATATATATTGTTGAATACTTCATCCAATCCATTTTAATTGACTTTATCACATATCGAAATAAATCATTGATCTTCAATTATATTATTAAAAATACTCCATTTAAAAGATAATACAATATAATAGTTAGAGTTGACCTACCAACTAGAATACATGTAAACAAATTGGTCAAATGAAAATATGCGAGATTAAATCATTTTTATAGGATGGATAGAGTATATACTATATAGTACATAATATATATTTTTAAACTTGATTGGGTCGAAAAGTTATGGTTTATTGGCTGAGACCCCCCTGAACTATGTTCTAAGTTTCTATGTGGTCCCTGAACTATTTTAAGTTTCTGGGCACACCCTTGTACTTTTACCGGGCAGCCCCTGTACTATTTTAAGTTTCTACACACCCCCCTAACACGATTTTGACACAAAAATACACAACGAAATGACTATTATACTCTTTTCACCTTCCAAAACTCTCAATTAACCGTCATTTTCTTAATCTAATTCAGCTGAAAACCGCACTACTTCCCGAAACTTCTTGACCCTCAATCGACCAAACACGAGAATCGTGGCGAAGAGAGCGGTATGAAAAGTGAAGAAGAAGTTGATGAATATTACGAGGGCGACTTTTAGGGGAAAGCGAGAACCCTTTTGGAAAGAAGAGTCGAACAATTTGCCTCGTCGTATGGTAGAAGTTTTGAAAAATTGTATGCTTCGGGTGGTTCAATTCTTGATTTTAGTATATGATAACACATGCCATTTCTGGGGAGGGACAAACAACCTTCCTGATAAAGATTAGAGGCGAATGGAAGGTTTACATGAAATTTGGTGCTAAATACATTAATGATAGAAATTGGAGTTAGGTATGAAGCTATTGTGAGGTGTATTTAGCAGTAGTATAGTTGATGTATGCGTTGAGGTAGATGGGGCTGACATGGATTTGTTTTTGTTTTATAAGAAACCTATGACTTCTTTTGATGATGAGATGATTGATGGGGCATTTGAAGGGGTTAGGGAAATAGGAATGTTTATCGCTGCACCTAGTCGAAAACTAGGCCAAACTTGCTTTTAGGTGAATTATGATTATCCAGTATGTGGCCTAAAGCTACTTTGAAGGAACTTGATGACGAAGAGGCGAATTCGTTAGGTTTTAAAGAAAATTCTAATAAGAAAATTTCATTGTTACCGTGGTACCCTGATGATTCTATTGTGGTTGAAGAAGAGAATGTTGAAGGGGGTCAGAGAATGGAGGATGTAGAAGTACAAGGGGGTCTGGGGATGGATAAAATAGAAGTTCAGGGGGTCAGAGGTTTGAGGAAATGGAAGTTTAGGGGGGTCAGAGGTTTGAGGAAATGGAAGTTCAGGGAGGTGATGAGATTGAGGAAGTGGAAGTAGAAGGGGGGTCAGAGGGGGATGGATACTTTCGTGGGCGACAACACAAGATTGTCTTTGAGTTTTGATTGGGACAGAAGCTTTCATGAGGAAGAACAATTTTGGTGAAGATGTGGAGTCGATAAAGGAAGAAGAAATGGAGGTGAAACCCGGAGGCTTACAATGAGATATATGGGGTGCGTCTTGCGCCGAGATGAAAGAGAGAATGTTTGAGGATTTGGGGTCAATTACGGTGACATTGGACCACTTTTTTGAGTGTTTATTTGAGCACTTTCCCCAACCGGTTTTTGAATTGAGTGAAGAGGCGAGAAGGGGAAGAAGAGGTTGACTACAGTTCGAGGCGGAGAGAAAGAAAGCAGTGGTCGTCCCAGAGTATACTTGATGGCCTTGAGTCTTAAAAATCACATGTTGAATTTTAAATGGTCTTTGGAAGTGTTGCTAATTTTAGGCAGCTTGTTAGGGAGTATCACGGTAACAACAAAGCCCCTGAGTTTGTGAAAAATGAGAAGTTGAGAGTTAGGTGAAAACCGAATGTATCGGTAGGGGTATTGATTTCTTCGTGTTGTGTTCACGAGTTGGCAAGTCGACGGACTTATCTATTAGTATGAATTTGGAATCATACGTGTGGGGCGTCCGTATTGAAATCAACGCGTCTCTACGTGAAATGGGCGGCAAAAATATGTGAAACGAGGTTAGAACTTGAGCTTATATCATTGAAGGCCTTCATTGGTGATATATATGACGACTTCAAAGTGGAGCTAAGTAGAAGCTACTTGCATATAGAGCAGTGAAAGCCCATTGGGTACTTAATGTACATGAATGAAAACCAGCAATTTGCTAGATTGTGGAGTTATGCAAAGGAAATGATTGACATAATGCTGGGTCGGCGTAAATGCGTCAAACAAGAAGAGAAAAATTCGGCGAATATGTATTGTCCCCATTGAAGAAGGGTTTTTGGTGAGTGCGGTGATTTCTATGTTGGTGGGTGCGGAGGCGATTTCATGCCTTGATGGTTGTTTTTGAAAGGTGCGTTTAAGGGTCGAATCTTAGCTGTTGTTGGTCTTGATCTTTGACAACGACATTTATCTTGTTATGGGAGGTGGTAGAAGTGGAGAATGCAGTTCTTGGACATGGTTAGATGCGGTTGTTGAAGAGGATCGATGATGGGCCAGTAAGCAGAGACTCACGGATCTTCATGGCCAGGCCAGCCGAGGTAAAACCTCTAAACTTTGGCCGTATAACTTTGGCCGCACACTTTTAATAATAAGTGATAACTAGCTGATGGCGATATTTGTGTTGTAGGGTCTTGAGATTGCCATAAAGAATGAGTTGCCTGATCCAGAACACAGATTACGTATCAAACACCTTCACGCAAATTGGAGCAAAAGATTCTCAAGGAAAGCCTTGAAGAAGATGATGTGGAAATGTGCTCAGGCTGCTAATGAACCATATTTTAAAGTTAAGATACATCAGCTTAGGAATGTGACTATGGAGGGATACGAGGCACTACGTTGTATTGATCCAAGGAAATGGGCAAGATATGCATTTCGGCCTGGAAGAAACTGCGCAGAATTGGTGAATAATTGGGCGGAGGCATTCAACGTTTTCATCATCAGATCGAGGGACCAGCCGATTATCACAATGTTGAATACAATTTATCACACTATCATGACCCGGATAGTAGAGGCGTGAAAAGAAGTTGAAGTGTAAAGGAATTACAGTAAGGTCACAGGATTGATGCTGATATTGCGAGAAAAGGGAAGAAAAGCTATATGAATTCATTGATGAAACTTCCGGATCCCACAAGGTGCGAGTCGGATTCTGCGCGCAGCAACTTTGTGGTTGATATTGAGAAGGGGAGTGCTCGTTATTAGTTGTGGCGAGTTGGGAGGCACGCATGCCCCATGAAGAAGGCTGGCCTTGGTTTATTCAATCTTCAATTTTCAATTTAGGTTTCTTGTCTTGATTTTTAATTTGGGTTCTTCAGTTGTAATGGTAAAAAAATGAGGCCACTTGATTTTAATAGACAAGAAATTTTCTACATTATGTGTAATTACTAATGTGCCTTCTAATTATTACATGAAATTACTGATTTGTCCTCACCTTAATCCCAAATGAGATGGGTATGAGTATTTTTGTGTCAAAATCGTGTGTGAAAGCTTTTAAAATAGTACAAGCTTGGAAACAAAAATAGGATAAGTAGAAATATAAAATAATTGGGCCAGCATAAAAGCTTTAAAACTAGTTGAGTCTTCACTCAATAAGCCAAAAGTTATTGATAAGAATTGGGGTGAATTACCGAGTTGAATTCGAAATTGATTTGGTGATAATTGAAAAGGGGCTTCTCATTCTGACAAATCGATCGACAAATGGAAACAACGAGTTTATCAACATCTTGGAATCAACGTAATACTATTTGTTGAGCTTGATATTTATTTTAATAGTTTAGTGAGGTTATTTGCATCTGGATTATTGAATTTGTTATCAATGTAGTCTCAAGATTTGGATCACAGACTGCTTGGGAAATGCTAGAAAAGGAGGAATCAAGTAGACGAATAACAACCTCTTGCGCAGATTTAGATAAAGTTGTTGGTGGAGGATTTAGGTGCAATCAAGTTACAGAAGTTGGTTAGTGGAATTTGTATGTTGTTGTCTATTCCTTTGTATGTTGTCTTATTTTTAATATTTTCAGGTGGAGTAGCAGGAATTGGCAAAACGCAACTGGGGTATGGGCTGTGAACCCTGTTTCGAAATTTCTTGTTTTTTTCTTGTGTAACATAGTCATTATTAATAAGTTCAGGATTCAACTTGCTGTGAATGTTCAAATTCCTGCTGATTGTGGCGGACTTGAAGGGAAGGCAGTGTATATAGGTGAACCACACTTGCTAGCATTTCTTGTTCCTTGTAGCTTCTAGCTTTTCTGTTTCAATATGCTGTGTTTTTCTGCTCCCTAGATACAGAAGGCAGCTTCATGCTCGAACGCGTTCTGCAGATTGCTCAAGCATGTGTGGAGGACCTCCATTCCAGCCACCGCAAAATGACCCCAGCAGATTTCCTTGATAATATATTCTACTTTCGGGTTTGCAGCTATGCAGAACAAACTGCTGTTATAAACTACTTGGAGACTTTTGTCGCGGACCATAAAGATGTAGGTGAAGGCATAAAGCAATCTATTTTCAAAACTATTGTTATACGTAATTACAATACTCGATATGTTCTTCTATGACAGGTTAAGGTTGTCATTATCGATAGTATCGCCTTCCACTTCCGTTACCATTTTGATGACATGCCACTTAGAACACGGCTACTTGGTGAAATTGCTTTAAAGCTGATGAAACTTGCACAAAAGTTTAGTTTGGCGGTAAGAATCACCTTTGTATTATCTACTAAATAGTCTTAACAACCCTGTATTCTTATCATCTTGCGACATTTCCTTTCAAACTTTTATGCGCTCCTTGGCTAGTTGATTGATAGTTTCTTTTTTACAGGTTGTCCTAACTAATCAAGTGATCAACAAGTTTGCAGATGGTTCATTCCATTTAACCCTTGCGCTAGGTAACTGCCCAATTTATTTGATGAGTTTTATTATTTTTTTCACCGGCAAGGAAAGAGAGGTCATTGTTATGGTTTAACACGTTTTAACATTTAACTAGAGAGTGAGTGCTCTGTCTCCAGTACGCTTGCTTGCCTATCTTTCTAAAGTTAGCATGCCAGGGTAGAAAGAACTCTAGCATCGGCTCCTTTAGAAGCGTGCTTGCGTATCTGCTTATTTAATAGTTATAGGTCTGCTGTTATCTAGAAGTTGTATAAGTCTGTGCCCCCTTGATCAGGTGACAGTTGGTCTCATGCATGCACGGAGCGAATCATATTGTTCTGGAAGGGAAGTGAAAGATATGCATATATCGACAAGTCTCCATCAGTTCGGTCTACTTCCGTCTCATACTGTGTCACAGAAAGAGGGATCAGAAACTCATCTTCAAATTGCAAACTGGTAAAGATGATGTAAATACCATCATTCTGTCAATGTTGGGTGCTAGTATAATATTTCTGTTTTGGAGAATATTAAATTCTCTTATCATCCCAAATTCCCAATTAATATTTAATGTTATACCACGTTGAATGGTCATATTTTTTGGCATGCTGCCTCCTTAAAGAAATGGGATTCAACAACAATTGATGAGCTGTGGCGGCTTTTGATGACTGCTAAAATTTTACTAAGTATACACGACCTTGGGTCCTTGACTCTCTCGAAAGGACCTAAATAAATGGGTTGCTTCTAGCTGTTCATGTAGTATGTTTAAACTTACAGAATTATTGTATTAAACGCATGTTGAGTTAAGCCTAGTTTTTTATGATTATTTTTAGAATCATTTATGTATTAGAAAGTTGAGTTAATCGAATAGTCTAGTGGAAAAGGTTCTTGTTACTGACCAGAAAATTCTGGCTTACTAACTCACCTTATCGCTATATATCATTTATGTATTAGAAAGTTTTGAGACGATCGATTTTGTAAGCTTTGTTCAGTTTGTTGTGTGTAACATATAATTTTTTTTAATGACAAACTACTTATCATATCCAAAATTATTCTTAGTATGTTATGGTGGACAAACTGATCAGAATATGAATTCCACTAGAAGTTATATCCTTTGGAAGATCCGCCCTCAATTCATTGGTTGTACTCCTATATCGTATCGCCACTTCGTTGCTACTCTTTACCGGCCCTACTATTGTTTGCAAATGAGTATAGAAAAAAAGCAACACTAGTAGGTGGCTAATAACCCTCTTTATTCATCTGTTATTTCTATGATTTCCCTGTTTGTTGACTCACCAGAAACGAAAATTAATCCAACTGTATCACTCTTCACAAAATTGCCCAAACTTATAAATAAAATTCATATAATCCACAAATGTTATTTTGATATTCAGAAACTAGTACCCCATTTCAAATGTTGATTTCATTCCAATTATTTTCTTCAAAAAATGGTAAAAGCTAGTGACAGTCGAGTAATCCGCTACATACTCGATCACCCGACTCGTTATATAAATCTATTTTTGTCAAAATATATGAATAGTTTAATAAAAAAAATAGACAAAGCCATCCACCAACCCCCTCTCTGAGCTGTTATACACACATTCAAATAGTGTTGGGTTTGGATGTGAAATGACTATTTTGCCCCCTCTATTTGCAAGTGTAGTAATTAAAATTTTTTATTAAGGACAAAATTATCATTTCACTAAGAAAGTTAATATTCCCCGGTTCAATTGTTTCAATTCCTACATCTTCAAATACTCCCAACATTTGATACTAAAAAACATCATTCTCACCAACCTCATATAATCATGTTTTCTTCTTCCTCTTCCCTCACTCTCTCTCAAGCCATCCTCACCCGCTCAACGCCACGTCACCAGCACCACCACCTCTCCCCCCCTTCCCTCTCCCTCCGCCGCCGCCACCTCAGCATCTCCGCCTCAGTCCAAACCCCCCCAAAACCCAGCACCACCGACTCATCCCTCATCGACAAATCCGTAAACACCATCAGATTCCTGGCAATCGATGCGGTCGAAAAGGCGAATTCGGGTCACCCGGGTTTACCCATGGGGTGTGCACCCATGGGACACGTGTTGTATGATGAGGTCATGAGGTATAACCCCAATAACCCCTACTGGTTTAACCGTGATCGCTTTGTTCTCTCCGCTGGACATGGTTGTATGCTTCATTACGCCTTGCTTCATTTAGCTGGTTATGATTCTGTCAAGGTTTGTACTTTTGTCCCATTTATTTGTCCACTTACTATGACTTTACTATTAACGTGATCTTCTCTTTAATATACTTTACTATTAACGTCATCATCTCGTTTTTTAATATACTTTACTATTAACGTGATCATCTCGTTTTTTAATGTACTTTACTATTAACATGATATATTAACATGATATCATGCTGTCAACGAAGGTTTGTACTTTATTAACATATTTGTACATTTAGTTACTGTTGTCCCATTTAATTTGTCCAGCACTCCAGCTACTATACTTCAGTAAGGATCTCAGTTTTGTATAATATATATATATATAAATGGTAGCATTTTTAATGTACTTTAGTAATAACATGATTGTTTTGATTCAAATCAAAGTTATGCATGTTAATTAAGCGTACAGAGTTTGTTAATTTTGATCCTTAGAAATAAAAAGGACGATCTTTTTGTAATGGGGGGGATTACTTCATTCAGTTTGACATATAACAAAAATCATTGAAGTTTCTGTTGAGATTTTAAGCATATAGAAGTAGTTGAATGTAAAATTAGGTTTTCCGATCAATTGTTCAAAATCCAAGCTAATATATTTAATGAGAGAATCTTCGTTCTTGTCAGGCGGTTCACTTTTGATGTAGACATTGAGTTGGTAAAGCTGATATCTTTTATCCTTTTTTCTCTTCCTGAAGATTGATTTGGTTTATTTTACTAAAATTTTAACAATTACCAAAAGATATTTGGTTTGTGCATGAACTTTTTGAGGAAATGAAAAAGTTTGGTAAGCTTAATTCTTGCTTAGATGTCAATTCTTGTGATGGACCACTTTATGTTATGGGAATATCTAGTGATTTATTAGTTAGCTTTGTTCCTTTGTTGGATAATCTGTCAATATCATAATGTCTCCATGATTACTTTAACTGCATTTGGCTGTTTCAATGAGGTCTTTTCTCATGTTAATGTAACTGTCGAACAGGTCTAAAGTCATTTGGATGTTACTTGTGAATATTAGATTACATGTCAAAATAATTGTGTATACTTGTAGGAGGAGGATTTGAAGCAATTCCGTCAATGGGAAAGCAAAACTCCTGGCCACCCTGAAAACTTTGAGACGCCTGGTATTGAAGTAACAACGGGTTAGTTACAATTCCACAAGTTATTGTTTACTTGTTTTTTAGGTCCTGCAGCTGAAGGTGAACTTTCTTACTCTTGTATAGGTCCTCTTGGTCAGGGTATTGCAAATGCTGTCGGTTTGGCTCTAGCAGAAAAGCACTTGGCTGCTCGCTTCAACAAACCGGATTGTGAAATTGTTGACCACTACACGTAACATATCCTCTATACTTCTGCTCCTTTCCCAGTCTTTGCATGTTTTCAGACAATATATACATATTTAGCAGCCTTTTTAGTGTCTGATCCTGGGTGTCGCTTATTCTGCAGATATTCTATCCTTGGTGATGGATGTCAGATGGAGGGGATTGCAAATGAAGCATGTTCCCTTGCTGGACACTGGGGACTGGGAAAGCTTATTGCTTTTTATGACGACAACCATATCTCTATTGATGGTGACACTGAAATTGCTTTCACTGAAAATGTTGAGCAGCGTTTTGAAGCTCTTGGATGGCATGTAATTTGGGTGAAGAATGGTAACAATGGGTATGATGACATCCGTTCTGCGATTAAGGAGGCAAAGGCTGTCAAAGATAAACCTACATTGATCAAGGTCAGATACCATGTCTCGGTCTGGCCTTGTTTTATTAATCGTATATAGTTCCACAGGTGGTCCTTAGGTTATATATATCCATCGTGTTTGAAACTGAAAGGGCTATATTGTATTTATTGATATTTGTTCTCTTCCAGGTGACTACAACCATTGGTTTCGGGTCCCCAAACAAGGCAAACTCATACAGTGTGCATGGAAGTGCACTAGGTGCCAAGGAAGTCGATGCCACAAGACAGAATCTTGGATGGCCATATGAGCCTTTCCATGTGCCTGAGGACGTAAAACAGTAAGTTCCACACTATTTTGTGAATGGGAATAGCTTTGTTATGATTACAATGATCCATGATTTATTTTCTTCTGTTCAGGCACTGGAGCCGCCATACTCCTGAGGGTGCTGAGCTTGAGGCTGAGTGGAATACTAAGTTTGCACAGTATGAAAAGAAATACCCTGAGGAAGCTGCAGAATTGAAGTCTATCATTACTGGTGAACTACCAGCTGGGTGGGAAAAAGCCCTTCCTGTAAGTATATCACTCGCCTATCTTTATGGCCACATTTGTGAACATTGATTTTGTAAAATTTATTGCCTACTTGGTCTTGATACTTCAGAATTGATTGTTCATTGGCAAGCCTCAAATTGATTGTAACGACAGACTTATCATATGATGAATAATCACGTATCTGTATAATTTGACAGACATACACTCCTGAGAGCCCAGCTGATGCCACCAGGAATCTATCTCAGCAAAACCTCAATGCACTTGCAAAGGTTCTTCCTGGTTTCCTTGGTGGAAGTGCTGATCTTGCCTCCTCCAACATGACCCTCATGAAAACGTTCGGTGATTTCCAAAAAAACACACCAGAAGAGCGTAACATAAGGTTTGGAGTTCGTGAACATGGTATGGGAGCCATCTGTAACGGGATTGCCCACCACAGTCCTGGATTTATTCCTTACTGTGCAACATTCTTTGTGTTCACTGACTATATGAGAGCAGCAATCAGAATATCAGCCCTGTCCCAAGCTGGAGTTATCTACGTCATGACCCATGATTCTATTGGACTTGGTGAAGATGGACCAACCCACCAGCCTATAGAGCATTTGGCAAGTTTCCGAGCTATGCCTAATGTTTTCATGTTCCGTCCTGCTGATGGAAATGAAACAGCTGGTGCATACAGGGTTGCTGTCCTTAACAAGAAGACACCATCTATTCTTGCTCTCTCCAGGCAAAAGCTACCCCATCTTCCAGGAACTTCCATTGAAGCAGTAGAAAAAGGTGGTTATATTGTGTCAGACAACTCTTCTGATAACAAACCCGATGTCATATTGATGGGAACAGGTTCAGAGTTAGAAATTGCTTCCAAGGCTGCTGAGGAGCTTAGGAAAGAAGGTAAGGCTGTCAGGGTGGTCTCTTTTGTGTCTTGGGAGCTTTATGCTGCTCAATCTGCAGAATACAAGGAAAGTGTTCTTCCTTCATCGGTAACTGCCAGGGTTAGCATAGAAGCTGGATCAACATTCGGATGGGAAAAATTTGTTGGACCTAAAGGCAAGGCCATAGGAATTGACAGATTTGGAGCTAGTGCACCTGCTGGTAAAATATACAAGGAATTTGGCCTCACAGCAGAAGCTGTTGTTGCTGCAGCTAAAGCAGTTTGCTAGGCATTGTAATTGAGCTATTTGGTTTTTGTGGTTTTGAGATTTAGATTTTTACTGTTTATGTAAAAGCATTCGTAAGGACTCAACTCAGTGTACCGCCACTTGAGAGATGCAATAAAAGAAGATAATCTCTTCTTCTTTTCTCCGGTATTGTTGCCTGTTTTGCAATGCCTAGAGATGGAAGACAGATTGGAGGAAGATTAGGTTTAATGATTCTGTACTTTTACAATTTGACTTGCCTTGGGCTTTTGTAACCTTTATTTGGTCGGTCTGTATTCATTTACATGGTTTGATGATAAGGATTGTTTTATCTTGGCAGTGCAATGTTCTCCTTTCAATTTTCTACTTCAAGTATAGAGCTCGATAAATGGTTTCCATTGATTTAATGTTTATGTTTAGCAAAACCATCATTATCCTTTTGATGTATGCATTGTCATGTATCTATTATGAATCCTATCCTGTGATTATTTGTTACTCAAATCTTCTCTATGTTCTGGATCAACTTGTGTGTCTTCTTAATATTTTGTTTCTTATTTGTTATTTTCTATTTTTGGTCTATGCTCTTATCTTGGGATTGATTGAATGATTGGTAAGAATTAACTCCATTCAAGAAATCAAACATGTTGTCCTTTGAAGCAATGCAAGAGGGATCCATTGAGGTTAGAGGAACATTCAAGTATGGTTGTTGGGATTGTTAACTCTCTGTGGTTGTTAACTTTCTGGGTGCTATCCAGGTTTGGTTCATGTCTTGTTTTGATGGCTTAGTTTGGTAGAATGGGATCCACAAATTGGCATATTCTCTTTTTCATGTGAAAGAAGCTTCAACCACCAAAGAACATAAAGCAACCCCCCATTGCTTAGCATATGCCCTTTCACTTGAATTAACAAATATAGTAGGAATAATTATAATGAAGTCAATCAATCAAAATTTTGAAGACAATAATGTATAGCATAATTATAATGTAACACATGAGTATAACATGTCCTAGTCACCACTGGCTAGATTTCCACCTAACCTCAGCAATTCAGCATACCTAAGTTGACGTATTTGTTTATACAACACATACTCCATAGTCCATACATACACAGCATTCAGGTTGTTGGGAAAATTTTGAAGACACTATTAAGATCAATTGTTAGTTGCCCCTTACATGGAATCTCAAAATTGTGATGCAAATAATTTCACTGTATTAAGCCACCTAAATATACAATTTCTTCAATATGAAAATCAAAAAAGGTTGGTGGTATCAAGATATACTCAAAAATTTCAAAAATTAAAAACAGTAATTAAAGTTATTAAACTTAATTGGATATACGAATGATATATGATATCACTTAAGTTTCATTTATTTATTATTTTGATCATCTATAGTCAATATCAATTCAATTCGATCACTCATATTCTAAAAGTGTATCACTCGAATATCGATTAATATTTTAAGGGGTAATAAAGTAAATTACATTTACTCACGTGCTCCTATTCCAACAAACACAGAGCCGCCGAAGTCTTACCGTTGTTCCACCTACCCCCTCTCTTACACCAAAAAACACATCTTTATTAATTTCACCAAAATACAATTTCTTACAATAACACATTCATAAATCAACAAAAAAAAGTGTCTCAAATGTCTCACATTAGTACCATGATGCAAAGTCTACAAACCCCATGTTTCAATTCAAAGCTTTCAAAGCTTCAACCACAAAAATCACCTCAAAATCTAATATTTGGATCAAAGAATCTGAAAAACTCATCAAATAATTTGTGGGTTTTGAATAAAGTTTCGATCTTTGGAGTTAAAAGGGATAATTTGAAGGTTTCTGCATCAGTGGTCACTCCTGAGAAGCCATCAACTTTGCCTGAGATAACTCTGCAACCCATTAAAGATATATCTGGAACTGTTAAGTTGCCAGGCTCTAAGTCTTTATCCAATCGCATTTTGCTCCTTGCTGCTCTTGCTGAGGTACAACTCTTCATTTTTCGCTATGTGGGAAATTTGTACTTTATGCAGCTGTGATTATATTTGTGCATTTAGGTACATATGTTTGGCACCATTATATACATTGAACCCATGTAATGTTGTTTGGAAGTTAGTACAATAGTGCTTGATCATATGTTTTTCGCCGTGTGTTAAATCGATTCAATGACGAACAAAGTTCGATACTAGAAGTCAACCATCAACATGCCCCGATGCATATGCCCCGATGCATATGAAGGGTATCAAGAGTAAGCAGGGTAACGGGGTGGATAGTACACAACCTTACCCATGTTATAACAGGGTGGTTGTTTTCAAATTGATCCAAGAATGAAGTGCAAACACTATCTACTACTTCACAATAGATAAGAAGCTTAGTTAGTGTCATGAGCCATTTTGATCGATTCCATTATATCCAAGAGCCATAAGATATAAAATATTTGACTCCGTAGGACATGAAAAATGGAAAATGATACTAGAAGTATTAAATAGAAAATGAAAACAAGAAAGTATTGCATATGAATGAGTTTCTTGATTACATCCAGTCATATCGTGCAATTAATGATAATTTCAATTGGGAATATTAATTTATTGGGGATTGGGGGAACTCTTTTTACTCGTATGATAGAGCTTTATGGCCTGAACGCATAACTAGACCTTGGGGCTGGTATAGGCGCATGTGTTGCAGCTCTGAGGAGATAATATCATACCATGTGTCGATCAGTTATCAAGTGTGAGTAAATCATGTCAGAGGGCTTTTTAGTATAACAAATAATAAGTGAACTTAACGTGAAAATGTTTTACTTCCAAGAAAAAATAGGAAAAACTTGATACATAATGTGGTATTGTTGAAATTTTGTTGATTGATTGGTCTGATATAGTTATATAGCTAGCCATATAGAGAGTAGAACTTAGGTGTACAGCTGTATATGAAGTTCATAAAGCTCTTGCTATCGTTTGTCATTCAAGAACCATAGGCACATTGCAATCAGAATTATATGCATGATTCATTAATCTAATCAGTTGACATTAATAGTCCATTCATTACCAGCAACAACTTTGAATAATCATTACATTGCTTTTTTAGGGGACTACTGTTGTTGATAATTTATTGAATAGTGAAGATGTGCATTACATGCTTGGTGCTTTGAGAGCTCTTGGTCTGCGCGTTGAAGAAAACGGTGCTATTCAACAAGCAATTGTTGAAGGTTCCGGCGGACAATTCCCTGTTTCTTTAGAGTCGAAGGATGAAATTCAACTTTTCTTGGGAAATGCAGGGACAGCAATGCGGCCACTAACTGCTGCAGTTACTGCTGCTGGCGGAAATGCAAGGTATGCTGGCTGGGTCGATCTTTTTTTTCTTCTCCTTTTGCACTGCCTTCTTAAGGAAGTCTGAATCAAAAGTTTGTTTAAAGATTGATCTGAGAGCTTCTTTTGTTGTTAGCTGTAATCTCTATATGATGAATTGACATCATGCCTAATTATTGGTGTTCGGGATTCTATTTTTTGCCGAGTACTCTCCTGTAGAAAGAGCATCAATGGTTCATTCATTTCTTATTACCTTTTTTCATTAAGCTCTGAATCATGTTTCACTATCTTCAGCTATGTGCTTGACGGAGTTCCAAGGATGAGAGAGAGACCAATTGGTGATCTAGTTACTGGTCTGAAGCAGCTTGGTGCAGAGGTTGACTGTTTTCTTGGTACAAACTGCCCCCCTGTTCGTGTAATTAGTAAAGGTGGCCTTCCAGGTGGAAAGGTATCCATTTTTACTCATTAGCTTTATTATAAAGTTTTTATTTCTAAAATTAAATATGTCAGTGAGCTTGAGTAATTTATCTGTGTATTATAATGCAGTTGTTCACATTGATGAGAATTATATGCTACTTTTGTCTTGAGTCCTTAAAGTAGTTATAGGCATATGATGTGATCTGAGTATTTTTTTTATATTTTTAGGATGTATACTGATACTAAATTGACTGTTTTCAAGCATCTGTGAATCCTTTTTATCTAATGGTAGGTGAAACTCTCTGGTTCCATCAGCAGTCAATATCTGACTGCCTTGCTCATGGCAGCTCCTCTTGCTCTAGGAGATGTGGAGATTGAAATTGTCGACAAATTAATTTCTGTCCCTTATGTTGAGATGACCATTAAGTTGATGGAAAGATTTGGCGTCTATGTAGAGCACACTGGTAACTGGGACAAGTTCTTGGTACGAGGAGGTCAAAAATATAAGTGAGTATTTGAAATTGAACAAATTAAGTACACTAGAGATTTGGGCTTCTGGAAGTTAAATGGTTATATAATTCTGTCAGGTCCCCTGGGAAAGCCTATGTTGAAGGTGATGCCTCAAGTGCTAGTTATTTCCTCGCTGGAGCAGCCGTCACTGGTGGAACCATCACTGTTGAAGGTTGTGGAACTAGCAGCTTACAGGTTTGTTCACATTAAGAGTTCGAACGCATTTGATGTTCAAAAGACATCTTATTGTACCTTTCTATTAGGCAAGAGCCTGATCTAGTGGGAAATGGCTAAATGGGAATATATGAGACATAGTTTACTATTTTGATTGTAAATTTGTGATTTGCTTGGGGAAAAGTTGTATCTTTTTTGCTATGACATTTCCAATAAGTTTTAGCTGGTGATTACTAGGATGAACATCTATGTTTACTTGCATTACATTGTTTATGAAGTTGGTCATCCAAATTTTCTTCTCACACCTCTCTCTCTGTGCAGGGCGATGTTCAATTTGCTGAGGTTCTTGAGAAAATGGGTGCTGAAGTTACCTGGACTGAGACTAGCGTCACTGTCAAAGGGCCATCCCGAGGTTCTTCGGGACTGAAACGCTTGCGTGCTGTTGATGTTAACATGAACAAAATGCCCGACGTAGCCATGACTCTTGCTGTGGTTGCACTGTATGCTGATGGTCCCACTGCTATAAGAGATGGTACATCGCACTTTCTTACTTTCCTTTGATTTAAATGAATGATTCTTCAGTGAGCATTAGATATTCATTTACACAAGTCTACATATTTTAGCTTTTGTTGAAGCAACAACAAATTAACAGCCTCAATGTTGTCGTACCAATTTTAAATAGTTAATGATTGCCTGATTTCATTGGGACTCTGAGTTTGTTTGATGTAACAATTTTTCCTTTTTGAGTTTAATGTAATATCCTGTTCTAAACAAACTTCTCGATTTTCCTTGTATGCATCCAGTGGCTAGCTGGAGGGTCAAGGAAACAGAGCGGATGATTGCCATATGCACAGAGCTTAGAAAGGTTAGATTTCTCACCTATTCATATTTCTTCTGGTTGCAGCAGGGTATATTTTATTACATCTGATATTCTTACATGGTGCCCTTTGCTTCTATTTCTCAGTTAGGAGCAACAGTTGAAGAAGGGCCAGATTACTGTATAATCACTCCACCAGAAAAGTTAAATGTAACAGCAATAGATACATACGACGATCACAGAATGGCAATGGCCTTCTCTCTTGCTGCTTGTTCAGACGTTCCAGTTACTATTAAAGATCCTGGTTGTACTCGCAAGACATTCCCGAACTACTTTGACGTCCTCGGAACATACTCGACGCAGTAGGAAAAATCTTGGATTTCGCAACAGTGAAACAAAAGTATAAAAAATGTTGAGTAATAAACATTTGAACACATCCCATTACTATTACCGGCTCTCGCTTACAAGTTATGACCAAGAAGAGACATAACCAAGAATCTCTTTTACTTATAGGATGATGTACATCAGTGAGTTGATGAAATCTTGTTTGTCTATTTGGTGCACATTTGAGTTTTATTCTACTGTCATACTCGGTTCTTAATGAACAACTGTGTAGATCTTTTTCTTATTGCAGCCTTGTATGTTGAACAATGGCAGTGTAACTGGTGTATTATGGTTTGTGTTAATGACAGATTTTTATGAGGTAAGCTCTTTAAGTTAGGATCTCAGATTTGAAAGATTAATCAAGTTATACCAGATTTTTTTTTCAATTTTTCTTGCAAAATTTCAAACTTTTTTAGAAGTTTGTTATATTCATGTAGCCGATCCATTTTTCTTGCAAAAACTAACAAATTTCATCCATATTTTAAGAAAATATCCTGAACTGCATTTATTGTTTTATTCCAATGTACATGGCGCATTAAGTATTGTGTCATGGAACATGATGCAGAGACATAAATGAACAAGTGCTGCAACATGGTTGCCTCAACCTTCTCCTTGTCTGATTCATATTATCACATGGTGCAGCTGGTAGCTATTATACTATTCATCTGCCTTCAGATTTCACTCCTTCCCCCTTGTATGCCAAACATGGCCTCAATAAGTCACAAGAACTTCAATAGCATTTATTTATTATATCCCAACTTGACATTGAATTCACCACCTGGTAGCATCTTTTTGGTACACATACTTTGGGGTCTAAAATGAATTGCGCACCACTTACTAGTCTCCATATTTCAATTTGACCATTTACAAGAAAATTCAATTATGGTAATTTAAAGTTTTGACTACAGGAGGTCTCATTTAATGTTCAAGAAGCTCATTTAGAGTGAAACTTTCACATTACGGTTGGTAAGATTCGAATCTAGATTCTTATGGGATTCAATCTATTGATAACTTTAGCACTAGGTTGTGGCCGTACGGACCCATACACATATACTTATCTGCAGCAATCTTGGTTGTTAAATCACTTCACAAAATCTAAGTATGTTTTGTCCAATACGTGTGAAGTAGTATGCCTAGTTCATAAGCAATGATGAGTTTAGTGGACATGTATTTTGGAACATTAGATTTTCTTGGAAATTACTCTTAATATCTTTTGATGCACCATGAGCTTTCGGCTGAACTTATTATTAGGTAATTGAAAGCAATAATATTCTTTGTGATTCACATGACATGATGCTATGATAGCCTAACAAGAATTAGGACATAAGCCAAACTAAATTTGGATTCTTAAAAAGAAGCTAG
Organism: Lithospermum erythrorhizon; assembly: GCA_019722365.1. Taxonomy (NCBI): domain Eukaryota; kingdom Viridiplantae; phylum Streptophyta; class Magnoliopsida; order Boraginales; family Boraginaceae; genus Lithospermum; species Lithospermum erythrorhizon. The sequence goes on from JADFUC010000297.1 coordinate 181,719, forward strand.
TTTTTGCTTTCTTTCCAAGCTTGTTTTGATACTTGTGAGTTGTGACAACTCTTCACTCTCACATGACAATGTCTACTTTTTAGTTCTTTGAATTAATTTCTCTAACCCCCTTCCAACTTCCTTATTCTCCTTGCATTTATTTATTTAATTTAATCTTATAAAGCAGATGAAAATAAATACTATCCAATTCAAATATTATAAAGTCACCTTATTAAAATCAAGTTTTGAAATAAAAGATAGTAGTAAGAAATTATTATGTCAAAAAAAATATTTTTTTCTTTCTATTTTATTGATATGAAATACAAAACCAACACTTCTAAAATTTTAAAATCCTCATTAATTTTTCACATTGTCACACCCTTTACTAATGTAAAAAAATACAAAAAATTAACATGGTTCTCTAAATATAATTATATGCTACTTATTACAACTTTTCACAATTAATGCTTGATGACTGATAATATTGATAAAGGTTATCTTCCATTCTCACGACTCAAATAAGAAAAGACAACCACTAGGGTTAGTCCAGTGGTCACGCGGTATTACTCATTTGATGAGGTCTCGGGATCGAATCCTTGTAGTGACAAGAACCGATTTTTGTAAAAAATATGAAAACTAACCTTTTAAGAATATATCTTTGTAATTTATTTTTAAAAGTTATCAATATTTGTAGTATATGGTAATTAATGCATAGATTTACTAATACTCTTTGATCAAAGCATATTTATAACGAAAATGATTACATATTGTATTACAACTCGAAATGTTGTGAATCATCAAACATTGACTACTAAATTATTGTAACCTAGAGAATCAACCATTTATTTTACCAATTAAACAAAAAATCATGTCTGTATTTTTCTCTTTCTAGCATGTGAGGAATTCCATAGTTGTAAAACCATTGATCTGGAGGCATTGTTCTCTTCTCCATCTCTCATTATTAGTCCATTTTTAATTTTACCATTGATCCATAAACTCTTCAAACCTCATTCCGTAAGATGTTATAGACACATCCAAATAATATTTTATTAGAAGGAAAGTATCATTCTACCCTTAATGCCCCTATTTGTAAGTATATTACTGTATAGTGTTTGAATTATGGGACGTAATTTCGAAACACTAAATACAAAAAACACTATACACATCATGTAATAATATTTTTTTAGAGTGATGGATTCCCTCCTTTTCCCACATGCCCTTTTTCTTACATATGTAAAACAAAAAAAATTAACCATAGGATAAAAAACATCCAAATAAAAGAACATGTAAGAACCATTAACAAATAACACAACCAATCTTTCCAATAAACCATAAGATTTATGATTATTCATTCACCATTTTTCACCATATAGTAAGCTTTAGCTTCACATCTTCCACCATCTCCTTTGCCTCCCTTTTTCTTCCCCATCTCACAATCTCAAATCATCACAATGCATAAAAACTAAGACCAAGGACCTTTGCCATCAAAACCAATACAAAAAGATCGATTTTTTATCATTTTTTTTAACCTTTAAAACCCTAAAACTTCAATAAAAATTCGATCTTTTTGCTAGATTTGCCTCTATTACCAACAAAAAAGCCAATAAAGTAAAGAAATCTCATTTGGGTATCCCTAAAATTTTCAAGATTTGTTGAAATGAAGCACAATGATGGTATGCTTCCAAGTCCAGGCAAGTTCAAGTCTGAAAAATCATCATATAGTAGGCTAAGGCATCATTTTTCATTAGCCAAGATTACATTTTGGTCCCTAGTGTTTGTTTTTTTGATCTATCTATCCTTCTTCAGAGCACCATCTTCAGCTTCACAAACTTCTCATTCTGATCCCTCAAGAAGGTCCCTTAGGACAAGCTCCTATGGTGATGCTTGGGAGAAAAGGGTCAGAGCCTCTGCTAAAATCAGGTCACATAATGGTATATCTGTGTTAGTTACTGGTGCTGCTGGTTTTGTAGGCACACATGTTTCAGCTGCCCTTAAACGTCGTGGCGATGGCATTGTAGGGATTGATAATTTCAATAATTACTATGATCCTAATCTTAAAAGAGCCCGGCAAGCGCTTTTAGAGCGTGCCGGGGTGTACATTGTGGAGGGGGATATAAATGATGAGAAACTGTTGAGAAGGTTGTTTGATATTGTTGCATTTACTCATGTTATGCATTTGGCCGCGCAGGCCGGTGTGAGGTATGCTATGGAGAATCCTACCTCATATGTGCATAGTAATATTGCTGGCCTTGTTAGTTTGCTTGAGGTTTGTAAGAGTGCTAATCCTCAGCCTGCTATTGTGTGGGCGTCCAGTAGTTCTGTTTATGGATTGAATACTAAGGTTCCCTTTTCGGAAAAGGATAGAACTGATCAGCCTGCTAGTTTGTATGCAGCCACGAAGAAGGCCGGGGAGGAGATTGCTCACACTTATAATCATATCTACGGGCTTTCGTTGACTGGATTGAGGTTTTTTACCGTTTATGGACCTTGGGGTAGACCAGATATGGCGTATTTCTTTTTCAGTAAGGATATTTTGAAAGGGAAGTCTATACCGATATTTGAAGGGCCGAATCATGGAACAGTTGCTAGAGACTTTACCTATATTGATGATATCGTGAAGGGATGTTTGGCATCATTGGATACTGCAGAGAAAAGTACGGGTAGTGGTGGGAAGAAGAAGGGTCCTGCTCAATTGCGCGTGTTCAATTTGGGGAATACTTCACCGGTGCCTGTTTCAGAGCTAGTGAGCATTTTGGAAAGATTGCTTAAGGTTAAGGCAAAGAAGCTGGTAACAAAAATGCCAAGGAATGGTGATGTGCAGTTTACACATGCAAATATAAGCTATGCCCAAAAGGAGCTACATTACAAGCCGACAACAGATCTACAGACAGGATTGAAGAAATTTGTTCGATGGTATCTCAGTTACTACGGCAATGGAAAGAAGAGTGCCCAATAATACATTTTTCAATTGGGCGGTAATCGGTATAATCATTTGATTCTTGTTCTTTATGATTCTTACATTTTTAATCTCTCGCTCTTATTTGCCCAATTATCTTGTTCGCTTATATATTTATGATTCTGCAAGACGACTAAAGTCTTTTCATGGAGGTAGTTTTCGGAGCTTCTATTATGTATCAAAGAAATTTAAGACCAACTTGTACCACTCTTGGTCATGTAATTGTTGTAGTTTATGATGTAGAATTCATGCTTGATAGAGAAATTTGATGATTCATGGGCCTGTACCATCTATCTGAAATTTACAATAAAGACACATGTGATGATTCAGCTGATACTTCTTTTGAATATATTCATTACATGATCTTGCATTCATAATTTACTTACCATTCTATTTTTTCTCCATTTTCTTGGCTTAATCTCTTTCCAGTATCTCATTTATTTTGTTTGTTACTTTTCGTTGTTCACTTACTAGAATGAATCACTTATTGTTGTTTCATCTTTCCCCACCCTCTTTAGATACCATTTAGTATTATCTCCCAGGATCTCTCCTTTTAGGCTAGGAAAATTTAAACTGTCTTCAAATATTGTGATTGATAGTGTAGATTGAAAGGTAGAATTGTAGATGCACTTAAAATGGTTATAGGATCATAGACTCAAAAGTTATGTGATTTAGAAAATGTGGTGAATTAGTGATGAAGGCTTCAATTTCAATGCTGTTACAAAATTTAATATCAAGCATGAAGTGATATCCCTAATTTCAACTTTACTCTTCAACATTCTCAAGCTATCTCGTGCATTCAGGAGCTTGAACTTCTTTTTCTTCTAAAACAAATACTTGGTACATCCAATATGATATTTCAATGCTATGAAAAGCGAAAATCCATACCAATTTTTTTTTACAGAATCTATCATCTTCTTGATACAATATAAGTTTTAACTGCTTAAAATATGAGAGGAAGATATGATATCAAAAGGCTATTGGTTTTCTATCTGGCCACGATTCTATCTTCTGGAAATACTTTACGGGTACCACTCCGTCAAATCCCTCGGTCAAGACCACCTTATTATCAGATATGTAAAGCTTCATTCCTTCTGAAATTAATACAGAAATGGTAAGCAAGGGAAGGAAACAGATTTCTGTAGCAAAATGTGAAGTCACGACTAACGACCTCGCAAAGTATATACATTTTATTTCTAGACAAACCTTCTAAAGCTTTTCTGACATCCAGGAAGATCACAACGTTCACATCTCGTCTTATACCTACACCATGAGTAAATTTCTTTTGTCAGAGCTCATCATCTGTACGTAAAATAACAACTTACCCGTTAGGTAGTTTTGATGAAATATTTATGTAACTTACCACTTTTTACTTCACCATCAGTTAACAACTTACTCGTTAGGTAGTTTTGATGAAATATTTATGTAACTTACCACTTTTTACTTCACCATCAGTTGGCAAACCACAAGTGAAGTGTACATGCAGTCGATTCATGCGTTTCAGACCATGCTCCAAAATGGACCCCAAATTCTTCTTGTAAGTGCCATGGACACAGACTGAAACAACAAAAGATGAACTTGAGGATGCTAAACATGATGGTATTTTCCAAATTAGCCATACATTATAGCAGTGAAATAAAAAATAGTCACCCAAAACTTCTTCAACTGAAAGGATGGGTTTCAGCAAGCTTTCAGTTGATACCTTCTGAAATGAGCAAAAAGAGAAAAGTAAAGTAATCGTGTGATATATTCAATTATACTGAATCTACTAGATATTTACTACTCCGCTCCATTTCAAAAACACCATTTAGTTTTGAAATTTGACGATTTACTTTCTAAATTTTTTAACTCACGTAGATTTTGTAAACGTTGTATAATATTTGTGAAAAATATAGTATTTCAATGTATTTTACTATTACCATGTAATTTTGATTCAAAACAAAGTTGTGTGTCAACTAAGGTTACAAATTTTGTTAATTTTGATCATTAGAAAACAAATTGTGTGATCTTTTTGAAATGGGGGTAGTATAAAATTGCATATGAAACATTATCAAAGAGAGAGATGGCATACAGCTATTGAATGGCCTTGGTTGGCCCGTATCAGAAGTTCTCCATCTTCTTCCATCAAACCAAATCGTTGCTTATTGTCCATCTTTACTGCCTGGAACATGTGCAAATAAAAAAGACTTGTTGCAATATAGTGTTGGGATGAGAACATAAATTAGGAGAAGATAATAGTGACCAAACCTATAACTTACATGTATATAGTTATACAGATAAACATCAAGCAGATTCAATTATGAAATAATGCTTGTGCTATGAACATCTTTGTCAACAAAGTTAATGAGATGTAAATAAGTGTTAACCCTACATAAACTAACAGCACGAAACTAAATACACCTTTGCCATTTCTTGTTTCATAGAAATACTTTATAATCAGAGTATCAGACAGGAATAATGGCAGGTAATGTTCAGAACAACAAACCTCTCGGACATCATCAATTGTATGGGATCTCAATGGAATGTTTGCAGAGGTCTTCATATTTACATTTAACAGATCTCGAACCTTGACATATCCATCAGGTCTGATATTCAAGCTTAACTCTGATGCCATATGCCGCAAAATACGTGTCCTAATATTCAGGTAAAGGGATCAGTTTGACATCTTCCTAAACATAGAATATAAACAGAAACTTAATTCCAAATAAAACATCCCTTATGGAGAGTAGAAACAAACGAAGCTTAATTGCATCTCTTATTCTCTAATGAATTAACCATTCCAGAATAAACTTCAAATACATGCTTCTTTGTCAACATTAGAAATGTGTATTATTGAGATATGGACCTAATTCAACAATGCCAATGTTTACAATATGCATAATTAGCCTAAAACAATCACAGCCTTATAATCGTTTATCACTATGCATAATTAGCCTAAAACAATCAGAGCCTTATAATGCCAATGTTTACTTGAGTATATAGTGACCAGTGTTATTCGATAGATTGAATCATATAGACTGAATTCTAGCAGTAATAAAATAAGAACAATCACTCAAAATCACCAAATTAATGAAAAAGATTCGGCATTTGGGCCTTTACGAAGTTTAGTAAAGTAAAGAGGTGACATACAATAGTCTGCCTAAAGCATCAATCTTATCTTTTCCAGCACCACCACCTCTTCCTCCCCCGCCACGGCCACGACCACCACCTCGATTATCCTTTGTATCTAAACCCCTCCCTCTCCCACCACTGCAACAAAATTATCATATCAACAAAAAACAATTACTCCCTCTATCTCATAAAGTATTGTCTACTTTCGAAAGACAGTATTTTTAACATACTTCACTAGTAACAATATAATTTTCATTCTTGATTTAAATCAAAAGTTAAGTATGTCAATTAAGATAACAAAGTTTGTTAATTTTGAGCATTGAAAACCAAACTAGACAATCTTTTAGGGAAAACTAAAAACAACCCAATAAAATTAAGATAACATATTTGACTATTAACAATACAATTTTGATTCTTGATTAAAAATGAAACTAGACAATCTTTTAGGGAAAACTAAAAACAACCCAACAAAGCAAAAGTGATAAATAAATAAATAAAACCTGCGTTGAGCATAAGTAGTGAAGGAAGACGAAGATGATTGTCTATCCATGGTGATTGATGCTGGAATAATTAAAGAAAAAATACAAGAGGAAGAAGAAGAAGAAGTAATAAAGGGGAGATATTTAAGGTGATAAATTCGCGAATTTTTTATTACAGTGAACATCAAGAATTGAAATTTGCTGATTAATTCAATCGGAATCATAGGATTGTTCCAACTTCCAACCAGACTTTTAGCTACTGGACATGTAAATCACATGGACGGGTAAGATAATTGTTCGGTACTCCACTTGAAACAATTTCATTGTCGGTTTCAATGATTATGAGTCAGATTCGAATAGAAGTATTGCTCGATATCATAAAGAATCGGGTGCGATCCCACTGATAAAAGACATACACTCGCACACGTTAAAACCGTACTGCTCATAGCTTTTTGTGACATTCTTATGTATGGAGCGGTCGGAAAAACCCGATATTTGGGAAAAAATCAAACTTGATAACCACTCGATTGACATTCCAACCGACTGAAAAATTGCTTCGATACCAAACCATCGGATAGCTATTTCTGTCAAATTCTATTCACTAATAAGCCCTGAGGCTTTACAATCAATCATAACGAAAATATATACTCTTCTATCTAAGCCTATATCGACACGAGCCTAAACCACATAAAATACAACTCAATACAATACGACTAATACTCCCCCCAAGTCGGAGCAGGAGAACCAGAGTTTCCAACTTGCTAAGTGAGGTACAAGAATTTCTCCTTGCCGAGAGCTTTAGTGAAGATGTTCGCAACCTGAACTGCAGTAGAAACATGAGTAGTAGTCAGTACATTCATCACTTAATAGCTTCACGAACATAGTGACAATCCACCTCGAGATGCTCAAGCAAGGCCGTGAAAGACCTGATTCTAAGCAATATATAAAAGACTTTGGCTATCGCAAACAATGTCAGCTGGGCACCTAATCTTGAACACAAAGATCAAGCAAGTGAGGACTTCAACCATTTCAAATGTATGTAATAACAACCATATAGAGTGATACTCAAATAAGAATTGGAAACAAATAAGCCGCTTTCTGGCCTTTCCAAAGCAGACGGAGAACCACCCAAGAAGACAACCCACCCAGTAAGAGACCGCCGAGTCAACGGGCAACTAGCCCAATCCGAATCACACCAACTAGTCAAGAAGAGATCACCCGCAGAAGGAAGCACCTTGTCCCGGCCTCCCTTTTAAATAACGAATCCGTTCGCAGCAGCCTCCCTCAGCTGGGCCAAGACGAGGACGCTGCATAAACTGAGCCGTATCGTGCACGTAATAGGCCAAGTCAGGACGTGTAAAGGCAAAATAAATCAAGCGCCCAACCGCCACGACACTGCCCGGTCATTCACTTCGCCCTCGCAAAAGCAACTCTGTGATTTTGTTCCATGTAGCGGCAAAGCCAAGACCCCAAATGCATCTCACCGCTACTATGTCCAACTTATATTTATGTTGTGACAAGAAAATTCCTTTAGAGCTACGTGCAACTTCGATACCCCAAGAAATATTTGAGGACCCCTATGTCTTCATGAAAAAAATGACTCACATATGCTTTGGAAATGAAACAGCCGAAGAATCGCTCCTGTACCAATAAATCGACACATCCACATAAACCAACACATACAACTCGAGTGGACCTTTATGAATAATGAAGAGTGAATAATCCGGTCAGATTTAGAAACCATAGGCTAACAAACGGCAACAAAACTTAGCAAACCAACATCGCGGGCCCGTCAGAAACTATACAAAGATTTCCCGCAGTGTCAGTATACCATACCGGGCCGACTCCACATGTAAGCTTCAGTGGGCATCTTCATGTACACTTCTCATCGATCACTGCGGAAGAAATGCATTGTGTACATCCATCTGATGTAATTCCCAATTCCGAGAGGTTGCCTCAACAAGAAATGTTCGAACAGTAACCATTTTTGCAACAGGGCGAAACGCCTCTACGATAGTCAATTCCAAATGACTGATGATTGGCCAAGGATCACTAAACGCATCTTCAAATTTCCTCAACAATCCTGCCCGTATTATATTTTATTTTGTAAACCCATTTGCAGCCGAGTGTCTTTTTATCTGGGGGTAATGGGGCCATAACCCAAATACCATTGGCCTCCAAAGCAGCAATCTCATGTGCCATAGCCTCACACCACCCCGGATCCGAAAGTGCCTCCTTAAATGTACGAGGTTCAACCCCTGTGATTAAAGATGAAAGGAAAGCACGGTGGCGCATAGAAAAATTAGCACAATTTACATAATTTAGGCCAAGAGATGTGAAATTTTACCGAGGACCGGAATTTAAGACGGCGGCGCGGTTATGAACTCAACACAAATAAGGCTGCGGACAAACTCTTCAAATGTAAATCAAGGATGCTTCGCTCGCATACCCTCCCTACCGCATTCCCTAATCTACTCGTAGTCAACCCCACCTAATTTACATCGTGAGGCAAACGGGTACGCACCGACGGACGCCCTCCGCAGGAGCATCCATGGAAGCAGGCGAAGCAACGCAGGTGCTCGCTGTCTGCTGGTCGGCTCATGACACAGCCAGATGGAGCAACAACAAAGCTGCGTGTGCAGCCTCCCACGCAACATCCAAATCATGAACCACAACTCCCATTTTCGACACCAGCCACACCAAGGGAAGCAGGGACTTAAATAAATTAGGGGAGACAAATCGAGGTGAATGGGAACTCACTCTCATGAAACTGGACATCTCTGGATACAAATATATCCCCAGAAATTCGATCATACAACTTCCAGCCCTTTTGGCTATTGGGATAGCAGACAAATACACAACAACGACTCCAAGGAGCAAATTTGTTGCCCCTAGAACGTTGATCATGAGCGAAACACAAACAACCAAAAATCCGTAAATGATCAAAGTCCGGAGGCTTACCCGTCAGAACCTCAATCAGACTCTTATTGTCCAATAAACCACACGGTGTTCTATTTATCAAATGCACCGCCTCGAGTACACACTCGCCCAAAAACGAAGTGACAAGTCACCTTGAAACATTAAGGCACGGGCAACATTGAGAATGTGACGATGCTTACGTTCAATGCGACCATTTGTCGGTGAGTCCCAACACAAAGAGGTTCAAACAAAATACCGCCTCAAGAAAGTGGTGGATCGTAGGTTTAAATTTCACCATTATCACTTGTAACAATTTTAACATGAGCCTGAAATTGACGAGTAATCATAGCAAGAAACGAGCAAAAATATTTGAACACATCGGATTTAGAATGAAGTAAATAAACCCATACTGTGCGAGAATAGTCATCAAATATTGTCAAAAAATAAAATGCTCCATTCGAATATGGAATCTTATTCGGTCCCCACAAGTCACAATGCAATAATTCAAAAACACGACTAGCACGACTATCACTAAGAGGAAAACTATCACGACGCTTATTTGCTCTCATGGACAAACTATGACAAGTAGTATCTAATCGTTTTCCCTTGATAAACTACCTCAAGAGTCGAACTAATTTCCGAGCATTCTATCGACGGATGACCAAAGACGACAATGCCAAAACCTCGAACCGAGATAATCCAGAACCGTCACCGCACACACCGCGAGAATCCTCCGAGAGGTAGTATAGTCCACTCCAGAACGACTCCGCCTACTGCCGCCTGAGGTTAAGGTCATCAACAACCTGCATACCCGCAGTCACCGATCGCTGGATTTAATAACATAAAAGGACTTCATTTGACACACTATAATAAAAATACACTTTTGTCCATCGCGTAAACTAACAACATATACAATAAAAACAACGAACAACATAATACAAATTCACCTTAATTATACAACTCAAAGATACACAAGAACTAAAAATACAAATATTGGAAAGTACGACAAACTGCATCCCCTCAACGAAATACAATACCCAAAGTCTAACAATATAAATCGACAACAAAAGTGGGAAACGACTGACGAGGAATTCCTATGCCACCACCCACCATCTACGATCTTCAATCCGCACTTATCAATGCGCCTTCAACAACCTCGTAGATCAACCTCTGTAACCTGTAGCATAAAATACCCGCCTACGGAGAATAAAACAATTATTAAGTTTAGTGAATACAAATACCACTGCACTTGATCCCCACATATACATATTCATACTTATATAAATAACATATGCTTATACATCAACCAAAGCACATGAATAATACCATTAACTCACATAGAATCCTCTCGCGATGTTAAGCATAATACTATACACATGAGCTTTAAATCATAAATAACGCATATTCATTCAAGGGAAACAAGCCAAAGAGACACAAAGGCATCAAACGAGGAATCCACCTCCAAATAATACACACAGGAACCACCCTCCAAATAATACACATACGAGGAATCCACTCAATATTAATCGACGAGGCCTCCACCTCCATCCTCCCGACCGAGATACACCCCTCAATGTGCATATCACACCAAACCTCCTGAATCCACGGGCAACCCACACAATATGCACACCACACCAAACCTCCCGGTCGGGGTCACCACCGCTCCGCAAGTAACACACAAAGCAATCAAACACATCAGCACACAGCCACACACAGCACACAGCCACACAAAATCTCATAACATGAATCATATTCACAACTATCCCATGATATAAATCATAATCAATAATATCCCATGATATGAATCATAATCTCAATTATCTCATAATATAAGTCAAAATCTCAATTATTTCATAATATGAATCAGAAATCAAAGTTTCATACACAAGATCAATCATAATCACACACACATATCGAATAATCCCAAGATATCACACGTGAATATATGCCAAACATAATATATATGAAGGTCCCCATCGCGGATTTGTGGCTCACCTCGAGCCCAAAAAGCGAATAATGACTCTAAAGTACCTTTGCTGGGATCCGTGCTCAACTCCTATTCAAGGAAATTATACATTATAACACATTTTGTGTATCAACCTCTTAGCATCTATATAAACCCCGAAATATATACCACGCCTCACGATTCAAATTTACAACCCTTAGCAATCATCCTATCCCCAAGATTGGTATACACTTTAATATTCCAACTTAACTACATTCTAATCACAACTTCAGAAATCTCAATATTCGGTCATCACCTTATTACCCCAACAATAAAACTTTAAGCACATTCTAATCAATCCAACAATCAATTGACAACTAATTAATCCATTAAATACAACCTCCAATTCAAATGCTAAATGCTATACGAACTTTCCCCAAACTTTCTCAACCCAATCTCTACCTATCTATATCCAAACCAATAATTCTATACCCAAACAACTTATATTAATAATGTCCTCTAACCCATATTACAATTTAAAGTTCATTTAAGAAAAGCTCAATAAAGCGAACCCTCAACTTACACCACTTTCTAACCCTAATAATCACTCAAAATCACCGCTTAACTCTATACGATACTCTCGATAACATTTCTATGCCAATAAATTCAAGATCTAGAAGTCAACAAAAAATCCATAAAAGTCAATCCTTCAAAACTCAAGAAATATCTCAAAAGATTCGGACTTTCTTACTCAGATAATGGTTTAGGATGACGAGGAGAAAGAAATCCACAACTTTGCCTGGACCTGTATTTAATAACCGATTTGGTAAACTGAAAAAATTCAAGGAAACGGAGAGCATTTCGCCACGGAGGGAATGCTAGCGTTTTTTATGAGTGACAGATAAGGGTGGTAGTGGATATTTAAAGGGAAGAAATTTAAGTTCAGTTGGTTTCTGCTTAATTTTACACCTTCCCGCACTTAAATCTCACAACGAAACCGATTTTATCAAGTATTAACCGAGGCATATATTACTACTCATCTCATACTCATCTCGAGATATCGATATTATTTCAAAATTATTTATACTATTCCCGTGGTCCCACCACAAACCGAAATATACCACCAACCTAATCGATTTTGTTGAATTCTCCACTACTCAACTTCAAATTTTTAATTTCACCTAAATACTCCAATCGGTGGAAACTTATATACTATCAACATAATATCGGGTGCGAACGGGTATTTCACCACCCTTCCGCTCACCTGGCCCAATCGTTCTAGCATCGTCCCAGAGGCAAGCATAAAGTTCATTAGTAAATCAGACGGAAAGTACGCAGAGTCATCAATTAATTGGCAACCTGACGATTGTGGCAAAATTAGAACATAAAATACACGCAATAATGTCAAACCACCCGGAAGCCGGACTCGGCCTTCCATAGTTGCCATGGCCGAATGGCTATCAGGCAAATCAATAGGACAAGAGGTAACGACATCTGGCAAACACCAAAAGCATGATCGACCCCGGTGACACGACGCGAGTTCTGTATCAAGCATCCAAACAATCGGGAAGCAAGACTCACCAAGCATGTAATCAGCCCAGAGCTGATCATGTCTATGAGAACTCGAACCTGATCGGGCTTTAAGTCAAAGCGATTTAGCATTGGTGGGCTCGACAGAAGGTCCCACAACCTCCGGGACCTTAACAATGGTGACATTCACTTGAGGCGTGACCTCTACGACCACGGCCGCCAGCGGCAAGGGTAACGTGTTGTTTCGGCAGCCCCTCGATTTTGCCCCGGCCTCCGCCTCCTCCCACCACGGCGGATATCCATGAAGCTTGAAACATGAGGAGTTATCATGCCCCGTCTGACGACAATGTGTACAACTCAATTTGGAGCGCTCATACCTGGATAAGGGACGATCCGAAGAGACGGTAAAGTAATTTAAACGTAATCCGTTCGCCCTTGCGGGGAAGAATACTCTTGTGAGTTTTCATCCTGGAGAAAAGTATTATAGGCTTCACGCGAGAAGGTACTGGGAGGCGAGAGAGGCGATCGGAGCGCACAAATTATTAAAGATCAACATCAATCCCCATAAAAAATTGATGTAAGCGTTCCTCCTCACGATCCTTCTCATAGCGAGCAACGACACCACACGTACACTTGCCACGGAAGACATTTAACGGGCGGTTCTGAAATGGACAATTCATCAAAGAATGGGGTCAATTTATTATAATAATCATCCAGCGTCATACCCTTATTTTGGCGGCAAAGAGTTATGTCCTTGCGAAGTTGCTAAAGACGTGGACCATTAGCCACCAAAAACCTCTTCTCAAGATAGTCCCAAAGAGGTTTTGCATCCCTCTAAATGTGGACAGAGGCGAGCTTTGAATCAAGGTCAAGAATCCATAAAATAAAGACAGTTAACCGCTTCCCCACTCCCAATACCTCGGGTTTTCGTGGGTTTTTGAATCATCCCATCGACAAAACCAATTTCCGAAGAGCTTTTAAAGCAATAGTAATGGCACGAGACCATGAAGAATAGTTATCTTTCAGAATAATAACATGAGTAATAAGGTTGCCAGGTTAATCACCGGAACCAATAAAGTAAGGCGAGGGCGGCTGGATCTTGCCATCATTGTCATCCATGATGTATAGGCGACAAGAAAAATCATAAAAATGATAGGGGCACCGCAGAAATCGGGCCGTGCATATGGGACATTGTGATGGAGGCTCATAAGAGAGTAACCCAGCCGTTACCACAGACACAAATTTTATTCCAATGTGAAGAATAATAAGTCTTGAGGTTTACAATCAATCATAAGGTAAATATATACTCTTCTATCTAAGCCTATACGACATACAGAATCTAAACCACATAAATACAACTCAATAAACTTAAATATTAACCGATCGAACTATCCAATACCCGACCAAATAACAACACTGCCTATGGTGCTTTGGAGAAAAGGGTTTATACAATTGTTCGACAAGGTATTTTGGTTTTCAGTTCAACCAAGTTTTCTTCGGTCGGGTTCATCAAAATTAAGGTACAAACTACAACATATATACCTCATGTTACTTGAACTTTGTAGACTCATAGACTGCTGGTATGATAACGGTTGGCGATTAATTAACGATACTATTTCATTAACGTTTCATTAATCTTCATATTTATTCAATTTCAATGTGAAAAATAAGACACATTACTAAAATATACCATTTTAAGATGTGGTGCCATTAAAAATTCAAAAAAAGTGTACCAAAATCATTCTATGCACTTAATTACGACGCTGCACTAAAATTGCTTAAACAAATCGCAGCATGCTGCATTACCTAAAAGCTTAAAAACGACTCTTTATATAACCGATATTAAATTTAATTATTTTTCTAAAATTGGGCATATATTATCTAAATCAGTAATTAAAAGAATAAGAAAATATATTATAAAGTGGTATAATTTATATTTTTATCACACGCAAATCAAGTAATTACCTGACAAAAACTTAATGTAAATCCTAAATTTCCACTGGTATATATATGATCATAACTTCTACGTTAATTTTTTATTTTAGGCATTTTAATTTATTATTGCTAGTGAAAAGTGCAATCAGGCTTCTAGTACTCCTATTATATATTTTTTCTCTCGATTAAGAAAGAAGGATTCAAACATAAATAAAACAATTAATTTATGAAGGGGTGGCTATAGTTACCGATGCACCTGCATATTCATATAGTACTGCTAGCAAGGAGACACAATATCTACATTGGATTTACATGTTTCTTGCATTAGTTCTTACTGAACAACTCAAGAAAAAGAAACTGGTTGATATAAGGGCAACGTATAGATGGAAATCTTCTGGTTAACTTAAACAAATTAATTGTTCTATATATCATTTATTATAATTTATAGTTAGCTTGAAATAAACAAGCATTATATTTTATGTACTGTCTCGCTTTAGAATTAATTCAACTAAAAGGTTTCTTTAATGGAAACATGAATTGCAACCAACCGGAATCTTCTAAGGAGACCAATATAGTACCTAATCAATAATATAAAGTGAAACTAGAGTTTTTTTATTCTCAGTTTGGCACTTCATCAAGTTCACAGTATTATTGTATAAATAAAACTAATGAACATTATGGTATCAGTAGTTAACAAGCTACTCTCAATGCATGTACTTATTAGCAATATTATAGTGTATTAATTGGACAAAGACAGTTGGTATTGCCGACTTTGTACAATAGATGCCTTCCTCAGATGCTTCCATGCAACAAAATTCAAGGTACAATAAGTACATGATTTGATTTGCTCACTTGCTCTTCTCTATATATGTCTCACCTTGCTATTATTATTATTGGAACAAATTCAAGCGAACTCAAAAACAAGAACAAAAATAACATGGCTACTACTTGTTGGTCTGCTGAGAATGCCACTAGAGCTTATCTAAGAACCCTTAAAATGGTAAGCACTTATGTCTGTAAAACTATGTTCTTATGTGAATGGCCTATTTTAACTTTATCGATAAGTCATTTTATAAAAACGGAGGAAGTATATATATTTTGATTAGTTGAAATATATACTTGATTGACTTAGGTATACTGTTATTGTTCTGTAGGGGAAAAAAGACACAGAACCTGATAGCTCAGAATTTATATCCGCACTAGCAGCTGGAAATAATGCACAATTAATTGTCATGGCCTGTGGAGGTGGTCAAGCTGAATCCAGCATACGAGCACTAGTTGCCGCAGCAAATCAAACCGGTGGCCGTGTCGTCTGTATTTTCCCCGGCCACCAGGAGTTGCATAGTTCAAGAAAAGCTCTAGGATTGTCATACACAGATTCGATCGAATTCGTGCTAGGAGATGCAACAACATTGTTGTTGAACGAGTATAAAGGCGCCGATTTTGTGCTTGTGGATTGTGAAATGGAAGATAAAAAGTCTGTTCTTGTTTCAGCTAGAAGAAGTGCAAGTAAAAATGGAGCACTTGTTGTGGGATACAATGCAATTCATTGTGGTCCATGGTTTAGTAATAGTAATGGTATGAAAGTTCATTTTCTACCTATTGGGAATGGGATAATGGTGAGTAGAATTCCACCTCCCAAGAGTCATTGGATTGTTGAAGTTGACAAGTGCACTGGTGAAGAACATGTTTATAGAATCACTTCACCTAGAAACAAACACATTCATGTTTAAAGAATGTGAAGTATTGAAGAGAATTGGTCAATTTTTTACTACCCAAATCTCAGATCAAGAATATTATTCCGTTTCTATAGTTAAATGGAAGCTCTTTCACATGTCGAACAAGGTATTGCGATAACAAGAACCATATTTATATATAAAAACATGGTGAGCAAGGTGGTCAACGAGACATTTTCTCTGCCGATGATGATATATCTCATTGAATAGTCCTTGTAATTAGAAACAAATAGAATATGGATTTTGATGTGGAGTTCCCTTTATTCAGCTAGATGCAATCGCCAAGACTATAATACAAGCGAATTACAAAACGAGAAAGAAAAAACACCACTTCTATTCATCCAATGCCATCTTCTAAACGATTCCTTCCTATTGAAACATTGGCACATGGACTTTAAACAACTACTATCATAGCAGCTCTAAGCTTCTACCAGTGATGATGTGTTCTCTATTCAATATTAATTCTGACAACTTTTTTTGGTTTCCCCCTTGAGGAACGAGGCTGAGCATCGCGATGGAGTCCAATACCACCAAAGTTGTTAAACTCCTCTCTGAAAGGAAATGTTGCACCACCAGAACTGCTACACTCCTCCCTGAAGGGAAGAGCTAAATCCTTTTTCAGGTCCCCACCGCCATTCCCTGCAAATGATTGCATACAACAGGTGAGCAAACGACAACAAGATCTAAATGTACCATCTATACAGCCTGGTCCCTCCATAAGGCAAAGGGACTTCATTCCAATAGATGATTACTCGAGGGCATAGATGAAATAACTTGTGACGGCCAACAGATACAATGAAATTAAGTAGAAACAAATAGTCTTTAGTCATGGTCATTTTAATTAATTATGGCATCACATAGCAATGAAGTTACAATTTCCGCTGTAGTAGTCATAACAGGATAGCAACTCCACTGTAGAATATCAGTTCTGCCACTTTAAGGTACCAATGGAAATTTCTGTCAGAAAGAACTTGACAATAATGTCACATACTAAGTCCTATTTGTATTGGTTAAATCTAAACTACTGAAACCATTTGTTTAATGCTCAATTTACCAAATAGCTGAAATCTGTAATTACAAACAATTACTGAAACCAACAGTTTATCCATTACCTGATTTTTTAAACAAATCAAGTCCATTATTCCATCTTGCCAGATGTCTGTCAGCATTGCCTTTCCAAGCTTGTTCAAAACTAGAGAGCTCATCTGAAAAACACCATATCATTTAGGTATGAGGATCATACTTGTTACAAAGAAATGAAGTAAATATATCTAGCGGCTTTCTAACAAACCACCTTCATGAAGATTGTGCAGGGTCTGTGTTGTATCCACTTGCCCGTCTGAACCAAGTTTCCTTGTAAATGAGTGGCCCTACAACGACAAAAAATATTATCCTACACCAAAATTCATAAATCTACTTCTATAGTTCAATGCCTCAATTATTCTATTATATTCTTAGTATTTCGTTAACAAAACCAGTAACCTAATGACTACCAAAACCATGCTTCTATTCAGTCTCTACTCTTTAGCGCTACTCAGCACCACATGTGGAATTTTATAACAACATAGACCAATAGCCTATAAGAGTGCTCTAACAAAGGCTATTAATCATAATTATTGATATGGCCAACCTAAAGACTAATTGGCCATAGAAGTGGACACTCTTATGTATTAACAAACATAATCCTGGTTGGAAATCAAAAGGTAAACTAAAGACTCCGTACAGCTTCCTACCATTAGCATTTCTAGGAAAACTAAAGACTGCGTACACTTCCTACCATTACCACTAGTACATGATTTTTCCCTCTTGTATTAGCAAGTATAAACTCAGATGCATAACAAACAGAGTACCTTGTCATGAATTCCTCTGGACACTCTATGAGTTGCTTCACCGGTGGTCTTATCTGCTTGTTTTCTCTCTTCCAAGACAACCTTATATGCAGTCAAATGCAACAATACACTTGAGGGTAAATCTTGAGTTTGCCCACACACTCAATTAAGGGTAAAAGGGATCAAGCAACAACATTAAATAAATAAAAATACAAACAGAAGAATGGAATTAAAATAAAATTATACTCACCCCATCCCCTCCTTCTCTTCTGGTGGTTGTAGCAGTGTAATAAGTCCCATTTATACCACCATACGTTACTCTTTGAAAGGTAACATTCCTTGCCTGAGGTTGTGTCAGTTCTCCATTGTAATCGACCCGATTTGGAATTTCTTTCTTGTTTCCCCTACTCGTGCTATGATCTGTTATAGATAAAATCAGAAATTAATGACAAATATGAAAAGGTTGGAACCTTTTTTTTTTTATAATTATTTTAAGATAAGAAATTCTACCATCAGTTTGGTCCTCAGGGTGCTCTATGTGAGGGTTTAGATTAGCCCATGCTCTCTCTTTATACTCATCATTCTTCTCATCAGCACCCTCAACACCCTCATTTTCTTGAAGTTCGCGCTCATCATCGCTATCTAGCTCCTCGATAACTGGCCCCTTAGAATTATCAACATGCCGAGGAATGTTCGAAGACCGCCCTGAGCCAAACAAACTCCCAGTTGGGGTTGTGAAGAATGGGTCATTGAAAGGATCCTGCCCTCCAAAAATCCTAGACATTTTCTCTTTCGAAAATAAGCCTGCAGACAGATACATGTTCTACTGAATTTTCCATATAATCAATCACATTGTTAATTATCAGAACTAACAATAGTAAAATTCTATCTAAATCATAAAATTATATGAAGAAAACTGACATAAAAGACATATCGACATACTTATATATACAACCATTTGCACAAGAAATGTATCGAAACCTTTATGAATAAATTCAAAGGCATGATCTTTGAGCACAAAAGGACATATTAAGCTTATTATAAATATGGAAACACTTCATTTCATATTACTCCCTAGTCCCTCCATCCCAAAAAGATTGCCCAGTTACTCCCTAGTCCCTCCATCCCAAAAAGATTGCCCAGTTTCAATGATAATATAGAATTATCTAATGTTGATTCAATCATTAAATTATAATAAAGATAACAAAAAAGAACATATATAATACAAATAACAAAATGATAGTTGGTACAATTTTAACAGAAAATGATATTGCAAATGAAATAAATGAATAATAAAAGTGATGAATATAGGAGACAAGATTGAAATACCTCATAGAAAAAAATGCGACAAGGGAGAAATTTCGAGAAGCGTTGAATTTATAGTTTTGGAATCACAAGAAATTATTAGAATGTTACAGAAGCTCATCATCATACAATTGCCACGCACCTCCTAGAGACTTCCATATTGGACCATTTTTCATTTCTTCAACAAATTATGATTTACATTCATCAGGTTAAATAATTAATTGTAACAAAAAATCTCATAATATCATATAAAATATAACAAATCATTGAGATTCAATACCAAATATAAAACAATTAAAGAACGTCCATAAAGTAACAGTTTCCAAATCCCTTCGATAAAACCAGTCTCGATTTTTTGTCTCATATTCTGACACATCATCAATATAGTATAAAATTTCTTTTATGATCGTCTAGAA
This sequence comes from Lithospermum erythrorhizon, assembly GCA_019722365.1. Lineage (NCBI taxonomy): Eukaryota > Viridiplantae > Streptophyta > Magnoliopsida > Boraginales > Boraginaceae > Lithospermum > Lithospermum erythrorhizon. The sequence continues at coordinate 201,859 of JADFUC010000297.1, forward strand.
ATACTAGAGAGTAAAATTTATCACAAGGGCTGAGATGCAACAGTAGTATTGCTTTTTCTAAGTGTATCAAAACATGGAAATCACTAAGATACAAGACTGTTGGCCTGTTCAGTGTGCAAGTAAACAAGGATTATCAAAACAATCTGTGGAAAATGTGGTAGTAATACCTCACTATAACATCAACATTAACATTAACATTAACATGAACTTGTATAATACAACATCAAAATCTTACAAAGAAAGAAGTAAGCCATCAGACTAAAATCAGCATGTTAACCATTAAATTTTGTAGAAATGCTCATTTGATTTTCGACTCGGACAGCATTGATCTTTCTTGGAAGGTTTCCTCGCCATAACGCCATCCCATGAATTAGTAGTGTCGAACCAATCGAATGCAGAAGATGATAATAATTTTTGCTCCAGAATTACGTGATATGACACAGTCCATCTTGCTTTTCTATGTTGTCATTGGTAAAGTTCTTGACCGTCCAGATCAGGTTTTGAAGGATATTCAAGTCCCTGAAGGGCTGGTATCCGTCGGATATCTTCTTCTGAATAAGCTGGGACGAACCAATATCTTTTGTCTGTGCCAAACACCTAACAAGCATCGAAGATATTACGGTGCAGTGAGATTAGAACATGGTAAGGGAAATATTTTGCATGTGTTGAATATGACTAACTATGCTCAAAGATCCCATTTCAAAAATAGGAGAACTATAAAAATTAGAGTAAGATTTTACTTATCTTAATTAACTTAAGTAACCTACTCATCGTAAATCACATGATTGGAATAGCTAAACATCAGAGATATACTTATTGGAATAGGCATTCACAAATGTTTTGTACCCAATTACCAAGAGGTGCTAGGATGAAGCAAACACCCAAGAAGAGGGGGAAAGAGAAAAAAAATCGGACACACAGAACTAACCTGTTCAAAATTTCTCCTTCGACCAAGATCATACCGCCATTTTGGTGCAGTTCTCTTTTCGTATGCCTCAAGAAACAAACAATCAACCTTTTAAACCTACTGTTTGAAGAAGATCCATAATTGAAAGGGAAAAAAAGTAAACGTAAATATAGCAAATGCACAACTATTTGATAACAAAGTAATCGTAGATAATTACCTCAATAGTTGTCCTATTACCAGCCACTAATGATATATGCATAATCAGAAATCCCATCACACTCAGAGCAAAAGCAAGATTTAGAACTGGTGACCATAAAAGAAAATAGTTATACCTAGCCAAAGAGGGAAGGAAGTTGTCAAAACTAAGAGTAAGGCGGGTGGCTGTACCGAATGAAAGAAAAGTCGTTGCAAGAGTGCCTGGAGATCCAGAAATTTCTCCGTCACCAAAAAATGCAATAAAATGCTGGAGTAATGACAGAGACACCAATGTTGTCTCGAGAAATGTGTAGAACAAGAATAGAAGTAGAATAATCAGCTTCGTGCATAGCATTTGAGTATTAAAAGATATCTAAACAGTCAGAAGACAATAACCGCAAATGTATTTCTGAAATATTGCCATGTATATTAGTCTTAGTAGCTTTTAGAGTCCCCAAGAGACTCTCACTCAACTGATAGTATCTTAAAAGTAGCATGCATGTATATTTCAATGCTTGAAAACAACTTCTGAATCGAGAACGGGAACACCTATCGTTCAACCACTTCAAAGAAATAAAAGTTACGAGAAGCAAAGCCTCACGAAAATGTAGAAGACGTATCTTTAATCTCCTGTAGGCACAAGCTTATAGCTAGTCCTTGACTTTTTGAACCACAATTACAACTATGTCCAATCCTTATTTAAACAATCGGTGACTTAAATGAGCCCAGGATATATAATAACATAAATGTACTAAGATAGTATAGATTGACACGCAACCATAACTGAAAATATGACATGCCCAAAAAAATTCATAAGAAGAAGAATTCACAAATAATCATGCTTTCAGGAAAAAGATACTACGCATATGGACTCTGAAATGAAAAGAAACATCGATTTTAGAAGAAGTTGGCAATCTCTTGCACATATTTAGATGGTCCCACAACAACGAATCGTCAACTGATGACAAGTTAAGAGGACATACCAAGAATAGAAGGAAATATTTGTAGTTCAATGCCCCAACACAGTTGACAACCCACACACAATGATGGTCCATTTTCAGCACACACCTCCCACCTAGCAATATGGTTTATTGCTTCAATAAACAAACTAATGAATAAGGTTCGGCTAAAAGAAAAAGCAAAGGGAGGAACTCACAAACAGAACAATGGTGACACCGAGGTGGTTTCAACTGATTGCACTTTCGACAGAAACGAATACTCCGCCCCTCTTCATCAGATGGAGTAGCTCCAAATTCAGTGGCAGTTAATGGGTCGGCAACCCCTGTCTCTTCATCATATACTGGCCTCCAATTCAGTGGGACACCCCCAGGATCCGAGAGAACAGTTGAGAAATAACTCCATAATAGCATCACTAGCTACATATACACAACAGTATTAACATTTCAGCTTCACCATGTATCATATCAACCAAAAACCCGGTCCCATCTACCAAATTACTCAACTAGATTACTAGAATCCACAACACAAATATTAGCAGATTACTCATAACAAAAATCGCACGCAAACACAGCTACTAGCAGATTTCATATTGGATCACTTTCATTTCAGAATCAAATTTGTTTTTTGAATTCAAGGAAATATCAGCATAAAACTATCCTAGGAGGAGCTAAGCCACTTACACTAGCTAAAGTAATACTGAGTAGAAATTAAATTTCAGAACCAAGAACAAAAAAGTTGCAAACTTTACTCTTTTCACAATCTAATAAACTAAATAAATACTTGGTACAACTTAATTTCAGCTAAAACCCAATAATCATAACATCAAACTCAAATACTACATACCAAGAACAAAAAAAGTTTGCAAACTTAACTCTTATCACAATCCAATAAACTAAATAAATACTTGGTACAACTCAATTTCAGCAAAAACCCAATAATCTTAACATCAACACAAATTAATACATACCAAGAACAAAAAGTTGCAAACCTTACTCATATCACAATCCAATAAACTAAATAAATACTTGGTCCAACTTCATTTCAGCTAAAACCCAATAATCATAACATCAAAACACAATCAAATAAATCCCATACTTTATAAATAAATAAAAATGACTAAAGCCTAAAACCCAACAATCATAACATCAAACACAACTCAACACACCAAAACTTATATTAAAAAAAAAAAAGTACAAACCACATAAATTTGAAAAAAAATATTTACCAGGCCATGGAATAAGATCAAGACAAAAAATGCTAGCAAAGTTTCAAGACCACCATGGAAGAGGGCAGGACCATAGGTTGTCAAAACAACAGAATAATATGTAACACCCACAATGGCTAATACCAACAAGATCATGATGGAACCCAAAGCTCTTAATGCAGTGCATAATTTGAAAACATTCCAAGCCATTACTACACCAGATCTATGCATAATAATACTATTTCATGTAATAATAATCAATCAGATTATTACATAGACAAAGCTGATTGATTCTAGATGGTCTTTATCGTGTGATTTTGATTATTAGTAGTCCAAATCTTTTTATATATATATATACTTCTTTGGATTTTTTTTTTCTTTTCAAGTGGGGTTTTTAAATCAAGAAATACTAGGAATATAAGATGGGATTGAATCTACTCTTGAATACTCCCTCCAATTGTCCAATAATTATTTTTATTTGACGTTTTATATAAATATTTCTTCGAATAAATAGATTATTATCATGGCTCAATATAAAGAATCGTTTTAATAACTTAATTAGAACAATTAAAGGATAAAGTATTCAAATAAAAAAAATATAAATTTTATCATATTACGATACGAAATAAGACAATCACACGCCTCAACGTATGTTTAAAAGCTCGCCACGCCTAAGATACTATCACTGGCGCTGTTTCAAGCATGGAATAGTACTCATGTAATATTAAAGAACTACTATTTACTACTTCATCATGTATAAAAAGACGGGCAATGTAATAAATTATTTTATATTTCATTATACTACATCTATTTCAAATTAATCACTTTCTCACTTTGCATATAACTTAATCATCAATATCAAAATACTTTTTATATATACATTATGAAAAATTACAAAAAAATAATATATGAAAATATTTTGAAAACCAAATTCAATTATATCAATTTTATATTTTCTTGACAATAATAAAATTAATTTGCTGGCCAAAACTGACACGCAATTCCAAAATAATAATTAATTAAATTAAGCGAATATTTAAAACCAAAAAATATAAAATCTTTTAACTCCATAATACATGCAAAAAAAATTGATTAGTATGATTCGTTAAATAATGGTTGATATAAATCCAAATTTTATACCCGTTTCATTCGAGGAACTATCCCATAACCTTGTTGTTGTAACTTGTAAGTAGTATTGATTATCGTTAGATTAGACAAAATGTTTAAATATATCATTGGAAATGTCACATTATGCATTTAAGTCCAACTTAAGAGTTAATTGTACATTTCCTTTGTTAGTTTTTGGTCTCCTATATATAAATAAATTCTTCCTGTGGAGATTAACCATCAAAGAGAAAACAGATTGATCAAGCAAGATACAAATAAGTTGCAATAAAATGGCTAAACAAATCAGTCTAGTATTATTCTTCATAGTTGTTGCATTTTGTTAGTCTCTAACTCTCTTGATCTTCCCCTCTTAACAACACCTCCCACACACACATATTTTTATTGTACTCGAGTGATCGAGCCATTATAAAGATAAAAATAGATTATCCAAAATAATAAGAAAATAGAAATTTCAAAACGATCAAATCCAAAATAGAAACTCTCGGATCACATATTTTAATTTTTTATATCTCGCTTGAAAACGATCTATTGATGTGTTAGAATTTCGGCACATATGATTATCAAAGGTGTAAATGCTATAGTACATAAGTTATTTGTAATTTAAATTCCGTTTGATTCATATGATCTGTAGCATGATTCAATGCATGAAGATGATAATGATAGATTAATTCTCCATCCCACAAATTTTTTTTCATTTTTGATAGTTTACTTTTAACCAATCTTTAACATATTTATTCAAGGCCGTATAATATTCGACAAAATATATCAATGAAAGAATCAACTATATTTTCATCGATATAGTTTTCATCAAGTATTATACAATATAAACAAAATATTTACTAACAAAGTTTTGCACCAACTATCAGTAAAAAAAGTAGATAAATCTTTGTAGGACGAAAGGAGTAATAAAAATGTGTTTTGCAGGTATATTGTCAAGTTTTCCTTTAGTGCAAGCTGCTGATTGCAATAATAAGAAATGTTGGATTTTTGGTATACAAAAATGCCCAGAAGGATGCGAATGTGATAATTATTGGATTGTACATGGTAGTTGCAAACCACTGTATGTGCTATTATCTACATTGGAAATAAATAAATTTCTTAGTTTTGGGAGTTATTAATTAAACAAGTGAAGCTTAGCTTATATCCAATATGGAACTGAATTGAAACCAATTCTACACAGTAATACGAATCGTTTATCATCCAAACTTGAAATATGTGAATCATCTACTTTGAGCATCAGGTTGTCTCTCTGGCAGAGAAGCTTGGAAAGCTGGTAAGGCCTCGCATGACTTGTGAATTTTCGAAAGAATAGGATATTTCGACTGCAAAAAAACAAAAACAAAACTGGATCAATTAACCCGAATGTTAACTAAACAAATTGTTCAGCTTCTAGAGGATCACAGTTTATATATGAGCATCGACCAATTACAAGAAGTGTTATAAAATGATATGCAGTACTGCAATGCGACAATAATGGCAGAGATTAGAGTTAAGCTACTGATTATATAGAACATAACTTGTATCGGAAAAAAGAAGTCTGAATGCTGGAGCAGGTTGAGATATACTCGGTATCTGTTATGATAAGAGAAATACTTACAATGTCCATGTTGAACCTCGCCTTTCCTATGTAGATCTGAGGTGCTAAGAATACGTCAGCCTGAAAAATGAACCTTCAGTTATTTAGTTGATGTTATCTTCTGCTTTTGAATTCTAGTTAAATTTTGGTTCTTTATGATATAGGTAATGAAGTCTACTAGTTAAGCATATAAGATGTACTCCATAATAATGTACCAGATAGACTTCATCGCCTGTAGCATATCTGCCAGATATGTCACGTAATAGCCTCTCAAGTGCTGCATAGAGTAAGATGCTTATATCAGAATAATAATAAAGAATGTTTATACTTATAATGTTACAAAGTGAACTATATTTTGACACAATTCTGTAGGACAATAAATTAGTCAAGCAGACACCGGAGCTATTACAAGAAGCACACACGTGTTTATGATGCATATGGTCATTAGAATTCACATTCAAAATATCAGCTTCAGATAACTGGAGGCGAAGGTGTATGATGAGATGAAAAGAAATATATGAAGTGAAAAACTGACTTGAAAATATAATCATCTCTGTGGTAAACCAAGACATGATTAGATGAGAGAATATGACGTCGTGAGGGGAAGCCCAAAAGAAACTTACCAAGGAACCCCTTATCTAAGCTTGACTGAGCAAACGATAACTGTGCTTGCCGACCCACTTTGTCCTCAATGTACTTCTGCAGGATATTGGCTCAATGAGATACCTTTTGAGATTAATTGTTATTAGTAAATTCACTCACATTGTACGAAGCTTCATACCAGCACAGAAAGCATAATCAGAGGCTGTATGCTGGAGCTGACTATACTTGCAGCCTGTCAAGAAAAAAGGAACCATTTGAACATCCTCGTTACATATATGAAAAAGAATTAGATTAGCTTCAAGTGCTCATTAAAGGAACCCAAAAAAGTCAATAATTTAATAGTATTTTTTAAAAACGATCATGGTAACTTATTAATGTGGCTATGTCAGCAGAAAAATTAGCATTGATTGGATTGGAGGTCATTGGACATTTGGACCTACCTGAAGATTAATCGCTCTTAGTTGAGGATCAACAGGTAAGAGCGGCTTCTCAGGATACTTCTCTTCCAAATACTAGGAAATTAAACCAGTGAGCGATTGCAGTACTGCACTAGAGAACTTTAATATTTATCTAGATTAAATTCAGGGCCATACTAACCAGTAAAATGGAATATGAATCAGAAACCACCACATCTCCATCAACCAAAACGGGAACATATTTAAGGGGATTCAGTTTCTCGAATTCTGCATAACTATTTCATATCGGTTAGATTAAGGAGTCATGGTATCATTAAAAACCTGAGTTTGAGTTGCCATCTTATCTATATTATGATGAGAAACGAGACCTCACCTGGAGCGAACTGCTCTCCTTTACTAAGATTGACAGCCCTGTACTCGTAAGACAACCCTATGCAAACACCGTGATCCAATAAGTAAACAATCAAATAAACATTAGAAGTTTCTAGTTTCTAGTTTCAAAAAAGTAAACACTTTTTTTTGCAATCGACCTTTAAGATTTAAAGCAAAGCGGACCCTCCAAGAACACGAACTCTGCCAGTAAGAGTAAAGTATGAACTTTTTAGCTGCAGAATTCTGCAAGTAACGTTATTCAACAAGTCAAGAATCGGATATGTGTATGATATATTATTGAGTGACAAAAAACAAAAAAAGTAGATTAAGGAAAGTGGCCGAAAACGATTAGTAAATGAAATAACTTGATCAATGGAATCCATCACAGTGAGATGTAGCAATTGGTGAAACCGTGGAAAGTAGAGACTACAGACAGAGTATGTTCCACAGTCCAAATGGGAAACAAGAGCTCAAAATAACCACACACCACCTACTTTAGTATCTATAATCATATTTCATTTTCGTTTAGTATGGACTATGGAGTATGATGAGACTATAAACATAATCTTATCCTTTAAAGCAAATAATTGCATATGAGTCGAAATCATAGCACTTCAATCATGACTTTTAGTTATACTACTATTATCAATTTAGTTATCACAATTGTTTAACAAGTTAAAAACATATCCTAAAATACTCATTATGTCTAAAAGCACTCCTTTCAATCCTCCTTCATAGGGAGGTTTACACGAGACTTGCCTAGTGTGGTTTACCTAACTGGCGTAGTTTGCAAGCTATTGCATCAGCCCGAGGTCTATCTAATGCACACTTGACTAGTAGCTGCTGCGGGTCCCCATTAGAAAAGGAGGTTTACAGTAACTACATCAACATATTCAGTAAATTAAGGCACTGACTAATGGATGATTGATTTCATTAACCACGTAATTACAATACTAATTAACTTAAGAGTAACAAATTCATACAAATAACTTGAAATTAAACAATACAACCTTTCAAGATCCAATTTTTAACCAATGCAAAAGAGTCAAGAAACCAACTCAGAACTTACCTTTGGATCAAAACTCGAATTTGGGTTTGTATCAATTGCTGATTTACACATAAACCTTCTTGTAATCACTCCATTTTTACAGATTTCAACTTCCACTGAAAGATGTTTATTGAGGCAAGAGGTGTGAAAGTGATGAAGAGGTTTGGTGATGAAGACTCTGTTTTGTGATGAGGAATGAGCAAATGGTAGAGAAGTATAAATGCATTTGGAGAGGATTGTGATTCTTCTAGACAAGACAATAGCCATGACAATTTCCTAGGATTATTTGACGGTTTCTTTCGTTTCAGAGGTTGTGTTTCAAGATTTCAGCAAAGAAGACAGAGACTATAGGTAGTTTAGTAGTTGGTGAGTGAATGACCATTTTAACCCCGATTATCTAGGTGAATAAAAAACGATAAATTTATAATTTAACCTCGATAAACTTAAGTTTAACTTAATTCAAACAATATAATTTTGTCAACTTTCATCCATTATCATTTCTCAGACAATCTTGAATGTAATTAATGTCATGAATTTGCAGCATTCAATATGTCAATAAGGGTGGTATATATTCAACTGCAATATTGTAATCTGGAAGTCAAGGATCTAAGCATGGAAAGTGGAAAAGCTTCAATTAGACAAAGCTATCATCTCACCAGATTTCCCTATAAACTAAAGGGATCTCTCTGCATAATTAGTCATTAACTTTAAATCCCTACCTACTAATAACAGTACATTCATGATGAGTAATGCAGAAGAAAATTATATCGCAGATATGCTGCCTAGTAACATTGTCCCAATGATAACTACTAGACGTGATTAGTAAGCTGGCATGTACGACTACGAATCAAGACATGTCATCAAGTGCCAGCATGATTGGTGAGGAGCCTTCAGATTTTAGATGGATGTCGCTAGCTACTAACTAAATCAGTCTCTGTGCAAGGATATATTGATGTCAGTAGTGGACCTTGAGTCATCCATAGCACTGATAGCAGATGCAGGCATGCCAGTTTGAGGGCAAAGAGAAGAGACAAGATGAGGATTCCCGATTGCAGTGTTGCTTAGGCCTGGGTTGGTGGAGTTCGTTTGCTGCTCCGGATTTGAAGAATGGTAAGTTATTGCAGGATAACTGGTTGTGTGAGAACCCATCAACTTGGCTTCAGGCTTTTGCTTCTTGGGCTTCACTTCTTGATAGGTGCCTGCCAAGAAGCTACCTACCACCACCTGAAGCAATTCATGTACAATTAAATGAATAAATCCTGAGAACAAAAGTCCAACCAATCTTAAAGAAAGATCTTAGAATTGTGCATTTCTGCATGTACAGATTTAGATTAGAGACAACAACGTATACTCCAAATTGGTTAAACGATAATATACAATGAGCCTCGGATATAATAACATGATGTAAGATAGGCGGGGAGCAGTTACCTGTACAGGAGTAGCTGCTATCAGTAATCCAGCAAGAACACCCCCGACAACACGACCATCAGGGCTTGCCAAAGAAATGCTCATGCCACCAGTCCTGTTTCGGGATCCCCCAACTTCTGTAGGAGTAAATGATCCAGATAAAGAAAGAATTTCAAACCGGCCCTGAAAAATGTCGGGGGAAAGATTGACATCATTTTAATAAAGGAGATGTAGATTGAACCTACACAAAAATAAATTTATAAAATGATTTTTGTAATGAAGACATTGTTGCCACACCTCATATGTCAAGGTTCCCCCGGAGGAATTTGGCTGCCTTAAAGTAACATTTGAAATAACCCCAACAGCAGAAATGACACAAATAGCTCGAGGTCCTAGTTGCGAGAATGATATAATTTTCATTGAAACATCCTGAAAACCGACCAGTCAAACAAACATTGCATTCAGTAGTGGATATTACAGAACAAAAATAACAGACTGACAGTCGATCATATTCTGGTATTAAATAAAACAAACATAACAATGTGACAGTCAATCATATTCTGGTATTAAACAAAACAACCATAACAATGTGAAAGGGCAATACCGAGAATAAAATGAATTAACATTTTGATATTCACTAACATTGCTAATCCCTAGTGATGCATACCTCTCCAGCATTAACAGTAATCATGTGAGGTAAGAAGCTTCCTCCGGTAGAACATGAAATCCAATCACCTACAAACATAAAACAAATATTGACTTTAGATCCTGTCAGTGAACGCATGGTAGATGATGCTATGATTAGGAGGAAACCATAAAACATAAGGAAATATAGAAACCATAGTTGCTCTTTGAATGATACGCAAAAAATAGATTATTTTCCACCAATGCATTTCCGCCAGAATATTATAAAGGTTTATATAAGGAGAATTCTTTAAGAATCTCACACCTGAACTCACTAGCTAAAGCTTCCAACTTCAAATAATCTTATTCCATTATCCCAGCAGGCTACAGATATATTTACCAGATACTAAATCAAATAAAATGATTTGAATTATGACTAGCTTGTAACTTGAAAGTCACCTAAATCCTCTCTGTCAATCTTCTGCTTCTGCTTTTTCTCTGAACTAGCATGCCTAGGACCACTTGATTTCTCCCCAAAGTAGTCACCACAAGCTGGTGGAGCAGAAGCAGATAACGGCATTGGCGAAAGAGTCCTAGCACTAGGACTAACTCCATCATACTTTCTTGGCCTACCCCTTTTCTTCTTCTCAGTTGAACCAATCAAGGCCATACTCAACTGAGACACCACCGGTGGCATTGCTTCTGCCACCTGAATCTCATGTGGAGTTGAATTCTCAGTTCTTGGAACCACATTAATGTTTGATGAAGCTTCAGGGACCATCTTCGTCACACTAGATTTCATTCCCTCACTTGATTCCATTCTTCAAGATACTTTCTCAACAATAAAAAGGTAATAAAAAGTGGACTTTTTACAACTAAAATCTTCAAGAGTACAACTGAAAAATAGCATGCATGGCAAGATTCAACCCAAATTGAAAAATAACTGCAAATGTTTCAGAATCATCAAAGAAAGACAAAACCCAATTGATCAGAAACCTTTTTCTACCCTCAAATGGTAACAAAGACACTAAACAAGTAGAATGAACATATTTTTCTTATGCAAAGATCAAATATTTATGTTTCCAAATGCATTAAAAAGGGAAGAAGAACACATAAAGAGAAACACTAACACAATTTTTTAACTCCATTAACATTAACATGCGCCAATAGCTTTCAGTAGGCTCCCATCTAAGCGGGCTAAGGATCAATAGTACTATCTTTATCCCTATGACAATAAGGAGATTGTTTACGAACTCAAGAGTGAAGTGAAAACTCAATTTATTAATACTTCACAATAGATAGAAGCGTATAGTATAATAAAACTATAAATCAAATATTAGAAACTGAAACGACATTCCTTGTAAGTATAAAGATCAAACTTGAAAAGCTTAGAGGGACATAGCAGCAAAAAAGAAAATGAAAATGAAGGGAAAAATTACATATAATCCTTTGGAATTTAAATTGACTTAAATATTTTTGAACCAAACATAAAAATTTGCTTGAAAACTAAAAATGATACTATATGAAAAATTCACTTACACTGTGTTGAACAGTTGAAATTCAAGATTTTAATGGAGCTGTCTAAACAAAGTGTTTCAGTACAAAAATATTTGTGCAAGTAGTAGTCAAATATATACATGTGAAAATTCATTAAAAAATGCTCCTTATTTGTTTAAATGTTGGGGGATAATATTAGTGGAATCGAAATTTTTATATAAAAAATGTAGATTAATTGATATTATATTTATTTGTAAAAATATAAAAATTTAGAGGGACAAACAACGTAATTTATTTTAAAAAATAATTATAGTTCTTAAAAAAAATATTTAATGAAATTAATCTTTTCGAAAAGTTAGGGGACGATTGCTCCCATTCTCTATAGTTACTTCAATTGGTGTGAATAAATAAATTACTTTGCTAATACCCAAAAATGAAATTTGATTTAAGATGGAATTTCAAGTCCGGGCGAAGGAAAAAAACATGGAAATGATGGTTATCATTTACCAAGGGTGTTTTGGGTAAAAGGACTCTGTTTATTTAATGTACAAGCTTTTTTCTGAATTTTAAATTAATATTTTACTGTTTAAAGCTGGAAATAAAAAGTGGGGACCAAACCAAACATCCAAAGGGGTAGTAGTTGTGCTTTTGATGAACCATTTTCTTGCAGCTGACCTGCTTTTTGAATTTTCCTTGAATGACATAGAAATTAGAAAGTGAAATCACATATTTGAGCTTTAAAAAAGTTAATTTATAAAAGTATGAAACCTAGTACTAGTGGTCCCTCGAAGTTTTTATCCTGAAATTTTAAGGAGGAGGTAAATCGCGGGATGTGCCTTAACTGGCAAGTGGTGAGAGTTTGCGCTTAAACCACTTCAATACGAGATCCTGCCGCTTGCGTGACTCGAACCTACACTGCATAAAGAAGTTATGTTGCTGACACTTAGCATTTAGTAACAAGCATAGTCGTGGATACGACAAGGATCATCCTTAATTTTAAAAATTAAAAAATTTAATATACCGTACATAATTATAAGTTATTTTAATATCTCCTATTGACACTAGATGAAACTATTTGGATGTGATTACTGTAACTCTAATGCACATCTCTATGATCTATTGGGATACAATAAGATTTATGTTCAAATTAGTTTATTTATTTTGGGTTGGTGACCTCATTTAAGTTTTAGAAGAATTTGTCAATAGTACTTTCATTTTGGTACCAAATGGCATCTTCCATTCATCCTAGGTCTTTAAGTAGATACCTAAACTCAAGAGTAGCTAGTGCTCTTGAAAGTACTAATTCAATGTTTTTTGCTTAAACAAATAGCAAAAGAAAATGGAGGGAGGGCCCCTGTGACTTAACCAAATCTAGCATTGAGAGCCAAAAATATTTTATGTACTTTGAAAAAGCCAAGTCTGCAGTAACTAGAGTCTTTGACAAATCAACACAGGTTTGAGGTTGGATTCATCGGACTTGTAGCAACATATTTTTAGTACAATTAGAAAGAACTAACCAATTAAGTAGAAATAAGAAAAGTTGACTATTTGGTCTTATGCATGTAAACGAGTAAATTTCTTCGTGATATTCAAGAACAGGAATTTCAAAGGACGGTTACTCCTTCGATTTCACACTTTTAAAAATTCCATCTCAAAGTTATACTGGATTTGACTCTGACTTCAAGTGGACGAATTTAGCATATATGATCCAACATGTAGTCAAACTAGTTCTGCCAAATAACTTTGTCCTTTGACTGTCATCTGACATTTTTAGTCATAAACGAATTTAATAAGCAGTATAATAGTTTTTATTGGATTATTTCTAATATGTAATTGAAAAAATAATATACATAAATGAGCAATAATTTAGTAAACAGATGTGTAAAGAACTTAGACACCTCGGTTGAACACTTTCAACTGATCAAATTAACGAACATTCACCAGTTGACTATGAAGTTACAATTTGGGCATTGAAAGTGGTAAACATATGCAGAGTTCTTCATCCAAACAAACAGAAGTTAACAACTTAACAATTCAGATCAAACAAAGAGATTTATGCACCTCTAGAGTCTAAGCATATACGAGTAGTAGATGGTACGAAAGAAACTAGAACAGTTCAGTTGAGTTCGGTTAAGCTCAAACGATAGGTAATGGCACAGGGTTAGGGTCGTTAGAGTGTGCTTTAACTGGGATAAAACCTGCCCTTTTCTCCTCGAATGAATACTCCATATTATCAACATGGCGATTAATGCCAGGAGTTGCAGGAGTCACAGCAGTCTGCATTGCTACCGAGACAGTGGAAGGAGTGACTGGCATTGTATCAGGCACAGTCTTTGGCGTTACATTGACTTCATAAACAGATATGTTTTTAGTAGGCGTGGCTGTTGGAGTTTTGACGACTGCAGCTGCTTCATAGGACTCTACATTACTTTGGTTCTGATCTTGAATGTTTGCAGCTGAATTAATATTAGATGAAAAGGAAGATAGAGGAGAGAGGGGCCTCCTCGATGCTGAGATATCACTTTCATGTGGATTTAAACTATCACAGCGATGCTGCTTCCCTGGGATTTCCGATAGGTCTTTCTTATCTGTATCAAAGTGTATATAACAATTAGGGAATTGAACCGGGTCAATGAGTGTATAGCTCACATCATACCAGATGAAATAAATGCACCATTGGACTGCTTGAGGCGGGGAGTATGCTGATGCCGCTTCACAGAGCCGCTTTTCTTCATAAGCCAGGAAGAATGAGTAGCTTTCTCAACGTGTGGTGTTTCATACATCGAGAAACGTTTTGCGCTGGCACCACCACAAGACATCCTAATAGTCTTCTTACCACTTTTTGATGGACTCGGTTTTGAGCCATATCGTGCTTCTTGTTCCGCCAATAATTGTGCCTGGAGTTTCTTTTGATCCTAACCAAAAAGCATTAATATAGATAAGGCATAGATGATTGTGCATAAATAACAGTCTTTCCTAGTACACTAAAAAACTTTTAATATAGATAAGGCATAGATAAGGCATTTACCTTCTGTCTTTGGCGTTCTTGTTCCTTTTCCTCCCTCAGGATGTTGTATTGCTCAAGCATAGAAAGAAGGCCAACCTGAGCAGCCCAAAAAAACAAAGTGTTTGAGTACTTGAATAATTGGAATAAATACAGAGTGAAAGTTTAGAAACATGTAAGAACCTCAACAAAACTACATGTAAAGGACTTACACCGTCATAAAGAAATTCCATTCCTTTCTCTTTCTCCCAAGATTTAACTTTCGAACCCAATGTTTCTACCATTACTGTTCAAAAACTAACACGTCAAAAGATTCAAAATATTCTACCCTACCTGTGTAATGAGATACATCACAACTGCAAAAATGAAAGAAAAATTGCATGCGATGAATGTTGATGGACACTGAAAACCATTTTCAGTCGCAATACATTTTCATTGGCAAAAAAAAAGAAAAAAAAAAGAGATTGCAAATACTAAGTGTACCAGGAATTTTGTTGACAAGAGCTCGAGCTTTCTCAGCACGCTTCAACATGAGATGGGTACCTCTTCCAGCATTGTACCGACTGTCATCCTATAAGATTAAAGAGTTAAAAAAACAATAGAAGGGAAGGAAAATGTCACATGGAAAGCACGGAGTAATATTTAACGCTAACCCTGCTAAACTCCTCCAGCCAGCACTCCTCTTCACATGCAGCAAACCACTTGTCAACCTTCTCAAGAATCTCTTTTCTACCTAAGGCTTCTTCCTTGACCTCAGAAATCTTGGTGTCTATTCTCCCCAGAAGATGTACAGGATCTGCTGATCCTGTTTCAAGAAATCAAAAGGCATTTCAAATACTAGGGGCCTCTTGAAGCATTTATGAGTTATGACCAGCTGTTATATTCGTTTCAAGCACATCTCACAAGATAAACCAATGGTGTGACAATGTTTATACCTGCTTCAATAGTTTCAACAGAAAAGTCAACAGAATCGCGTGGACCAACAACAATGTGTGTTGCTCTGCAGATCTCTTCCAACTCCACTCTTTTTTTCAAGAGAACCTCCTTTATTTTAATCGATTTGATCTTTTGAAGCCTCTCGACTTCTGCCTCAGCCTATCAAAGTGCATTAGTACTCTTATTAAACATTTTATCATGACTTCCAAAGGCACACACTTTTACGAGAAAAATGCATATTACACCATCTTACCCGTTGTAGGAAATCAATTGAAAGGGAGTTTTCTTCTGATATTTCATCTTCTGAAGCTGCGATATATCTGATAACATTCTGGAACATTTGTTGTTCCACAGCAGGAGTATCCATCAATGTCCAAAGCTCAACCATCGTAGTTCCAAGTTCTTGAAGCTTCAAAAGACGGATCAGTTTAAAGAATATTTCCAATTAAGGAGAGCGATAGGTTGATAACATGAAATACTACGCATAACAAAATAAGAGATACCAACTTTTTTCATCGTCTGAATCTTCTCCACTTTCAGTTCCTTAATTGTGGTTGATAACTTCTGAATTGTTCCCATTCTAATGCATTTTGAGCCGTAATAATCATCAAGAGTCGGATGAACCTCACGAGCTGTGACCTTGAAATCCTTGCCAAGTACTGTGGACAACGAATTTAGAACGTTCAGATGATCAACCACCAGCTTCAAACGGTCACTCTGCAGATAAAAAACTGAGAATCAGGACAGAAGACTTGCTCAAAACATTTTATATGCAAGTATATAACAAAATCTTCAGCTGCTTTGCAAATCTCGGATAAATTTGCAATTCCAATTGATGTACAATGTAAAGTTTGACAAGAAAGGCTAAAAGGCAATAACAAAACCTTCTCCTTTTGCAGTTCATTCAACTGATTCCGAAAATCTTCTAGTCTTTTCAGCGATAAGTCGTTCTCATCAATGAGAACATGAGAGGAACGATCATTGGATCCATACAACTCCGTTAAGATACTGTTTATTTGACTCTGAACCTCAACAAATTGACTCTTCCTCTCATTTTTCCGCTGCTGCATCTCCTCTAATTGAGGCTTAATTGCCTCAAGTTCTTCCTTCAAGCTTCCAAAATTCTGTCCAAGTTGACCTCGGAAAATTATGAAACAAATAAAAAGCAACTGCATTTCAAAAAGACACGAGTATTTGTTTGACCGATGCTGACCTTGGTACTGAGTAGTGGGCGAACACCCAATGCTGCACAGATGTGTGCGAGTTCTGCCTCAGAATCAGCAACTTGTTGTCTCAACTGAGCTCGATGGAAGTTAGCATGATCGACTTTTCTTCTATAAGCATCCAAACACTCTCTTTCAAGTTCGAAAAGCATCTTATCCCTTTCAGTATCAGGCTCACCAATTTCATTCCATATTTTCTGATTCCAATACATGTCGAATTACATCTTAGTTGTACGAAAAATAAAAAATCGATATTTTATTCAACCGAGTACAAGATATCAAAAAAACAACATGAAAAATGTAGTAAACGGGCAAACAGTGAACCTGGAGCTCAGAAAGAAGAGAATCACAAGTTGTAGCCATAGTCACAGTTATGCTCCAATATGTTGATGAAGAATGCCCTAAACACAAGAACAGAACATGTTCAAGATCAGAGAAAAGCATCAATACAATAGTGCTGGGAATTCCAAATGCGAAAAAGCTAGTACAATTTTTTTTTTCTCGTATCACTACCTCAACCAAACAACTCGTGAAATTAAAACACGAATACCATCTATCCAATCATAAACAAGTTGAATAAAGGAGATATATATTGCAATAGTGCATTGCTCATCGCTTAACATGCTTATTATGGAGTAGTAAATAGTAATTCGAGTTATATTCACAGTTCAGGACACAAATACGCATAAATATATACAATAACTACAAAAAACTCCTCCAAATCAATACTGTACTAATCAAAATCTTGAAATACTACCACCATCCCAAATTAAGAAACTCAACAATATGATGCGACTCGCACCTCTTATTTGAATCAAAATTATTATATTAACAATAAAGTCGGTTGATATATTTTCCACAAAATATTATGGAGTACAACATGTCAAAACATATTTGAGTCAACTCATTAAAAATGCAAAACTTGCATCAATAATAGACTACATAAACTTAGTATAAAACGAACATACCCAGAAACGTATAATTCAGTAATTTGCACTATCGAACAGAGTATTTCTTGGTTTGATTATAGTAGCGAGTTTTTTATTTAAGTTGATCATCAAATGAGTTACTGTATATAATATGAATGAGTCGTGTAACGTATAATATGTACTCCGTATTGAAAAAGGAATGTAATATAAATGCGAGTGAGTGATTTTCGGTTTAAACAGAGTAAATCAATTCAATTTTGAAATCAGGAAAGGGAGGGAATAAATGATTTCTTCTTCATTGGTTTATTGGTTATATAGTCTGGTAAATTGTACGTAGTATTTTGAATTTTAAAAACGAGTGTAGTAGTTACTACATTCAATTAAAACACATCCCGCGATTAACTTTTCCATGCTATCCCATGACAGGGACTCGATAGGCTGTTAGTGTGACGGTTTCACACTTTTAATAATCATTTAGTATGTCAAACTGCTGCATAAATTGCCCAAACCAAGCACAACGAAATTTTCATAGAAGGAAACAACAAATCTCATTTGAACAGTGATGAAAAGTCACCACAAATAACTATAAGTATACAAATTTGCATGACAAGAACAACAAATCTCTTATGAATGTCATGACAAGTTACAAGAAGTCACTAGAAGTATATGCAGAAAATCTCAATGGCATTTACAAAGTTACATGCAGCAAGCCTAAAAGGCTGTGAGATGCCTTAATCTTCTCTTTACACAATATACAACCTACTTCCATTGCCGGCGACTGGATAAAGAGCATGTGGGAACCAGAGAATGTTTACTCAAGTAGATATTCGATTCTACACGATCTCCCCATGCCTGAATCCACCATCACTACATTCTGTGCCGGTGTCTAAATCACAAGGAGAATCAAACCATTTAGGATGCTCAGGATAAAATGTATCTACCTGTATACCGAGACCAACATCTCCATCTAAAGTCTCATCATGCCCTAAGGCCTTTCTCAGTTTCGAATCCCCACAATCAAGGATACTTTTGTCATCAAAGTCACTGCACTTGAGCCATTTTTCAGGCTTACAAGTTTCACCAAGCAGATCCTTGTCAACCTCACAATCTGCTCGCAACTGTTCCCATCGAGCAACTTCCCCAAGTGTTCTCTCGAAACTATCCTCGTCTTCCTCAAGTAGCTCTGCATCCTTCCCATTTCCATATATTCTGTGGTGCTGGTCAGTCCAATCTGCTAAATCACTTTCCCCCACCAAGATGTCATCTGAATGCTTGTCCGAGAGCAACCCAACTGCATTTGAACCATATTCGCCTACATTCCTAAGCTTATTCACAATATCAGATAATTCACGTGACACCGAACCCATAAGCTCAGATGGAATCTTCGCAATTCTCCCTTCAAGCATCCCAACCTCATTCCTCAATTCCTGTACTTTCTGCAGAACTGCATGCTGCAGATCTCCTTCATCCTTTCTTAGGAACCCAAAAGCATCATTCTCTGCTTCCTCACTCACCCCATAAATAGTATCCTGATCTATCATAAACCCACCCTTATTCCCAACAACCCGATGCATAATTCTGGCATTGCCATCTAAAGGCCCTGGTTCATGTCCTGAGTGCACAGCGTACAACTTAAATACAGCTACGCCTTCCTCTTCATAAACAAACGTCTTCTCCTTCTCATTATAATTAGAAATTGGAACAATAGCCCTTATTCTAAACCCACACCCACATCTCTTAGACGCATAAGGCTCCCTCTTTAGAATCTTCGACTTCTTAGCCGATGCAGGCTCACCTGCTCGATGACATGCATAATCCTTAACTTCTGCCATAAATGGCTTATACCTAATATACTTCTGTCTAATGCACAACACTACTTTATGCTTAGCCGCCAACTGTTGCAACCTAGTCGGCACATCTTTAGCTGGTAGCTCAATAGACTCAGTATACTCGAACCTACGCCTTTTCCCACGTGGAGCCACTCCCGACGACTCATCCGAACATACAGGACACGCAGCAACACAAGTCCTAATATAACTCTCAGGAATACCATAAAACTTAGCCCCTACAGTCCACAACTGCTTAATCCTATCAATCGTTTCCTTAAGCCCCAAATGCTTCAAATCCCCATCAGCATGATAATTCATAACTATCTCCTGCCACTGATCAACATGCGAAACACACTGACTCGAATTATTCTTGAAACACAAAAACACATTACCATTTTCGCCGTTGACATGAGTATTAAGCTTCTCCTGAATACGCTTCCACGCAGTCAAATACGCGGTATCCTCGTTCCTATCCTTCCACACAGTCCTCCAGCTGACCAGCACAGCGGGAGGCGTGGCACCACGGATCTCATCGGGGGTAGCAACCCGCCCCTCCCGAAGACACCGAATCATCAAACCATGAGATTCCTTATTAAACGTATAAAACTGCGACGAAATATGCGGATCAGGACTAATATAAGGCGCCTCAGGATAATGCCGCCTCTTATTATTATTATTATTATCTATACTATGTTTGTGAATCAAGAAAGTGGAATTAGGGTTAGGGTTTGAAATTGGGGATAATGAAATGGAGGCGTTTTGGGGAAATTGAGGAAGTGGGTTATTGTTGTCGTGTGATGAGGTAGGGCTGAGGTCATCGTCGTCGTCATCACGGAAGAGGATTTCGGGTAAATTGAAGGGTTCGTCTTCTTCGTTGAGAGTGTGGTATTGTGATGGGGGTTGGGGTGGGTGGTGGGGCCCAGAGTGAGGGTGGTGGGGTGGTGAAGAAGTCTTCCTCCACTTTGCTTGGGTGGTGGTTGTGGTGGTGGTGGTGGTGGTGGTGATTATTCATAGTAATTAGTGAAAAAATGAGCTAAAAGACAAAGAATTGATTTAATTTAATTTGGGATTTTGTTTATTTTGATTTATTTGGGGGTTTTGTTATGGAGGTTTGAAGAAATTGAGGTTTGAGCAACCTCTGTGAGTGTCTTGTTCGAGCTAAGTTACAAAGGTAAGAACAAGCCTTCTTTCTACTCTCCTTTTTTTATTTTTCCTTTCAAAAAACCCAATCTTCATCTTCTTTCTCAATACTCTTCTTCAATCACTTATGAATTAATCGAATAATCTAATAAAAAATATTCTTGCTATTGAGCAAAAAGTCCGGGTTCAAAACTCACTCATCGCTAATTATCAAATAAAAGATTGTTCTTCATCCACTTCTAGGATAAATAACTACCATTTAGTGTTTTTATTTGACCTTAATATAATCATGCCAAAGAAGTTCATTAACGATTACCCAAATAAAATGTATAACCATTAAATACATTTACACCAGAGTGTAGACAAACGCTATATCATGATCAATAAAGTATTACAATTGTTGTACCAGATTTTATTTTATAGATATTTCGATTTATAACTTACTGGCTATTTTCTAAGCATGACTTCAATTTCATTTGACGCGGTTCCTCCTAATTCTAATTCTATATATGGGCATTCTACAGCTTATTTAATTAATATCAATCATAGATTAAAAAAATGAAAGGTAAGAGTTTTACAAAAGATGCAACAATCACCCTTTCAACTCTCAAGTCGGTGACTCATTACGTAATAATATCTCGCGACCACTGGGCTTTAATGTAAATGGGATTATATTGAGATGTATCTATTAATTTCTTCATCCCTATTTGCAATAGATTTTTCTCAAAAAATAATTTTTTTAGATAGAGTTATTATTTTGATCATTTGTGAATGAGTGAAATGAAAGAAAATAAGTCATAGAAGAGTAATTTGAAACTGATTAATTCGACTCCTATTTTATTGTTTAATACCATTGATTGTAGATGGTGTAAGTGAAGTCTTACAATAGTCTTGTTATGCAATATTCATCTAGTCAAAGAAACAGGGATAATGATCTGTTCGATCATACGTGTTTCAAAATATTTATCATTTGATTATATATGTTTCAAAATATTTTATTCGATCATACATGTTTAAAAAATTATCCCACTTAATCATTCTGTCATAATGATCGTTAAGTTATTATTTCGACCATTTATGAATGAGTGCAATGGAGATAAAATAAGATATAGAATTGTAATTTGACACTCATTAAAACTGATCAATTCAACTCCAATTTTATTGTGTAATACATTGATTGTAGATGGTGCAAGTGAAGTCTTACAATAGTCTTGCTATGCGATCTTTTTAGTCAAAGAAACAAATAACTGGCTCCTCGGTTGTGCCTTCATTCACGGAGCCCCCAAACATATCCAACACAAATTTTGCATAGAAAACTCCAGTTTCATTTCTTAATACACACAGATTTTACAAGTCTTCATAAACTTACTTCTATATTTAAGTTAGTTGGAAAAATCTTAACAAGTCCACATACTAGGTAGTAGTATTGTTTAATGGAATTACAAAAACTAGGGGGTTAACAGGCCCACAGTTTCCATAAATCTCATGTGCACAACTCAGAACTAGTGAAATAAGGCACCCCACTCATTTTAGTCCAGCACCTAATCATTTTCTTGATTCCACTATTCTTTCCATAGATTAGATTATCTCTTATTTTCCACCTCCTCTTCTCCTCACTTTTCATCCTCCTATCATCAACCTCAGACTTCTCCTTAACATACTATGCTAAATTCTTTGAGAGTATGCATGCTTTCTTTAACAAACTCTTTCAAGAAACTCATGTCAAGAATCAATCCTATTAGTTCTTGTAAGAGATCACAACCAAGCAGATTAATTTCTGATTTAAGTTGGTTAACTTCATCATTTGAAGCCATGGAAGTATCCAACCAACTCAAACAAGTCTTCAAATTCATAGACTCAAATGGTGATGGAAAAATTTCAGAGCTTGAGCTAAGTCAAGTGCTTTTGAGCCTTGGACATGAGAAGTCTGTGGCTGAAAAGGAAGCTGAAGGCATGTTGAGAGAAATGGATTGTGATGGAGATGGTTTTGTTGACTTGGATGAGTTCATGAAGGTTATGGAAATTGATGGAGTTGAGAATCAAGATGAGGCTGTGTTTTGTTGTTGCAAAGAAGATGAACTTATGGAAGCTTTTCTTGTGTTTGATGCAGATAAAAATGGAGTTATTTCACCTAAAGAATTGCAGAGTGTTCTTGTTAGTCTTGGATGTGGGAAGTGTAGTTTAAGGCAGTGTAGAAGGATGATCAAGAGTGTAGATAAAGATGGAGATGGTTTTGTTAATTTTGAGGAGTTTAAATGTATGATGGCTTTAGGATGCAAAAATACTAACTAAATGCATCTATAGTGTTTTCAATGTTGTTATTAAGATTGTAATAGGCTTGTTTGCAGTTTGTCTATGCAGTTTATAAAGTAAAATTGCATGCCAAGCTGTTCTATGTGTAATTAGATTGTTCAAGGAGGATTGAATTGCTTTCTTGGTATATGATGGAGTGATTAATCTTGAATAAATTTTACTCTATAAGTTCAAATTGTGATGATAGATTTATTTCACCATATGATTGTTATACAACTTTTATTTATATATCTTATTTATCACATGTAAATCATTAAAGGCGGTTGTTAGTTGTTAAAAGCTTTCTCCTACATGATTTGATATTGTAGTTGCGAGAATTGTTCAATTCATTTAATATGTTCGTTGTTAAACGCAAAATATTAACGTAGTTGAGAGCGTTGGTCGACATCATTTACACCGCCTTATGTTTTAGTACTTCCGTATGAACTTGACCACTTAATTATTCTTCAATTTGTGTGTAAAATCTAAATAAATTATGAAAATGTTTTGGTCTTTACCAAATAAATGGTGTAATATTCGATGGACTATTGAGTGGGTAGCACACATATCAAGCAATGATGGATCAATGCAAACGACTGGTCGAGCTTCTTCGCCCGTTATGCATAAATGAGTCCCGACATCTCCCCCAACACAGAACATGGTCCTGAAGCAACTAAAGCATTTCATTAGGGGTAGAGAAGGGGGGCATGAGCTTAAAGTAGAACAAAGCGACTAAGCAAGGGAGAGAGTGATATAACTAAAAATGTACGGGTTCGAACCCCACAAACAAAGATATCTTTCAGGTGCAAAATTCTTAATCTATATATATCTTATACACCATCGAAACTATACTAAATGGTAGCCTTCCACGGACACCAAGATAATCCAAACGGACAAGATACGCAAGATACCTAATCTTCAAAACGAAGAATACACCTAAACCATCTTATACGGTATCAGCCTTCAATGCCTATTAAAAATGCGCAAAGGTTAAATTAAAACTTTGTTCTAGTAGTTTGTTAACCCAAGCCTCTAAAAGAATTGTTTAAGTGAACACAAATGGAAAGCAATCTAAATAACCCGTTACGCCGATCAATCAGACATATATATCGGCTACAAGGGACCTCCTCAGATAAGAGGCAAATAAATCTCTAATAAACGATATACCGGTATCAAGATTATACGAAAGTAGTGAAGCATACACGGTAAATTTTACATTTGGGACCTGGCCTCCCATAATTTAAACGCGAAATGAGATATAACAATCGCTTACCAAACGTTTCTTTAAACTATCCTGTAATATTTTCCACCTACATCCACTATCTTCTCATCCTTATCATCATATCATCTTTATCACAAAATCTCATCCATTTTCTCCTACGAAAGTGGGGCTTCCAACCTGCCCATTCGCTTGATTTTTTTTTTTTTTTTCATTTTCTTGGTAAAATTCATGACTCCAAATTTTCATAATCTTGCTTTCCATCTCTCGCTCATCAAAGGTATTTATTTTAATCTTCAAATCTCATCGTTAGGCTATAGTCGACTATTTTGTTAGTTTGACTTTTGAGTCGACTTGAGTTACATCATACCCATATTAAAGATCATCTGCGCTAGACAGTGGTTGCAGGTTGTTATGGTTGATTTTGGGGTCAGGAATGCTATTGATGCTGAGGATTGACAAACTACCTTAAGTTATAATATGATGTTTTGAAATTTTAATATAGTTGCTTTGGGAGTGTAAGTGTTGATTTTGATGTTGACAAAGAGATGTTGAAGAAGTGTAAGTCGGTGCAGAAGTCATGCTTGAATTAAAGCGTCATGATAACGGTTTAATTAATCGGGGAATCATTGTTGATCGATTAGAATTTGATTAGCGCTATCATTGTCAGTAAAGTAATGGGTCAAATGGAGAATCGTAGAATAAGCTTTTTCGCTTTATTAGTCATTTAACGCCAGTAGTAGCTTCGCTTACCTAGAAATAAGTGTTTGAGAATTAATGCCGGCAAGAGTTGAAATTTTAGAAGTTGTTTGCTAGTTTTGGTGTTTTAATGATTTCTGTTCTATTCATTTTGAATTATAGGATGTTATGTAATAATCGGATTTAAGGAGAAAATTATATTCTTACGATATATCAATAATCGGGTAGTTTCATTGACTAGATCCTTATACCTGTGGTTGTCGTTTACATTTGATCTTTATTTGAAATTTAATAAATGTAAGAGGATGTTATTAATCGAAGTAAATAATGCATATAATTGTTGATGTGAAGCCAGCCTGACTCAAAGACGTGACTGGCCTAGAGATATTCTAGTCGCTTGACTTTGTGAGTACAAATTACTTAATGGAACCTCGCATATATATTATGGTTATATATCCAGATTTGTCTCATATGCGGACTATACTAGACGTATATCAGCTATCGATATCGATGTTACGAGATCATTGCTATCGAGATCGACGCCATGCAGACGCGATAGCTTGTCATGATTATACCCACGCGGTTTCTGGTGGTGATCAGGTCGCTGTGGTCACAGATTGCTTGTATCCGTCGGGTATGTGTTCTTTCAAGCAGTTGATTCAGCGTGAATGATGCGGTATATATTAAGACAGCTGAAAGAGCTTCCCGACCGGGAGGTTTTCATGCCGATATGCATATTTGGAAATGAGCAACTCGAGGCGGTTCCTGAGGCTCAAGCATGATATGCATATCGAAAGCGAGTAGCCCTCGGCCGGG
This sequence comes from Lithospermum erythrorhizon, assembly GCA_019722365.1. Taxonomy (NCBI): domain Eukaryota; kingdom Viridiplantae; phylum Streptophyta; class Magnoliopsida; order Boraginales; family Boraginaceae; genus Lithospermum; species Lithospermum erythrorhizon. The sequence goes on from JADFUC010000297.1 coordinate 227,883, forward strand.
AGTGATTGTAATGTATATATATCTGCAAGCTGGGAGCATTTTGCATTCAAAGGGATGTGTGATCGTGGATTTGACGCATTGACGGAGGTTTCGATGTCAGACATTTACTTGGGACAAACTTTTGTTTGCGTTTGTTTATTTGAATGAATATTTGATCGCTCGAGGTCGATGGTTACCAAGAATGTTATAGAGCATGCTTATATATAATTATGATTATACGGGTCGATACCATTCGTGGTATTTGTATTCACTAAGCCTTCACAATTTTACTTCCCTATTCTCTCTTCGCATTCGCTTTTATGCCCAAAGTTTCTAGAATTGACTGTGGTCGCCGAGGAGCCATTGACAGTCAAAGGATCAAGATCAGAAAGGAGGGCGGCGGCATAGAAAGTCCTCAACAATTTTCAATATCTTTCCTCTCATGTATACAAAGACTTTTATGTTGTATATTACGTATTTAAAGCGACCATACTATTATTATGACGTATTTACTAAGCCGTCGGGCCAATAGATATTTCGATATGTATGTTTGTGGTTGGTTGAGACAAGAGCTGGCCATATACCACCGCGACGACTAAAGAGTATTTTATTATTAATATCAAATGAAGTCTTTTTATGTTGTTATCCATCGACTAAATGACTGTGTACATGTCAAGCCGATGATCTTAACTGCGGCGGCCGACCCGGGATGAAGCCTATAATTTTGGTATCGTGAGCCTAGAATTGGGGTCTTTATGGTATCTTGTACGGTTAGCGTGCCCAGTTTATAGTTGTCGGGAAGTTGGCTATATTTGAGTCTTCTAAAGGGAGTTTAATCTTGCCTTCATGCTAGGATCAGACCAATCGGTGACGCCAAAGACGTAGTCCTGCTTTGTTCAAGCGCCGCAAAGAGTGCATGGCAGGAGTCATGGTGAGGCGCTGCGAGGTACGCCAGACGCAGTAAACGCGATAACATCAGTAGCAGCTGACGCCTAAATGCTGACCACAGATCTCCGGGTAAATGCCGGGCGGAGATCGACCATAGTACCTTTCGCGGGGCGTGAAACGGAGTCAGCAGAGAGTTATTTGACCGCTTCGAAACGGACCCACCAAAGCTCGCTGAGCGATTCCCCTATTCAGTAATTCGTAGTTCATTCGAGACTCGAGAGCATATTTTGGTCCGACGGGCATTAATGGGAGTCGAGGACCACATCAGCCTACAGATTACACGCGAGCTCGAGACGTAGCGCTGGAAATGCGCACAGACATCTGCGGGCGGCCGGACGTATTAATCGGTGGTACGGGATCGGGCCAGGATACTGCTTTCGAGAGATTTTGTCTAGGAGCCGCATTACGTCGCCTTTTAAAGAGAGTCGATCCAAATTTTACTCAAGGGGACAAAAATGTAAATGACTACAGAAAAGATTCAATGATCTACTGCCTACTTCCAGAGGTAAATTCAATGGTGAGGAAAGAGGATCGGCAGATTCAGTGGACTGAATGAATCGAGATCCGCACTGATCACACTCAAGATTGGCTTAACCTTTCATGAATTATCGAACGATACCCTGCTGCAGACGGAGTCGCGCACGTCAAGTTACTGGGACAAGCAGAAAGACAAGTTCTCTTAGATGAGCGGTCAATCAAGTTCTGGTTCCGTGAACGCCTTATCAAGTAGCCAGCCGTTACAGCCAAAGTCATTCTAGCCTACTAATTTCGATTTAGCACTACTGTCTGTGCCCAAAGTCTTTCAATGGACCTGAGGACTTTAGAGGTTATCAAGTGGGAGTGCACTAACATCAATGTTTCCGTCAAGGGGTAGACGGTCATAAAGCCGCTGAACGCCGGCGTAGTTGCGCTTGTTATCAATGTCGCGTAGCGGGACATTGTTGTTAATTGTCTTATATCAAAAGCCATAGCGGAAGTAGTTTCAAAGACATTTACTCCAGCCAGCAAATTGAAGCAGTGAGTTATCAAGAAGTCGCTGGAGGTCGCATTCCACAAGAGGAAATTCGATCGAGTTGGAAATACTGGTAGTAATGTTGTTGACTAGTCGTGCTGGCTGAACTGTCGCTGTCGATATTTGCGCTACCCATCGCTAAGATCAGATTCTCCTGCAGCCGTAACAAAAGACTCTAAATTTACGCTGGTCGGAAGAAAAGTCTTGTTTGATCAATCGACTCATTCTTTCATATCTCAAATTTTTCCAACAGTATTCCTAAAACTCAGAAATTTCATATACCACTTTTAATTCTAACGCCGGCAGGAGGTCTCTGTTAAGATTGATGAGGTACTTAAACTCCGGCCCTTAAGTATTAAAAAATCACGCCTGGAGACAGATTTACTCTCGAGATGAATGATTTTGATCTTATTGGGACGGATCGTCAGGGGAGCATAATGACGCAATGATAGCTTGTCATCTTAACAAGATTAAATATCTAGTCTTGGAAAATCTAAGATCTTTTTTCCTAGGCGCATAGAAAATTCTTTCCTCTTGCCTCATTTCCCGCCATTGCCCACAAAGATGTCGAGATCGATGTATCAAGTTATCTTACTTATGTCATTGATACAAGTAAAGAGGGAGATCGACATGCTATAGGTGCATGGTGAAAGAGTATGTCACGTGTTTCAAAGAGTCGCTGTGACTTCCTCCCGCGAGAAAGTGAGTTCTCCATAGAATACTTCCCGGTAATTACTCCGATTTCTATGGCATCTTATAAAATGGCTCCCCGCAGAAATGAACGAAACAAGACGCAATTGCAAGAATCATGGATGGGATTGCCTCTGCCAATGGGGCTCACCTCGAAGCCCCGCTATTTGTCAAGAAGAAGCACGATCTCCTCGAGGTCGTTGTGACGTGATTATGCATACCGAACAAAGCAACAATTAAGAACTATATCCGCTTCCTAGATCGATGATCCGCTTGGACACCGGTGACGCCCGAGTATTTTCTTAAGATCGACCAGGTCGTTACCATCACTGAGATTAAGGAAGATGATATATCAAGTCGGCATTTAGAACTGCATGGCACCACGTAGTTTTTGGTGATACCGTTTGGTTAATTTAACGCACTCCGCAGTTGTTTATGGACCTGGGCGACCTGGGTGTTCCCATTTTATTCGATAAATTTATATGTGTTTATTGACGACATTTTGATATATTCTAGTAGCAGGAGTAGACGGGCAACATTCGAGAAATTCATAAGAGACCTTAATAAGAAATGAATCAGATGCAAAATTTTCTAAGTGTGAATTTTGGCTTCTGGGGAAGTTCAGCTGGGTTATGTGATTTCCCAGGAGAGGGTATAAGCGATCCTCAAAAAGTCAGTTCACATTTAGTTTGGGAATCCACTCCAATGTCATATCGAAATAAGAAGTTTTCTGGCTTACGGATATTATCTGAGATTTATACAAGACTTCTCGACATTGCAACACCCATGACCAGGATTTAATTGTGAAGTGAGTTCTATTTGTTGGGAGCGGTGATCACAATCAAATCATGAACGAGCTGAAAGAGAAATTGATTACCGCTACAAATAAGCCGACTCTTCCGTCGACAAAGTAAGCATGTCGGTATGGGGCTGACGCTCACACGTGATCGATGCGCATTTAACGCAAATACGGTGCTTAGTAGCTTATGACGCGACATGAGTAGTTAATTACCCGACGACGCATTTGGAACTAGCAAAGAATTACGTTGCACTTAAGATTGGAGGCATTATTTGTAATGCGATTTGCCAAATTTTTAGTGATCATAAGATTTTGAATACCTCCCGACGCAGATCTCAATCTCGAGGCACAAGCGGATGGAGTTATTAACATTATGATGTTTTATCGAGTATCATCCCCGAAAGCCAAACGTGGTAGCCATGCTAAGTCGTAGCGAGCGTTAAGGAGCCGTTGAAATTAAATGAAACAACTTGGTGTGTTAATTTTGGAGAGGTGAGTCAATTAAGCGCGTAGGCCGACGTTAATTTTGGGAGTGAGTCGATGCCATTGAATTTAAATGAAGCAATTTGGCGTTAGTATACTTTGCTGACGCAAGTTACGATCATTTAACTCGCTAATGATATTTTTATTTATAATGGCTCTCAGTCGTAGTATTCTCGTAATATCTATCTATTTTATTAATTTAACTATTCTTATGTTGCGCCACGCCGCCGGGTTAATTTCCACTCTCGCATAAGACTACTAAGCTTCTGTTTTACACCCTATTCGGCCCGGGGCGGCATTTTATTTGTGCTAGGTCGATGCTGGTGCTTCAGCTGCTGAATCGCTCGTGCGATCGTGACTTAGTGCTCAGCAATGACGGGGCGGTCGAAATAGATCCTCACAAATTTCGTTGTTTTGATTTAACTGATTTCTATATTGTTGTTATTTCTAGATTTCCGATCATAAATGTTTTTGACATTTTGTACTTTGGAAGATCAGTTGTATCCCGTCGTTTCCGTGCGACAGGAAATACCACGATAGATTTTCTTATAAACCCGTTTTTCTTGCATTTATCTGTTTTTATGGATTTATTTAAGGACAAAGTGTCTTTTTAAATTTGAGTCATCCATCGATTGGGTGACTCCGTGTCCGTGATTTGACGATTCTAACCTCGTATGGCCGATCCGTATGGTCATTACAATTTTGCATCGCAGCCGCAGTTCCAGATTCTCGGGGTCATTCAAGTGGGTTATGCGCCTAATCGAACAAGCTTTTGGAGTCGCTTTCGCTGAGTTTTTCTCGGAGTGTCCGAATCTTTCTTCGCTTTTTCTTAGATCGGCTGGCGACGCCACCGAGTAAGTGTGACACCTAGGACTCCACCGCGCCACGAAAGGCCTCTGGGTGTACTGGCGCCCTGAGGCGGGGTACCTGCAGCGTAGACGCGCCGGCAGAAAGCAGAAGTGACGAGCCCGCTGGGAACAATAGGCTCGATTACATCCGAGTTCCCCTGTACCGATCCCGTTGTCGGTAACGGCAGAAGCGAGAATCCGCACATCTCGTAGCAACATGAGACTGGTTTCGTGAGTGCTCGATCGCTTTCACATAGATCCTCCAAATTCTATGGAGCTGGTACACCTATCGAGGCGATCGAGTTCATCTGCAGATATCAGACTCATATTTGAGCTGATGGACATAAAGCGGCACTGGCGGTCAAGTTCACCAATTTATAGATTTCAATGAGAGCCGCATGTGACCGCGGGATAATCAGGTTCATCCTTGACCGCTAGAGACAGATCCCGTGTCTGGGAGCGCTTTGTGAGTCAAGCTCAGGAGAACTATCATTCCGAGTAGCCATATGGCCGCCTTGTAGAGACTATTCTCATTGACTCGCGCGGTATCCGTCAGCCATTTAGCATGGCATGCTTCAATGAGTCATGGTCACCGCCTAACCGGCATCCGGCTTGAAAGAAAAGATCGATAGATTCCGCATTGGTCGATTAGAGATCCGCCACCGCTATCATCGATGCTAACTTTCGCTAGTTTCTATTCGGTGAACGCACGTATCAAGGTCGAGATGGGAGCTACCGGGGAAAGCCGCCGGGGCAATATGGACGCATACGTAGATAGTTGGCGATCGCGGACCTTCTAGTTTTCGAGATTTCGCAGGAGGATTTGGCCCAACGGACTCGCCCGTGTCGTAGTCATTTCGCACCCGTTGTTCGTCTCGAAAGAGCCTCAGCCTTCTTCTCGCACCGCATTGGCCGCTGTAGTTTCCGCCGCGTCGACCGTAGACGCAGATCGCTTCGGCAGGTAGACGACTGTTGCTTGCCAATGCTCGACATCTTCATGAGGGCTTCATTCCTCGGCCTGCAGTAGGCGAAGTAGTACTTCTTCACCAAGACAGCCATGCAGGACGCTGAGGCCGCGGCATCGTGGTCGCGGAGTCGAGGCTCGTGGAGCACAAAGAAAAGAATAGATCACGCAGCCGATTAATGTAGTTACTCAAATAGAGGCGCATTTATTCTCCTGTGAGTCATGACAAAAATTCCTCATATTATCTTTTTGATTCGGAGCTACTACCAATTTATTTCCTAGAGTTTTAACAGGCTTTACCTTACGTTTGAGTTCTTACATGTTCAAGCTGAGCGGAATAATCAACACAATATGGACCTACTCCGCTCGGTTAGTAGATCTCATCTATTCTGCATGACCGTTAGCGAGACACGCTGCAAGATTGGATCACACCGAAAGGAGATCATCTTCATGAGTCCCAAGTAATTTATATTCCGTTGTGGGAGTTAGAAGATCCTACCATCGAAGTTTCATTTGAAAATTTGAAACTGCGAAGTTGATTTAAGAAACGCTGCGGTCGGGTTTCAAAACCGGCCCAGTTGCTTTGTTGTTTCGTTGAGTTTTTCCTGAGGTTCAATTTTTTTCGAATCGCTCATGATCAGCGACTCAAAGGAGAGTATATGTTGATGAGCATGAGAGACAGCCAAATAGTTTTGTCGCCTCAAGGCCCAACTGCATCCGCAGCGAGGCAAAAAGATTGAGATCTGACTTCAAGTCGATTTGGGGAGATCCACAATTCGCTATCATTGATGACTTTCGCTAGTTTTCACGAGTCGGTGAACGCCGCACTAAAGGTCGAGATTAAAGCACGGAAATGCCTGGCCAAGCGAAGAGGGACGATGAGATGTTAGTAATCGCGGACTTTCTGCTTGAGATTTCGTGAGGAGGATGGTCCAACAGACTCGCCCAGTCGAAATAGCTCTGCACCTCGCTGCTCGTAATATACCACGAGTTTATGGCGATGCCATTTGGTTAATTAACGTGACCAAAGATCATTCATGCGAATTTGATGAATCGGGTCAGTTCGGGAGTTCCCGGATAAGTTCGTGATTGTGTTCACTGGCGATATTCCGATCTACTCGAAAGTGGCTGGGAGGAGCACGAGACACTTCATGGGTCAGGTTTCGAGGTATCGAGACGCATGTTTGCACGCCAAGTTCACTAAGTTGTGAATTTTCGCTGGCGAACGAGCGCCTGGGCCATGTTATATCAAAGTGGGCGATTTGTGTGTGGATCCTCGGAAGGTGGAGGTCAGGAATAATTGGGAGATCAGAAAAGCGACCGGGGAAGCCAGGAGTTTCTTTGGTTGGCCGGTATTACAGAGGTTTATCAGTGACTTCTCAGCATCATGAATTGACGATTGTGTTGACCAGAGTGTGTTCCCTTTAAAATAATCTCAATTAATAAAATTTAATCAATAAATCTTCCATATATATTCGAATTCCCTCATCGTAACAAGAAAATAGTGAAATTTGCGAAAATATCATAAAAACCATAAGATATCATCGCAAGGGGGTAAGGAAGGCGTAAACTATTAGCCTTTAAATAGTAGAAGAAAAGTATGTAAGATGATATGAGAAAATAATATGGAATGTGTGATGAAAGATGAAAAAGTGTGTTGAAAAAATAAAAATAAAAATAAAATTTCAAGAACAGTAGTAGACAAAAACTCAACAAAACAAAGTTCGATCGTCCCAACTGGACAAGTCATGAACTAGTTAAATCGGTCATAATGAGATCTCGATAAAACTAAGCAACCGGGCCTTAACTGACTCGCTATAAAACTAGTTAAAATCAATTCTAATCAAACCTCGTTAATTCAATGTCAATTCTAACTAGGCCTCGATAAAAACTAGTTAATGATGTAGAACTAAAATGATTCCCAAATCATTTAAAAGTTATAGAATCACCTCGCTTTAAGGAGGAATTACGAAAGAACGACTCTCATATCCTTGGCGCCTCCGAGGAGGCCGAGCCGAGGATGCCGAGATCTCGATGGTCCTAAAGAACTCAACATATCTTGAAAAAAAAAACCTTCCTTATTGTGACAATCGTTTGAAAAATATTATCACAAGGGGCAAGGAGGGTCGGTTGATCCAAGAAAAGATAAATCAAAGATCTAAGGTTGTAAATATGGCCCGAGAAACAGGGGAGAAGGAAAAATGTTAGGAAGTAATGTATGTGGAAATTTAAAAAGATGTACATAACAATACACTCTTACCAATGCACGACTTAAGTGTTCGCTGGAAAACCCGAAAAAGATCAACCCAGCGAGGAAAAACATTCCAAAACTATAAACTAGAAGAAATTCCCTTGTTCGAAACAGGGAAGAGGCGGGGACAGGCTCGAGCCATCCTTAAGCCTTAGAAGAAATTCCTTTTTTCGAAACAAGGAAGAGGTGGGGACAGGCTCGAGCCATCCACAAGCCTTAGAAGAAAATGGTGGAATAATTTCAAAATGGTTCCAAAGCCAAAACCTCTCTAAATGAAATAGAGATAAAAAGAAGGAACCCAAAATCATTATAAGATAAGCCCCTCGTCTTAACGAGGAAGAGAAAAAATGAAAATCCCCTCGTTTTAACGAGGAAGTAGCGAATGGCGATTCCAAGGAATCGTTCAAGCTAAATCCCCTCGTCTCAACAAGGAAGTAGCAAATGACGATTCCGAGGAATCGTTCAAGTTAAATCCCCTCGTCTCAACGAGGAAGTAGTGAATGACGATTCCAAGGAATCGTTCAAGCTAATTCCCTCGTTTCAACGAGGAAGTCGTGAAGAACGATTCCCGAATCGTTCAAGCTAAAATCTCTCGTCTTAACGAGGAAGAACAAAAATGATCCTCGAGTCATTTTAGCTAAAGTCCCTCGTCTTAACGAGGAAGAGAAAACAATTAACACCCGACTTCGCCTCCGACGAAGATACGGACTTGATGGTACTGAAAACCTCTACGATCCAAATACGCCACATTTTAATCTAGTTCATGAATATACTCCTCCAACGCCTCTTGGAGTGACTTTGAAGGAGTAGGGAGCAATTGACATAACTAAAAATGTACGGGTTCGAACCCCCCACAAACAAGTAACCTTGCAGGTGCGAAATCCCTAGAATCTATATACATGTTATACACAGTGAGAGCTTTTCATGGACACCAAGATCATCCAAATCGGATTAGTATACAAGAAGATACGACCTCCTAAAGATGAGTAGTTGGGACACCGAAACTCATCTTATATATGAACAACCTTCAATAAGTCTATTCCTCCCACATCAAATTTATAGGAAGAAGTATACTCTTTTGCACTCTATAAATAAGGTATAGGGTACCACAATAAAGGGGCCTTGACTCTTCTACTTTTATATACATGCCTCATACATTCTATCCATATGATACTAATGTTGGGCGTCAGAGTGTAATCCGGGGGGTAAGCCCCCCATTCTTTGTTTTGCAGGTCTCTTTGAGGAGTCCCTTGACAAGGAATCCCTCGACTAGGAAGACCCTCGTCACTAGATGACTAGCCCAACCAAGGACTTGACTACATGAACCCCTTCCTCTCAACACACGTGGATCAACCACGAGGAGCCACGTCACCAATAAGATAGTTTCGAAAATTGACTTCATGAGAGAGTAAAAAGACTAGAGAATGACAAATGGTGGAGCATGATGAGACAAATAGAGAATACTCATGACACTTAAATATATAATATTGCTCTAATTTTGAGTTAATTGTCAATTTGGTATCAGATAATGGGCTTAGGTAGTCATTTGGTTCTTCATAGTTCAAAAGTTGCAGATTGATTTCCGAATTACCACAAACTTGTAAATTAATTCCCAAATTTGACACAGCTGTTAGGATTTAAGAGTGGACCAATTTGCAACTTTGTAATAATTTCGGGGATCAATCTGCAACTTTTGAATTGAGGACCAAATGATAATCTGGTCCTCCGAGACCATATTAGCAATTACCTTCTCTATTTTTTTTATGAAAATTAATACTCTGAATTAAACATCCCCATGATCGTTACCATCATATTTCACAAAAGGCCTGAATTTGATCATAAATGTCAGATTGGTGTTCCAAATTTTTGGAATACCTTGGCACGCTTAAACAATATTCATGTTTAGCGAGCCTCAAATATAAAGGGGTAGGCTTGTCTTTACGACGTTAATAATAGTCCATATAAATTTAAGTATTTAAAATGTAGTTATACATGATTACATATTTACATGGTACATTTTCATGTAATCCATAAAAAAACAAATGACAATCCTTTCATATCAGGCCAATATATATACCACCCACAATCTTACATCTAACAAACAAGTTATAACTCCAGAGTTCCAGACCCACTCAATGTGATTATGATTTATGTGAATGTGAGTGCATGGAGATTAAAAGCTAGATCAACTGATCAAGAAATGGACCAATAAGGCCCGTATTGGTCTATTTTGACCATTTGGTGATTTGGATATTTGATGGTCATGTACTCATGTTACACTTACATGTATCTTTGGAGACCAATACTGTCCCATCTGCATTTACTAGGTGTTTCATAAATGGATTCTGCTATACTTCTTACAATAGGACTCCAATCATTATGCAATTATTTCAGTACCACTTCCGATAAATATCTTATTTTGTTTACAAATTAAGTGAAGTATGTGATTAACTAGTGTAAGCTGCTATTTGTTTAAATCAAAATAAGGGTGCTGTTAGAAAAAGTGAACATTTAAATAATTAGAACAAGTATGTTTTGTAACACTATTTCGACAAGTGAAACAAGCTGAAAACCATCGCTAAGAATATTTAATAAAAGATACACGGAGTAGTAGATAATAATAATTCTTGTAGTAACTATTTAGTAAAGTAACTCAATGAAGATGAAAGAAGTACAAGTAGCTAGATTAATCATACATTGAAAATCTCATATGATTTATATGGATAAGGTTGTCTATATATGAACACCATATAATTAATAAATTAATGTATGCCTTATTTATTTTTCATGTATCTTTTCAGTACCTTTGCCGCAATACTATAATATCCCTTTAAACCAACAATAAATTATGTTAAATTATAAACTCAAACTAATTAAAATAATAACCTCGAACTAATTAAAAATATATGCTTAGATTAGGTCTGTCGTTGAATAATATCACTATTTGAGAATCCTGAAAAACATAATTAATTATGAATAGAGTACATCTATAAAGATTTTCTAATCATTTGCAAACAGCCGATAATAGCATATATATAGATAATTATTGAGTTGCAACTTCCAACATGGTCACATATATATATTTTTAAATAATCTAATTAATTAATCCATGAATAATTATGTAAAATATTTACGCAGTGCTCTTTCTTCCAAGGTCCAACAAACTTTTCATCATTAAGCGAATCAAAGAGAATAGAGTAATAACTTAGATTTCCCTCTTCAAACTTCAAAGTAATTAATTATTACATGCAACGCACTTGAGATATTTTTAAAGGTTTCCAAGAAGCATTTATTTATACATAATGGAGTATTAAATCTCTTCCAAAGAGTTGGGATCATATTATCATAACGAACTTTCTTACCAAGTTTGTTAGCCTTTAATTTAATACGTAGTACTACTGATCTCCTAGTTCGGACATAGTTAATGAACTAGCTTAAACAATGATTTTAGACTTTAATTAATCCGGAAAAGTGGAATTTATGAAAATAATATTTTCCTTGTAGAAAAGTTTGAGTTAAGCACTTGATAATTGAACATGTCAATGGGACATATTGAGCTGATCTGAAATAGAGCTTAAAATCATCACATTAATAATGCAATTTATCTGAATGGACGTGGGAATTAATCGCTCGTAATTCATCACTAAGTTCATAAAAAAAAATTAAGGAAATAAATCAAAACACAAGAATTATATATAGTGATTCGCCATTAAGAGGGTGTTTGGCTAAGGTTATTTTTTTTGACTTATGCAACTTATAAATATGTAACTTATAAATTGTCAAATTTATTTTGACTTGTTTGGCTAACAAAACTTATAATGAGAATATTTTTCATTGGGTTCGGTCATTGTAGGCGGTGGAGTGGAGTTTTAAAAAAAAAAAAAAAACTTATAAGTTATAGAAAGTGTTAAATGAGCATAGGGCATCGCTTGTTATTATGCCTTTTTTTATCTTTATGATATAAATAAATTAATAATTTAATATTTAAAATAATAAAAATAATTGTAACTAGAATTAATATTTTATGATTAAAAATATAACATTTATGATATTAATAATAATATAAATTGTATATTTTCTCTCATAGATTGAACAAAATACAAAAAAAATTTTCATTAAAAAAACAATCTAATGAAAAATGGTTACTTGAATGAAGAATTGTAAAATTATAAGGTAATCAAGTAATTTGCATGGTCAAACTACTAAAATAAGTTAATAAAAAAAAGATGAGAATTGGAACTGTTTTTAAAACAACTTTATAAGTTGATTGCAACTTATAAGTTGGGTGTTAAGTCTTTGTCAAACACATCATTTTTGTCAAAAATCAACTTATAAAAGTAATTTTATAAAGCTTAGCCAAACACCCTCTAAAGTAAGGGCTATGTTAACTCGGTGTTGTATATGTCATTATATTTTGGGAGAGATTGTTTACTGGATTCAAGAACGTAGACTTACAAATTGACTTAAAAAAATTCCAAGTAAAAATAGGTTAATATGAAGAGAAAAGTTTCTCAAATTTACTTAACTTAGAGACACGGTATCATTTAACACATCAACTATAATCTAGGATGTGTGAGTGGATGCACATTGGGTACACTAATGAGACTCAAAAGTTGTGAACATGAGCCTTGACAATTCCTATCGGTTTATAGTAGGCTCACTCAATAGTTAGAACCCACAAATTCTTAACATGATTTAAGAGTCATTTATTATTAATTACATATATTCAACTATATTCGCACATTTGATGATAGATAGATAAAATTACATGGATATGCCACAGGGTATTGAAGATCAATATCAATATCCCACATTGATGAAGTAAAATGTGTTAACAAGATACCTATAGCTTAGTCGTTGGTTTTTCTCGAGCAATGTAAGTTAAAATTTCATCATCTTTATATGACAATTGCACCAACTTAATTAATAAATGTGCATTTGGAAGTTTGGAAAATGACTAAATACTAGCTCAAGCATGTAAAAGAAGCTTTAATAATTAGTGGAGGGGGAACAACTTAAGGTTATACACATATAAAAGGTAGAGAACAACCAATAATGTGAAAATAAACCGTTGACAGAATAATATGATGCAAATGATGAGCTAGATAATAGCCTACCATCTCCAATGAGAATTAAAGGGCAAGGACATACACAAACTCGTCATAGCGCTGGAAAGGATTCCAATTCTATCACTTTCTTTCACGTGGTAATCTCAATCTGGTCGGCTGTTAGTGGCTTAATAATTCCCATTACTGACCAATTTGTATTAATTAACTCCCACTTGAAAGCTACAAAGAGGACTTTGAGAAATGGGATGGCTATTGAAGGAAAATTCGCTTTTCGTATTGAATATGTGTAATGCAAAGAAGAATTTTTATTATTTATAAAAAGGATATAAAATAAAATTTATTGTAGGAAAATTTTTTCAGTGTATAGGTTTTATTAAATCGAAGAGGATCGTACATCTAAGCTATGGATCACTAAGCGTTCTTTGACGATTTATGAGATATCCCCAGCTTGTTTGACTTGACTTAGTCTTGATAAAGAGAGTTTGGTATGAGCTAGAACGGTTGAGCAGTTGGTTGGATAGAGTACCACATGCTTGGTTGGATATGTGTCACAGTCTTGATGAACTGAGGCTGAGTGCGGAGCAGTGGTCAGGAGCTAGAACATTGGCGTATTCAGTGTTGGGCTGTATGAGCTTGATCTTTGGAGTGCTTGAGCGTCTCGGAGTGCACATGTCGGGCTGGATGGACTTATTGAGTGTCGCGATTGTGATATTGCTGTGGTGGGAACTTGGTTGCTTTGATATCTTTCTTTGTCTTTCGTGGGATTGTGTCAATTTCGTGAAATTTGTATGGATAGATAAGCCAGCGAAGTTTATTTTGAAGCGATGTACTCTTATTTGCTTGTCTTCTGGCCCGGCCGCTTAGCGTCTCTTTGTTGATGTGGCGTGGAGAACGAGTGAGATTTAGCTCGGCTTGGATTTGATTTAAGTTGTGTGAAACTGATATGCTGACTTACAGAAACATCTTCTGTGGCGCCCCGAACATTGTTTGGTAATCGATATGAAGGTGGATTATCCACGGCCTTGTTGATGATGCGATCAACTTCGGACAATGGCCTTAGCGAGTGTTTTCTTCTTGGAATCCGGTATAGGGGTGAATATTGATTATTACATACGGAACTTGATGAATCAGACACGAGATTTTTCGAGGTGTTTATCACGAAGATTTATGAATAATCGGGGGGTTATTTAGGCACACTCCACGAATATTTAGAGGCGTTCTTGAGAAATACGTGTCAAATTCTCATTGATTTCTTTAGCTTGAAGTACTAGCGTTTGTGCATTAATCTTGATTTAGGCTTTTTATTTTGGTAAATACGGATATGTTTTCGGCCGCTGAAGTGTGGTGTTTCATTTGTGATTCTAAAGATTTAACTTAGAGAATTTCAGTCGTCCTTTTGTATTTTCTCATATAATTTCAGGATATGAATGTTGTCTTATTTTTTTTTGGAATTTAGGGGTATTTATGAGGCACGAGCTTGGATCTTTCTTACGATTGGTTGGTTTAATTTCGGTGGATCGCGTCTTACTTAGTTGAATTTTGAAGCGAAGATACGAATCGTCAATTTAGAATTAATTTCCCTCAGTATTAATGGGCGCCTATTTTTGGGTAGGAAGGTTCAGAATTTTAGGTCACGTCACGTTTTAAATATTGACTTGGACGCTTTTGGAGCCTTTATTTTGAGCCACGTAACTTTGGGTGTCATTTTGAGCACTGGCTTACAGAACCGTTTCGGACCTTATGGCCGATTTTATTATAATAAAATTAGAAAATTTCGACCTGACACTAGAATTTAATGAGCATTTAGTCGGGTTATTTTCCCGAAAACCCTTGATTGTGCGAGGGTTTGTTAAATTTTGAGGGTTGATTAAGAGCCACAGCCACGTGGCATTTCTTTAGTGAGCAGTTTAATTGAATTCGATTAAGTGGTTTGTCATTTAATTATTTTTAAATAAATTTTCACGGTCTACAATATGTCAAATCATATGTGAAAATTTATAATTTAATGATTACTAGATCGATTCAATTAAATTTTATTAATTTTTACAGTGGAATCATGTGAATTCCTAAGATATATTAGAGCCATCACATCAATTTCTATAAATTAATTGGTTTTATTATTATTAAAATATACTATATAAAAATATTTAAATATGAACTAATATATAAAATAACATTGTGAATTTAATCAACATGACAGTACAAGGAGGTAAATAAGATGCATTATGAAAGAGCTATTTATTTCATATCGAAAAATCTTTCGGGCTAATTAATAAGATCTTGGCTGGATTACTTCAACCATGATCAATTAATTTTATGGTAAAATGAATGCATTCTTATCATATTACACCATCTTCCAAGAAAGTCAAGAACATGCAAAACATTGCTAGAGATTCGAAGTCTTATGCACATCACATGAAAGCAACAGTGTTCATACTTTCATGTGGTCCATACATCATAGATTAGCCTTGGTTGTTCCACCACATAATTGTTTATTAGGGAGAAGGTAATGGGATTGATTAGTTTAATGACAAAAGAGTTTAATTATTGATTAAGATAAGCATCGAGGTATGTACCTTCTCGACTTTAGGATAACAACAAAACACAGGAAATTTTATATCTTCTTTGGAGGCGGTATGGCCATTAGTAGGTATCCCCAGTTAATTTACAGGTCAAATTCAATAATTGTGGAAACATATAACTGCCTCACAATCTTCCAATCTTCGATTATTTCGAGACATTTTTTAATTGTTGAATCAAATTTTATGTTGATTGATTAATATTTTATGAATATATTAATAAGATTATGAATTTTATTAATTTATAATAACTGTATTTTACATTTCAAAATAATGAGAACTCATGCTCAAATATTTGATCAGGAAAAGTTAATGAACGAACGAAGTCTTATATAGTTTATGATTCGTAAAATAAAAATTTTAATTTATTTAGATAAATAAAAACATATACTGTATTAGTAATTGAGAAAATTTGTATGAGCTGAGTTTGAGACAGTGGAGGAGTGGGGCACATGGTCAGATTGACAATTGGGCAGGAAATGACTATGGCACGAATGTACCAATGGGACGACTTAATGAATATATGAAATTGCATGTAATAGTATGATGCTAGCTACTACACTGTTTGCTTGTGTGGATTCTGATGGAGCCACATTGAAGAATAAGCAATACCAATTCGGTAAGCAACGTAACTATTGTAGCTACCTCAAGCTTGCTTCCAATTAGCACTGATGGTAGTGCAGTGGATATGATCAGACTACTGCATACAATATTGTCGGTCATAGCATCGCATATGGGTGTATACTTGCTAGCTCCTTGAAACGATCGATTGCTCTCTTTGCGACCAGGCCGGTTCCAGCAATAGAGGGATCACGGTTATCTATACATCATATATTATCATATATATTGATTGTTACATTATAACTAATTATAATATCCATAATAGATCGAATAATATACGTCACATTAAGCAAATGAAGACACTTAATAGAAACATAAATTATATTGGCTAGATAAGGGCGATCATATATGTGCGTATAGCTACTCGACATGTTTTTAATTCACAACAACATAATTATTTATTAACTTGATGTTCAAAAGAAATTTAGAAGTCATTTGCCATATTTTTTGCATTTTTTAATCTTGGCAACTGTTCATTAGCTTCAGCAGGCTATTTAATTGAGAGCATCTATGTCAATTATTCTTACTTTAACGGTGTCAATTGGTGGAGTAAGTGAGTTTGTGATAAGCGTAGTCGTGAGTTAATCTTTCCTCTCCTTACGTTTTTTAGTTGGGATGCATTCGCATGAGGCAGCCCAATGTGGTTTAGGCGAAAGCGGCAATGCACGTCTTGTATTTCAGCAGTAAGCATGCGGATCACTAAATTTATAAAAAGTTATAAAAGAAACATCTATATTAATTAATAGATCAACCGCCCAACTATTTCAAAATAATTGAGGACTACATAGTATCTCTAATAACATTATTATGTCCAATTAATTAAAAGCGTTGCTCCGAGCTAGACCAACAATTTCCGACGATATTCCGCCCGTGCTCTGGCATGTGAGACTGGTAAGGAGTTAGGGGGAGCTAATAATGGGGAGATTATATTAAATCAGGTGTCAGGTCGACCCATCAAGTGTGCAGTCCTGGGTGATGCACCTTGATTTGGTGGTCTTAATCACGCCCACTCCCTATGGTTTCGTATTCCAACAACACCCTTTGACCACACTAACCTCAACCATATGTATACGTGGTTGGTTCATTTCAATCCCAATCATGTATGCCTCAATGCTCTTCATTTTCGACATCTTCATCACTATTAGTAGGCTGGTGTAGTTTGATGGTATTAGTATTTATGGTGGCTCATTCTATTTTGGGTCCAACATAGTATTCCTTTTAAGGTAATATTTTGATGGTCTCATGTTAGCCTAACCTCCAAGTAGACCGAGGAGGATACATAAGAATGGGATGGATGTGACATTTGAGATTTACAATAATCAACTTCACCCATATTGGCCACATAAAAGATACCTACACAATTTTTCTAACACATTACTGGTAATTATATGGTATTCTATCAAATCAAACTCACACTTTGTCTAACACTAATTAAATGACGGATTAATTGTTAATATAGAGGTAAATAATGTGTTTTAAATTGCTTTGATCGCGGTAGTGGCATTATAATATGTAATAGCTAATTAAATGTCGAATTATTTAACTGCTTATATAGTCATATCCCGAGATGTTGTCGATGCAAGTGTTGCGCGTCTTGCTTTTGAGCGTTGGTAAAGGATAAATATGCGGCATTTATTATTCGGAGGCAATATATCTTCTAAGCATTTACATCGACTTCGTTGATTGATACACAAGCAATGCCACTATTATCCGGATGCATGCACCATGATTGATCACACATTATTTGAGATTATATTACTCCCTCCAATTCAATATGGAGGACGTTTTAGGCTATTGAGTTTTGTTCAATTTAGAAGACGTTTTGATGTTTTCAAGACTTAAATTGTTTATCCTTTCCCTTTTAGCCCTTATTGGTTTTGAACATTCACAGGTTATAAAGTATACTTTTCAAGAGTTATTGTCTCTCTTTTAGCACTTATGAAGTAAAATAAATATGCTTAATGATTAATGCATCAAAGGGATAGATGAGTAATTTGCATGCATGTTTTAATATATGTGAAAATTTTACGATGTTCTCCATATAAAATTGGAGGGAGTAACAACTAATTCCGGAGATCAATTATTATGCTCCTTGGAACGTCAAACCATACAACTCTTTCTTTAGAAAGTTAGACTTCGATGTCATTAGCTATGTGACTATGTCCGACGGTCATATCATATTCTCTGCACTGATGTGATATACTCCGTATATGTTTATAAATATTCCCATGATTGTCACAAAAAAGGATCGAATCACGAATGTTATGTTAAATCACGCTCATCTTAAGATGGCGAGATGACAGGATATGTACGGAATGATTATCTTATCTTATTATTAAAAAATAATATCTTCTTCTTTGTGTATGCTTATTATTAAAAATAATATCTTTGCAGCTACTTTCGTGTCTTAGAGATATATTGTTGGATGTGCGCTTGGCCCCGAAACTTTCAGATAGCAAACCCAATCTACGAGATGCAGCCCATTGCGTGACTCAGACATATTTGCGTGAAAATTTGAGTGTCTTTAGTCTTTAAACTCAGCGCTCCATATCTTATTATTGATTGTGTGTAATTCCTCCGTTTATAGTTTAGCTTCATTTAATTATTCTACAAATTTATTGCTTTTGAAGCCCAATAATCATTTGAAATAAATGGCATGGAAAGCTGTCAGCTGAATAAGCGCGCAGGCTGCGTTTTTGACAAACGAAGCTTTTTAAAAATTGTGGCGTACATGCTTTTTGAAGCCAAGAAATCAATTTTAAAGGATAGTACAAGCAAATAACATCTAAATAACTGCGCGCCTCAGCCTTGACCACGCATAATTCTTCGCCCTCAATTTTAATTAATTAAATAAAATAAAATAAACACATCATTTTTTAATTTTGCACCCCACCGGGCCGCCTACTTTACTAATTTTTTCAATTACAGATTCACTATGATGATCCACTTGAAAATTAGATCATCTTCATGGTTAAGGAATTTTTACAAGTAAATACTGCCTCCACCCCCTTGATGTTATTAAGACTATTATTAGACAATCTCGAAGCTTCTAATTGAACGGTCCTTCAGTTTTATGTAAATAACACTACAATTTATAGCCATTGCACATTATCTTTTGCTCATTTAACGTATGCAATTCTTTTGTGTATATCGAAGTTTAGCATATACTTCAGAAAACATTTAGTCTAAACAAATGGTATTGACTATCTATAACATTTACAAACAAATAAAAAACACCCTGGCCAATTTCAGCTTTAGGGGATAGGGGTGGGGGTGGAGTGTAAGGTTGAAGATGATGTGCTTATTTATTTTATTTAATTAATTAAAGGTTGATTTAGTTAGAGGGTGGATGATTTATTTAGATGTTATTCTTATAAATTGTCGCTTTTAAAAATTGATTTTGGCTTCGAAAAGTATAGGTGCTACGATTTCGAAAGAAGTTCGGGTGACATCACAGGTCGAGGCTACTATTTGAGGTTGAATGAATTGATGCTTATTTGAAATGATTTTAAACTAGACCAGTTAGCTATGAAATTTAGCCTTTAATTTTCAAATCAATCTATATTTTAAAATATAAAAAGTATTGTATTATTATAGTATAGAATCTTATAAACTTTACATGTTTTAACATAAAATTATTAAAGAAGTTTATGTAAATCAAAATGAACGTAGAGCTTTATTTGGACTATATCAAATGATCACAGAATTTATAAACTTAACGGAATGATAAGCATGAAGTTGAATGGGGCGTTATTAAATATAGCAGGCTTAATTTGGTAGAATTATTAAAAAAGAGATGAATGCAATATTCGCTTCAATTTGAAGCAAAGTCGGCTGGAAGATCTACATTTTCTCAGAAAAAAAAATGCACTTCAATGGAAAGCAAAGCAAGCTACTGTAGTAACGAAAATGCGATTCCTGACAAGATCGAAGATGAAGTAGTGAGACATCAGACATTCATCACCAGATCGAAGAGCGTGCAACATCAATTAGTATCTTTGTTCTTTATTTTAGATAACTTAATTCATCATTTATGCCTTTCTATCAAGTTATGAATCTTTAATTTGTTATCATTTGGAGACTAGGAATAACGTTCATGATAGACAATTAAGGAAGCTCAGGCGAATAATATCTCAGATATAATTCTTTTTATTATTTAAAAAGTCTTAGGTTAAAATTATACTATATAATGAGCGAGATAAGTGGGTGATTCATTAAGAGTTCATGGGTTTCATCCCGACCTGTTATTATGTTAAGAGTGCACAAATTCCATCCTAAAATCAATTGACGATAGAATGAGTAACTCAAGATCTTATTAATTAGTTTATAATTTATTAATCTTTCAATGTGAAACTATGTACTTTATTTACATGATTTATCTCAATTATTAGAAATTACGAACCTCTGTTATTGCTCTTTGGTCGAATCAATTATGCACGACGAATTCGTTCACTAAAGTATTCCTTTGTTCACAAAAATGACATGACAATTCATTTATGGGTATTAGGCAAATAAAATCAATCTAGCTTTTAAGTGTGTAACTTAATGTTTCAATGGTAATAATGAAGTTGCTAGATGGACCCCACAAAACCAAACCTATCTAGGTCCATCTCATGGTGAAATGAAGATGCCATTCAAGTTGTATGTGATTGTGGAATATGGATGTGTGTGGCGGGGGCTTTGAGAGTGAAAGAATGGGAAATTAATGGATGGGGATTATTGAAAGAGTAGGACATGTGGGTCATACTATATTGGAAAATGGACCCAAATACCAAAAGCAGTGACCTCTTTCACTAAATGCCAGACCGTGTCTTAAGGGCGCTCACATCTCTCTCATCACCTCTACATAAATGTCCACAAACTCTACCTACTCAATATTTTCGAGATCTAATCATATGTTATAATTTTATGTGATAGTTTTTAACAATTAAAAAAACACTATGATGTATATAATACTTATATGTTTTATTAGTTTTTAAATTATAAATTAAGTAATATATTTATTATAATCTATCTTCATAAGCAAATGAAATACGATTTATAACAAATATCAACAGCCCTTTTCTCAATCGATGACGATAAGGCAATAATAACTCTACGGAAATTACGGACAAAAGTTTGTAACGTTGTTCCTCATGGTAGTATTATAATAAAATAAATGTATGTATAAACATAGATAGAAAAAGACACACATTAAGTCAAGGCTTTCTGTTGTTGTCCTCTACTTCCTGCATATGGCATAACATGCAATAGTTATACGTATTAACCTTTACTTTCATGACATTTCATCGTAATTAGCATGAAATTTACACAAACAATTAACAAATGACCTTATATTGAAGATGCATGTAAAGTTGGAGAAGACCATTATAATGATGTACATTATTAGAGCTATGTACAATTGTTTGGAGAGAACGTGTACTGTTGAATGAGTATTGAAGAACGGCAAGAGACAAAGGTGAGAGAAAAAGGGCCCCATTGTACCGCCCATGCGCACGCAGTCCCTTGTCACACCCAATTAAACCCCATCATTCACCTATCTATAATCTGAGTAGTGAAATTCGAATTTAATTAAGGGGAATATCATATAAATAAGAAAAGATATAAAAGTTTAGGGTGAACCAACAATATCAATAATATATATTCCCTAATTTGCTTTTATTAATGAAGTTGAGTGATATACTAACATACAATAAAAAATATTTTATTAAAAAATTCTTTAATTAGTCATGAAAATAAAAAATACTTTATTGAGGACAAAATTGTAAAGATAGTAATAAAGTTTATTGAAATACTTATCGTCAGTAAAACAGAAAGAATTTTTTTTGCTATGATCAATTAAATTAGGATGACGGTGTAAAAGTGTGAATAAGGGTTGTGTTTCTTATTTTTATTTAATAATTAAGTACATTTCTATCTAAAAATCTAAAAGATAAAGTTCTAATACAAATTAACTACTAATCCCTATATTTTTTTTTTTTTATTCGGCGTTTTCGTATATCGAGGTGCTTTGACTATCAATTATTCTCAAATTATATATTAAAAATTATAAAAAAAACAATATTATCAAACTATTTTCAAAGGAATCTAATGATACTAACTTTTATGTTATTAAAATAATAAGTAATTAGTAATTAATGGTCAAAGTTTCACATGATATCTGAAAATCTCAATAAAAAATCAAGGTAATAGTGACTATTCATACTTTATACTACTTGTCACGTAAGATTATCGATTAGGAATCGTCAAGACATATACATCATATATATTTGGCGTATATATTTTACTATAGTATCGTCGTCCTAATTTTTAATTAAATTTGTTTATTTATACCAGGTCATGTTTAATGATTCAAGGTGTAAATTTGAATAACATAATTATTTTTTAAAAAAATGTTTAAGGTATTTTAAAATTAAAGACACGACTACTCCTACGTCCCCCGCTTTGGTTTCCTCATTTGCTATCATCCATCTTAGCTTATTGAGTTAGAGTAACTGTAAACTCTGATAAAGTTGATGAAAATCGAGATTTAGTTATCAAAATTATAATATTCAAATTCAAAATAGATGATGTGATAAAAAAAATTAACATTTAATTGGTTCTGGTAATTTACATCGGTTATCAAAGTTTACATTTGTGTAATAGTAGTAGTTTTCTAATTGAGTTAATTGGTGAAATGGTAAAAGTATAATGGAGACCCAGAAGTTCTTTAATTAGTCGAGAAAATTCCAAAAGTTAGATTTAGTCACGATAATTAAGGTTTAAGGTTGTGTTTTGGTCCATAACTTTTAGAATTTTTGTACAATTATAAAAATGATGAATCGAGTCATCATAAGCGACTTCAAAGCTCTGCTGGCTGGATACCTCGGAAGGATAAATGTGAATGTGCCTCGGTGAATTAGGACTTGAAGTGCGATAGTGGGTTTAAGGTTGTGTTTTGATCCATAACTTTTAGATTGTTTGTACAATTATAAAAACGATGAAGCCTTGATAAATCGTAGAGGCCTCGGAAGCTCATAGCATTTGGGATCTCGGAGGATAAATGTGAGGATGTGCGCCGATTAATTCGGGGACTTAGAGCTTTCCTTTAAACCAACTTGATATGATTCGGTGCTTCAAGTAACTGACATACCATGGAGAGATTAAGTCTTTGGTAATTTTAACTTATTTCCAGCTTTACGAGTTGTTATGCAGGGAATATTGTTTGTACAATTATATTTGTGAATATAGTTTGTTTGTACTGTTTCTTTTTAAGATGAAGTGACCTAATATAACCCTAACCCAAATGTCCATATACTGATTTCAAGTACTACTACTAGCTCAACTCAACTCACAAAAGGTTCACATACAACATAAAGAAAGATCAACTTCTCTAAAAAGATCTCCCTTCTCTTCATTTCTCCCTCATTCTTCTTCCAATTATATATTCTACTTCAATCAACAAAGACTTTCAGTAAACAATTGAGGGAATCAATAATTTAATCCAAGTATCCATCACATGAATTATAAGGGGAGAAGGATGTTTTCAGCTCAAAGTTTGGTGGATGATTCCATGAGCCTTCTACATACTATTTCCAGGTGAAGGTTAGTTCAAGTTCTTGTTTTATCATCATCCAAGCGCCTCCAAGTAAAAGAATTCTAACTCCAAAATATACTCAAAATCATAACCTAGGAAGAAAAATAAAATCCCCTTTCACCATAAATAACTAGGTTTATTTAAAATTTTAATACTTGTATTTAAAATATAATAAAGGGAGTTGAGAGAAGAAGAAATGGATCAATTAACAGCTCATGGTCGTCCTCTTCCACCTCCTTTTCATGCTTCCTTTCCGCATCAATTCCACCAACTCCACCACCAACCACCATCCCAACAACAACCCAAGTCAGAAGATGATCTTCAAAGCCAAAACCACACAAGCCCCAACCTCCAAAAGCGCCAACGCAACGATAGCTTCACCGCCATCACCACCACTGAAACAAACAACATAGACTCACCAGATCAAGGAAATGATCAAGGAAGTGGTGATGGAAGAAGGAAGCCTAGAGGTCGCCCGGCCGGTTCGAAGAACAAACCAAAACCACCAATTATCATCACAAGAGATAGTGCAAATGCCCTTAGATCACATGTAATGGAAGTTGCAAATGGTTGTGATATTCAAGAAAGTATATCAACTTTTGCAAGTAGAAGGCAAAGAGGAGTTTGCATATTGAGTGGAAGTGGGAATGTTACTAATGTTACTTTGAAGCAACCAGCTTCACAAAGTGGTGGCGCCGTCGTCACTTTACATGGAAGGTTTGAGATTCTTTCACTTTCAGGTTCATTTCTTCCTCCTCCAGCTCCACCAGCTGCTTCAGGGTTGGCTATATATTTAGCCGGAGGACAAGGGCAAGTTGTTGGAGGAAGTGTTGTTGGGCAGCTTATAGCTTCAGGTCCGGTGGTGATTATGGCGGCGTCGTTTGGGAATGCGGCGTATGAGAGGCTGCCACTTGAGGATAATGATGAGCAACATCAATCTACGCCGCCGTCTGCGGGGGTGCATGGAAGTGGTGGTCAACTTGGGTCACCTGGAAATGGTGGTGTAAGTCAACAACAAGCTCAGCAACTCATGGGTGATCCTAATGCTTCAGGGCTTTTTCATGGCTTACCACAAAACCTCCTAAATTCGGTTCAGTTACCTAACGAAGCTGCTTATTGGGGTTCCGCTGGGCGACCTCCATTTTGAATAATATAGAATTGATCCAGTGATAAATAAAATGAGGTTTGATAGTAAATTACAGGTACTTTGAATATCGAATTTCTCTAGTAATGAATTTATGTTATCAAGGCCTAAAAAAATCATGGATCAATTCTTCTCACCATCGGAAGACTATGAAGAAAAGGAACACAAATTATGAAGTTCGATTGGTTCTAATCTTTTTTTTTTCTCCATAAAATTTCGCTACTTTTAGTTGTTTTTTTTCTTTTGCATTCTTCTCTTCTTTTACAAAATAGTGAGCTATCTAGGTATATGTTTATGGTGTGTTAAAAGTATGATTATTATTAGCTTGCCTGATGAACAAAATCATGCATCATGATGATGACTTTCTTTGTTGTGCGTGAGATTATTAGTGAAATGTTTCCCATTTTGCATAGTTCTATGAAGCTTACATTCTTTTAAAAACGATCATTCCCTGATCGTGAGGCCCCTCCGTTACAAATCCTTACACATTATGGGAGAGATACATCGCGGGATATGCCAGTTCATTTGAGCCTCCTCGTTTATCACTGCAACTTCAGGATTGAGCACATCTCTTGCGAGGATTCGAATCCTCATGAATTACAGAAGCTGAAATGATACAATATCAATTGAAACTTCCATTCTTTTGTGATGATTGATAGTTGAGGGTTAGGAACAAATTAAAGAGAAGTTCCTCTTTCTCTATCTACTATTCTACTCAATAATTCTGCTGCTTTATTCTGATAACTTGGCTTGTTTCATAATTATTCATCATTCACTTCCTTCACAAGGGAAAAAAAGTACTACAAACAAAGGCACTACTACTTTTTTTGGTTGGTACATTTTTGTTAGATTTCCTATTCTAGTACATGTAAATGATGTAATAATAACCTTAAAACGACAACATGGAAACAAAATAACCTTAACGCGACTTCTTTTGTGCAACTTACATTCATCAGTACACTTTGAACAATGGATTTGTTGGTAAGAAGTGATTCTTTACTTTCTTTTGATTGATCTACACAATTGTTTTCTTTATTGTAATTTATGTGCTACCATTTTAGTTTACACTGTTGTTAAGAAGACACTTTCGTTTTTTAAGTGGTGATTTACTACTTACTAGCAACCATATCATAGCGAGTATATTTATAAATTTGTTGCATTATTTTTTCATGAATTTTGGATTTTTTATGTTAGTAGGAAGTGATTAGTGCTGAGGAAATGATTAAGATAGTGGCGTCGAGTTAACGGCACAGTTGCCGATAGTGTCGCTAGTAGTAATTTAGTCGTCTTTAAAATTAGGCGCAAAGTTGTGACTTTAGTCACGGCCAACATTTTAAATCTTGCAACGGTTCGGTTTGGTCCCCAGTAAGTGGCGCTTGAAGTTGCTTGACTTTGTGGTCACGAGCTAATGTCCTGATTAATCACCGAGATGTTTAGATTTGAAGCGTTAGTTTGGGAACGAAGATGCGACACCTGTCTTCTGGCCATCTGGCTTGATGTTTCTGTGAAAACCAAAGTGCAACTTGGTCTTCTTATCGGGGACCGTTGGTGAATTTTCTGTTAGGAGAAAGTCATTGATAAGTGTAACTGATAACACTTGGTAAAAGTTGTCATATTTCAGTTTTAAAATTAACACAACTAATGGTTATGAGAAAAAACAACACGAAATATGATATATCCGGAAGAGTGTCCAAGTTGGTGGAATAGGTGAGTTGTATTGTGAGAATTCGTAGTAACTATTAAATTTTACCTTTGTAGCGCCAAACATCACATAAATGTCATAAAATGTCAAATATAAGCGTTTACGTAGGCGGTTCAAAAACGCCCTCTATTATTTGGCGTCGCATGTGAAAAATAAAACGTCACCTGAGTATTTGCATAAATTGTGCAGGACCGTTATATGACATATCAAATGTCAGCTTAACCTAAATGGCGATCGAAAAATATTGAAAACCGACATAAAACGTCACACACACTATAATAAAAAAGAATTAATCAAGCATTCTTAATCAGCAGACTAATGTAACACACTTAATATAGATGCGTATAGTACATTTTTTTTTAAACATCGCCTAAACGCCACAACCTCAAATATACTTAATTAAAGAATTAATGTAATACAATTCATGTTAATATAATTCAATTTCTAGAAAACGAGGCAAAAACGTCACATACTCAATTTAAGTTTGACCCTAAAACGTCACACATTTAATATTAAATAAAAAAATTAAAAAATAGTATAAATGTTACGCTTGATACAAAAGCATCACATAGTATAATTGATTTAAAAAAAAATTGAAAAGATTTAAAAATAAAAATAAAAAGAAATAATTTAAATACCTCTTCAAATTATAATTTAAAACAAAAAAATAATAATTTAACCAAATTTTTTTTAGAAATAAAACAATCAAAAAATTATATAAACAAATCTTTTGAAACACATTCTTAAAATAAACATTAAGAAATATAAAATCAACAAGAAAAAATAAAGATGTAATTGACATTGACAACAATCATACATATACCTCTTCAAAATATAATTTCATATTGCTACATAACAAAAATAAATAAAAAGTTAATAAATACACCATAATAAAAAAGAATAGTATAACCAAATTTAAGTTGAGATTCCCAAAAATAATCTCACCTCTTCAAATTATAATTTGATGTTGCTACATAACAAAAAATAAAAAGACAAATGAATAAATATCATCATCATATTAAACTAAAGAATAGTAAGTAAAAAAGAAACAATGAGCAAAGATGTAAGAAATTACCTTAAGCATTAGAAGATAGAGAAAGAGTAAAAAAACAAAAATGATGTATGAGTTATATATATAGGGGAGAGGGCAAGGATAGAAAAATTCTGCTTACAAATTTAAAATTAATGGCGTTTTAGGTGGCATTATGTTTAAAACGTCACATGAATGCGCTAGCAATTTCCACGCCTATTGTGATGTTCAAAATTTGAATTTTTAGAAAAACGTCACACTAATGTCAAGGTGAATTTTTTCAAAAATATCTTCCCCTTACTTTTAATACGATTCCCGCCTACTATATGCATGCCATAATATTTTAAAAGGTCGTAAAAATGCCATAGTTTGTCCATTTTCTATCAATTTTTTATGTTTAAACTTAATTATTAAAATGGTCATATTGTTGGTATTTTATATTCATATCTAACTAGTTCTAAACTAATGGATGTGAATCAGGATACTACAGTTATACAAAAATAATAAATAACGAATTACAAATTGCCTTTCTTGGAATACTTTAATGGCGTGAGAGCGGATGAGCTCATATACCCCAAGTAAGTATCTCGAAGTATCCACATGAGTAATTGTACTTGAAGCTTCTCCGTGCGTTTTACTAGAACGATTAAAGTGAAACCGAAACAAAAGATGGAAGAGAAACTAATTTTCTTCTGCAGAGGGCGGCCGAACTGAGGGGAAGAAGGAGAGAATTCTCCAACTTCAAAAAATTGGAAGAATTATGAGCAAAATCAACATTGAATTATGAGGAGTTGAAGCTCTTTATATAGGCAAACACTTAAGAGTTTCAAGGAGAGAATGTCTCCTTTATACAAGAGTTTCATGGCAGAAAATTATCCTCCATTATCTCCCATTTAGTCGACCAAATAGAGTAGGAAAGGTTAGAATTTTCACCAACCTCCTTAAATAAGGCACGTAAAATCTTGTATAGAATATTCACAAATTATGCTTTTAGAAAGATTTTGGAATCCTATCATTTCTTCTTTTAGTCGACTATGTCCCACATCCCGAGGTTCGATTTTTCGTCCCGAATGTTTCCTTCATATTTCACTTTAAACCTGGAAAGTTATAATACTATTTATTAATAGTTCGGATTACTGTATGTGTGTGACCTCTTAGGACGGATTGACAAGAGTAATATATTAATATCTGTAGAATATTATATTTAATATAGATCACGAGCGGACCCTAGTAAGCCATCGTGACCCCTAATGTCAATACGTTAAATCCTAAATATTAATTGTCTAACAATTAACATATATTGAACTTATAGTTTTGAATGTTTAAATCGGTTGATCAATACAAATTAGGTGGAAATTTTATGAGATCGTTATCTATATTTCAGCGCTATATAACAAATAGAAATGTATTCTATAAACTTTTCATTGTTAAATAATTATTAAAATGATTCTAATACAAATGATTCAAAAAAATAAAAAATACAAGTTTGAACATTGTATAAGACAAATTTATTCGAACTTTTTGATTCTTTTTCAGGAAACACGTGATAACCGGATAGCTAGTCCATTATTCTATGAACTTTTGATAGTTATATTAAATATTACTTGATTCTAATACAAATAAAATAATTTCGAAAAATAAAATTCAAATTTGAATATTTTATAAAATAAATTGTTCCAAATCCTCGATTCCTTTCAAGCACTTGATAATCTAGATAGTTAGTACATATTATATAAAAAGTACTTGATAATCTAGATAGTTAGTACATATTATATAAAATTTGCTAGTAAAATTAATTATTAATGTGATTCTAATACAACTATAAATGATTTACCACTTTACAAAATGAATTATTCCAAACCCTTAATTCCTTTTCAAACACTCCATAACCTAGATAGTTAGTCCATATTCTATCAACTTTAGATAGTTAAATTAATAATTAAAGTGATTCTAATAAAACTATAAATGATTTCCAAAAAATAAAATTGAAGTTTGATCCATCTTATAAAATGAATTAATCCAAATCATGATTCCTTTTAAGCACTTGATAACCTAGATAATTACTCCCTATTCTATTAACTTTTGATAGTTAAATATGAAAATTATTCTAATATAAATTTTAACAATTTTAAAAAATAAAATTTAAATTTTAGTAAGACCCTCGATTCTTTTTAGGCACTTGATAACCTAGATACTTAGTATATATTCTATGAACTTTTGTTAGTCAAATTAAATATTAAAATGATTCCAAACCCTAGAAATAATTTCGAAATTAAAATTAAAATTTGAATAATTTATAAAACAAATTATTCCAAACCCTCGATTCATTTCAAGCACTAACCTAGATAGTTAGTACATATTATATAAAATTTTGATAGTTAAATTAATTATTAAAATAATTATAATGCAAATATAAATGATTTCTAAAAATAAAAATTCAATTTTGAACCATTTATAAAAAAGGGAGTAATTGTGGAAATGGTCTCGGATAATGGGACCAAGGATTGCACTTTGATCCCAAATAGTTGAATTTGTTGTAGTTTGGTCCCAGGATATTAGCCAAAGTATTATAGTTTAGTAAATATTACTTGAGGAGAGAGTGTTAAATTTGACATCAAATAAGATTGAAATCAAATTTCGGGTAATTTTATAATTTTATAAACTTTAGGCGATTAATTATAAAATTACATCAAAATAATGCATCTGAAATTTGACAAAACCCTTCACTGTCGCGCGAGCCCGTTTGGGCTTGAACAAATTTCAATTAACACACTCAACCTTTCAATTTCTTATTTTTTAATTATAGATGTTGAACAAGAAATAAAAGATGTTGATGATGAAGAACAAGATGACTTGTGCATTGAAAATAATAGTCTTATTTAGAGCAAAATCATGAAATAACATTTCATTTCAAAAGTTCATATGATAGTAATTTTGCTCCAAGCATAATTGAAATACAATTTTTCCATGTTAAATGAAATATTAAGTTGCTTAATTTGAACTCCAAACACATTTTGTGGTCAATTTTAAGCTTACCAGTTAAAATGGGGACTAAGCTACAATAGCTTTTCTTGCCGATATGCGGGGCGGCTATGACGATCCCAGCTATCACGGGGCCAAAGTGCTGAAGTTATTCAGCTATATGGTAATTTCGACAATTAACTTCGTTAGAAAACAAATTATTCGACTGTCGATTCTTTTCAAACACTCGATAACCTAGATAGTTAGTCCATATTCTATGAACTTTTGATAGTTAACTTAATTATTAAAATGATTCTAATACCAATATAAATGATTTTCAAAAAATAAAATTCAAGTTTAAACCATTTTATAAAATAAATTATTCTAAATCCTTGATTCATTTTCAAACACTTGATAAACTAGATAGTTAATCCATATTCTCTATAATATATTACATTATTTATTAATTTATATTATTTCAAAATTTATGTTAGAAGAAAATGTCATCAAATTTATTACTAATTAATTTTATATATTAATTTATATTTATTAATATTTGTATGAAAAACATCACGCTAATGTCACCCACTAATTACGAAAAAAATATCTAATGTGTTTAACGTCGCTGATGCATTACTAATTAATTTATATTTATTCAAGATTTATATTAGAAAAAACGTCCACGCAATACTTAGTAGTTCAAAATTTATGAAATTTCTATGTAATTTTTATTACAAAATGACCTTATAAATTAATGTTAGTAATTAATTTATTATTTTAAATTTTATATTAGGAAACGTCACACTAATGTCATAGTAGTTCCAAAACATAACCACATGTCTTTTTTATTATTAGTTAATTTTATATATCATTTAATATTTATAATTATTATATCTTATTTGACTATATTAGAAAAAAACATGGCACTAATGTATAGTAGTTGAAATTTGTTAATTTTCTATATGATTTTTATTACAAATTAATTTTCTATACACTAGTACCAAACTTGTGAAATTCCTAAGTAATTTTTTGTTTCAAATGAATTCTCCATGTATATAATATGATTAATTAATATATATTATTTCAAAATTTATATCACACTAACGTCACCAAAATTTATTACTAATTAATTATATTAATTTATATTTATTCAAGATTTATATGAGATAAAACGTCACACTAATGTCACCCTAATTTATTAATAATTAATTTATAATATTCAAGATTTATATTAGAAACAACGTCACACTAATGTCACCACAAATTTAGCAGAAAATATCTAATTTGTAAAATGTCACACAAACGTCACCCAAAAATTACCCGGGAAATATTTAATGTGTAAAACATCATACACTCATCGCAAAGCTTACCCGGAAAATTATAATGCCACAATAACGTCACTCCTTCGCCAGTTTATTTTGACCCGGAAGAATTGGTTTTCCGTCTCATTTAGCCTTAAAAACGTCACAGTGGGTGCAACGTTTATGTGACGTTTTTTAATGTCATAAATGCTCTTTTCTCTAGTAGTGTGAGTTCGATTCCCACTACCAACAATTTCTTGGTCGAGCATGTCGTTGCACGGGGCTTGCCTAGTGTAGTTTATCTGGCGTGATTTGCAGGCTATTACGTCAGCCTATAATCTACCCAATACGCACTCGACGAATAACGACTGCATCACGACTGCGATCCTCCATTACAAAATCACGAAATATGATAATTTGATGAGATTGGCTTGTAGTTATGCATGACATTCTCTCCAAAATAACATTTGTTTACAAGTTAATTTATTCAAATCAAAACAACACTAATAAGCTTGAATTGTTGCAAATTTTCATTTGTTTATGTTTACGGCGTACACATAGCTAGCTAGACTATATATTTGCTGTTAATTTCTTTTAGAAATTAGATAGATTGACCCAGTTTACTTTTCATATGCAATGACGCAGTTTAAAAAGGATTAAGTTAGGCAATACCCTCCCCCTTCCCCTTCAATTTTAAACTTTTTTTTTCATTCTCCGTCATTTTTTCATATACATTAAAACATGTTAGATATATACTATTGATGTTTGATTCCATTTGCCTCGAAAAAGAACTTATGTACGTTTGGTGTCTTTCATTTCATATGTATTGGAACATGTTTGATATACACGTATATAACTTCTTTCCCGAGGCAACTGGTACAGTACAATAAAACACAGGTAATCAGAACAATGTTTTATAGTGGTTGATGAAGAGCTTTAAATGTTCTCTGAGCATGCGCATATATGTGTGCGTTTGCTATCTTTGGTTTCAGAGCTTTTAATGGAGCTCTATATATGCATGCACATGTTCCCAAGTGGGGTGAGCTTCAGGAATGGGACTTCATTTTCAAACATTTGTTGGGTTCACACTACCCGATCTATGCTTGCATTCTACTCCAACTTCTTTGCTCTTTAACCAATATGTCAATTATATACATACACTTTCAAAATGAGCAAACTGTTAGATGTACAATAATGGCCTAATACAAATCCTTCAATATGGAAAACACAAGTAAATGAAATAAACAACCACCTAATCGCATAAACATTTTGAGATACATGTAAATGCATATCATGATATCACTATTATATGAATTTAAAATCGAAACTCATTCCAAGGAAAACATAAACAATGTCATTAATTCACTTCCATCTCTTAATGTTTTTTAATTACAATCTATAAGCGGAAGCAATCAAGGGGGTGGGGATCCAACACAAAATTCGATATGCGTCTGGTTGAAACCTGGACAACGAGGTACAAAAACAATCAAATACACCATGAATGATGATTGAACAATACAAACAAGAAGCTTCCCTTACCTACAAGTCATTAGTAAATTGTTATAGTTTCGCTATCTCATGTGGCGTATTTCATTGTCAGCTCGATGCATCATGCACTGGTTGATAAGTTAGATATAGAACAGATGTATATTTAGAGCTCTATCCGCAGACGTCGCAATTCATTCCGTAAGGTTGAACTTGTAGTCAGAGTCCGATGAGCAAGAGTTTTTACGTCCTCACGAGTACACTCCCTTGCAATTCGAACAAGCTCCCAAAGGGCTCCTCCACTGATCAAGTTCTTTGTATTGATTTCTGAGAATTACCAGAAACAATAGCTATCATGTGCAAGTTTAAAGATTTAATGACATGGAAATCAATTTAGAGAAAGGTAATTACCGTGTTGTGCCAAATGGCAAAGGGCAAGTTCCACATGACGTCGAATAACTGATGCATCATTATTGGCATTCTGTACAATCCATGGCAATGCACCATCTTCTATCAAAAGAGATCTTCCAGAAGCTCTATCTGAAATTCAAAAGGAGAGGTAGCAGTATGACAAGTGTTTTACATCAAATCACCAATCTCAGGCCCTTGCAGAATTAGATGAAGGTCTCATAGAACACATTTGTAAGAAACTGTACGCACACATCACATGTTAATATGTTTCTACAGATATAGATTCTAGATACACATGAAATACGTTTTAGCGAAGTGCGCATCTATAAAGTGTAGAAGAGTATTTCACATTAGCAGACCAAACCTACCGCTTCTGGGTAACATGTGAACTTGGCTTCAAATAGTTTAGCCAACCACATCTTTTCAAGAAACCGATACAGATTTCTTAGTTAATCGAAAATGTATGTCATTATATTTTAGACGAGTCGCCTACCCTGTGTAGAAGCTCTGGATTCACACTTTGCAAAGTTAGCAATTCCACGAGCAACTTGAGAAAGAACATCGAGATGTCTACATTTCTCCATTCCTATTAGAGCCTTAATTCCACCTTCAGATCTCAGCCTTGATTGAAGTTTCTCTGCAAGTAAAAAAGCAAGGAAAGATTTACAGATCTTAGGGAGCAAGGATACAAATTCATTGCACTTTATCAAAAAGATAAGTAGCATTATAGCATAAGTTCAAATCCGTATGGTGAATAATGGACTAACTAATTTAAATGTGGCCCTACAACCAATAAAGCTCAAAGAAAAAGTGATTGAATTGTAGATGCCACATGATAGAACGTAGCCATCCACCATAGATCACCAAATATGAATATTTAACCATTGCCAATTCATGACCAGGTTGGGATGGTATGTGGAGACAATGTAAAAAATTTGCCTAAAAAATAAATCAAGTAGTGTAGACGAACAAAAAGCTTATACCATTGCCACATAGATTGGCAATGGCTCCAGCAACCATGCGTAGAGTCTGTGGATCATCGGCATCAGCAGCCGTCAGTGCTAATAGGCATATTCCTCCTTGAGACATTATGAGTTCTTGGTTTGCCTCTGAGACATCAAGTTAAATAATAAGTTGAAAGAGTAAAAAAGAACTAAACTCAGGAATTTCTTGATATATAGAAACAACAATATCAACCATTCATTGCAAGATTGGCTATTGCCCCCGCTGCAATCCTGCGAATCGTTTCATCCTCGTAAGTTCTAAGAAGCATCAGCAATGAAGTAAGACCCCCTGCTTCAACAATTTTTTCCTGATTTGCTTCTGAGGTGCACATAAAACTAGATGAAATTCATGATCAAATGTAACATATATTCTGACCTGATTAAATAAAGTGTGTTAGCTCTCAAAGACAAAGAACAGGAACAAATATCATGATAACAAACATTAAGTAATAGCTCACAAAAGACAAATTAATAAGATGAAGGTCGATTGCACCAGTGTCGGTAGAAAACACATGGCTCGAGATAGTAAAAATCTTGCTGAAGGGTTGGTTATTAATCCTCTCCAGCAAAGAACGAACTTACAGCATGGAAAATTTGATTTTATAAGTTATTATATATTTTTGTAATCTAACATGTGTTTATCGAAATAAATAATTAGCAGTAGTTCATTACTTATATAGCAATAATAATAATTAAAAAAAAAGTTAAATAAAAAATGATTGACTCAATACGATAGTGACTATGATGGGGCTTATCTGGAGACATAAGTTTACTCCATTTCATTTTCCTTTCTTCTTTTCAGGAGGGGTTACAAAAAAAAACATCTTTACCAGTCTAGTTATTGCATATGAAAGGAATAAAAGGAATACTAATAAAATTTGATTATCCTGAACGGACACCGGGGTTGTTGGCCAACAAAAAATAAAAGATAACATGCAAACCAAAACGTTATCCACAGGAAGTAAATCAGCACACAAGATCTCCCAGGGTATCAGAACAGGGCCATAGTTCTTCACTGTTGTGTTTTCATTTATTTCTTTATACTCTGTTAAGTAATTTTATCTTTTTATGTTTATTTTCTTTTTGTGGAAGAACAAAACAGTATTGGGAATGGAAATTACCTTCCGCTGCTAAATTGGCTACAACTTTTACAGCATGTATCCGAACACTAGTATCCTCCGACTCCAATAAAGACAATATCTTGTGCAACCCAACTGTTGGTTTCAGCAGGAAAAAAAAAACTTAATTGAAGATACAAATGGTCCTGTTACATGACGATGAATCAAGCATGCATCAAATTTTGGCACCTTGTTCATGGAGGTTCGCAAATGATGCTCTCTCTCCATTATTTACATCATTATGCTGCAGTTGTCTAAGAGAAGAGAAATCTAGACTTGGATGAGAGCTTCTTGGCTGCAATCAAAGGTAGATTTTAGTTAAATTTACAGGTGTGCAATTATAACTGAGAGGCACTAGTTTAGGAAAACTTAGATGCATCTACTAACAGTATCTTTCAAGATCCGAAACACCTTTGCATCATAGTATGAGATGAAACCACATTAAAATTACACAGGAGTCCTTGCCAAAGAAGTTGTAAACATCCCCATATGGATCCCACTATGAAATACTCCCTTTGTATATTAAATACTTCATGTTTTGGCCTAATGCACACCAGTCAAGAGGAGATTAAATTTAAATTGTTGCCCTTAAATAGTAATCAGAAAACTAAATTAAATGTTGGTATGACATCATCAATAGGCTAGATTTATAGAGATACGATAGGAAACAAGAAATAGAAGTCACAGTATAAAGTTGAAACATGGTGTAAAATGAAATAAACCATTATGCTAAAAACATCAAATATAGAGATACCAGGAAGTGTACTATATAATTTCGCTTGTGTTCAAAGAATCTAGGGGATATTCTGAATGGAAAAAAAAAAACTATAGTCGTTGTGGAGAACATACATGGCCAGAACCAATAGTCATCTGTGACAATTGAGTTCGTAAAACAATTAATTCTTCTTCCAATTTCCTCTTATGACGACTTTCATCCTCCAGTCTCCTTCGAAGATTTATGATCTCACCATTTTTTCCTGACAACTACAACATATTGATTTCTTTTACCGTTTCTTATGATTATACTCATCAGAGAAATTCAAGGATTCATGAATATTCATATGCCAATCAGCTGTACCTCGGAGCTTGTACACATTGCTAGTTGATCTTTAAGGTCAATGAGTTCCTCTACAGCTGTCTTCCGCAGATTAGTTTCAATTTGAAGTAACCTTTTCAGCTCAGACACTTCACCATTACCCGAGTCCAAATGAGCCTAAGAATGAAGGAAAATGAATCACTTGGGGAATTGGGGGAGAAAACAATTAGGTGAAAGGAAAACACAAGACCTCAGAATCTTTATTCGAAAAAAAAAGAAACCAAATATGCATTATCTTCAAACTATACATGGAATTCAGGGTATAGTTTCGGAGTTGATTGAAAATATTTAATCAATTTTTTTTCAGTTCAGGAATAAAATATAAGCTTTTTGAGATAAGCATATGTGAGGCTTTTCAATTTCATGGAAGTTGCATACCTCTCTCAATAATCCATTACTAACTTGCTTTAGCTGATTGAGCGACCACTTTTCTTCAAGCTTCTTAATTGATTCCATGTACTCCATCTGACATTTCACTTTCTCCTCCTATAAACAGGATCATATATTCATAACAATGGGTTATAAATAGAAAAGAAGCTTTGGTAGTATTTTAAGTTTTTGATATTTTAATTCTTGAAATATTCTGATGTGCCGATAATCTTACAAATTTATATAATAAGATAATAGGGAATTCATTTCACACTCTGGTTGAAGTAGTTCAACAATGTTAAGAGTCCATGTAAGTCCATACTAAAACCACCTTGTATGCTTTGACATATTCAATGTGGGACGAGTCCTCCTTCAATAAGCAGCAATATGCACTAGAATTCTCACCACATTAAAGAGAGAGATGGGAATCTTCATATCCGACAATGTGGTGCTGATGAAACAAGAATACAAGATGATGTTATTAAGAAAGAGAAAGCCATCCACGCTACCTTCAACGCCTCTTCAAACTTTCTTTCAGCATCAGAAATTCGTATTTCTGCCTCGGATCTGATCCTTTCGATATCATCATCGTAAGACTTTTTTCGTCTTTCATTCTCTGCTATTTGTTCGTCAAGTTGAATCTCAAGCCTTTTGGAAAAAATCTTGTAGTCAAGTTCTTCCTTGATTCTCAACATATTTTCTACTTTCATGGCCTGTAAGGTGATCATCATAATGTTTAATACTTATTGAACAACCAAGCCAACCAATTATTTTATTCCAACTCTTCTGAGAACATCAATCAACTCACTCTTTGTCCAAAAAGTATGGTACTTGAAGTCTCTGCTCGATGACGTGGAGATGGGCCAATTGTTACAACCAAAGAAGTTCTTGAAGTGCCTGTAAATTCACATGTAAAATCAGGAAGTTTGTCTGTGAATTGCTATTCACATTGTAGAGTATATGGTAATACTATATCTGGTCATTTCATTAACATCAGATAAAGGGCAAAGGATCAGAAAGGCAGTAGGAATATCTATAGTCACTCAGAGATGGACTGATTTTTTTTGTTACTTACGGCTTCCAAGTTGGCTCAATTAGAAATAGAAAGCCTCAAAAGAAATTTCCTGTTAAGAGCATGAGAGCATCCAAAAACAAAGCTTACCTCCAAATGAATCTTTAAGCAACCTTGTTAGCTTGGAGTCCCGCACAGGAACATGAGCACTATTCTCAGCTAGTGCATTGATACACTTCCCTAATGCACTTAATGAAAGATTGATAGATTTTGCTTCTTCCAACATGTGCCCTTCACTTCCTATATAAATGGTTAGAGTTAGACCAGCATGTACAAGTAGCATACTTCATAAGGAGCCTGTCCATCATGCCCATAAGTTTTATAATTATGCAATAAAAAAGAGGCAGAGAAAAGCGAGGACATTATATTTGCAACATTATGGAGTGTACTTATAAGTTTTTGCAATATGAAAATCACTCCCACTGGTATGGTATTTATGTAGATAGATAAGAGGGTTGGATATATTTCTGCAAACAAAAAACTCAAAGTTGTAAGGCGACCTGATTTGTTAACACGCTCTGAACCGGCAAGATCGACAATAACAAGTTTTCCTTTTCGAAGTATAGGTGGACTATAAGTATTTCCCCTTGCAGAGGGCGTGTCACTTTCGGCAGAATAATCATTTTCACTTCCAGAGACAGACCTTTTGACTTGTACCTGTACCAGGTTATGTAAACTTTCAAAGACAGATACGATGAGATTCAAGTTTACCCTCAGACAAATTGACCATAAATGAAAATAACAGGAAACATTAATAACCATGAGGATGGCATGACTACGGGAAGATTCAGTATTGAGCTTTGTGTTTGCAGCAAATCGTTGAGCTTCACCTACGCGCAATAGTTCCACAAAACTTTGCTGATCTCTGATCTCCACAACAGTTGCCCCTGGCAAAGACACATCTCCTGATTTTTGGTCTTCAACTATAGAAATATTATCATTTGCTGGATTTAATAGATCTTGAATTGTCTCCATGTAGAGCTGCATGATGATACACAAACATTATCACAAATTCCATCAGCTGAACAACAAAAAGATAACATTGAGTATTGAACAGATGGATATAAATATAAATCTCTCGGTGTTCATAGTGAAGAAACTGAAATACATAAAAGCGGATAAATGAAAATAGAGAGATAAAGTAACAGTAATTGAAACCTGCAAGTACGAAACAGAAAGAGAATCAGTTTGCAAAGAAACATTTGCTAGCATATCTTCCATTGAACGGACCATAATACCAC
Organism: Lithospermum erythrorhizon; assembly: GCA_019722365.1. Taxonomy (NCBI): domain Eukaryota; kingdom Viridiplantae; phylum Streptophyta; class Magnoliopsida; order Boraginales; family Boraginaceae; genus Lithospermum; species Lithospermum erythrorhizon. Next base: position 267,636 of record JADFUC010000297.1, read on the forward strand.
GAGCAGATGTGTCTTCATCCCCTAGCCGTCCAAGGGTGTAAGTCTTCCCTGTCCCAGTCTGACCATAGGCCATCACTGTTCCATTGTAGCCCTCCAAAACACTCTAATATTCACCCAGAAGACAGGAAGAACAAGAAAAGTTCATGGGGAAAAATAATGGAATAAGTTTTTTGCAGATCGTGAACTCAAAGATAAACCAATGATAGAAATCACAGCCAACAGACTATGTAAAAGAAATGCCACATGAATTTCGTGATACAGATAACGGAAAATTACTGATAATTAAAGATAAAAGAAAATGCAAGAATATATACAATGACCCAACCTTAATTATTGAATAGTTATGCAACACAACATACCTCCACCACAGGTTTGGCAACGACTTCATAAACACGTTTTTGAGATGCAAATTCATTCAGCAGTTCATCAAATTCATAGGTATCCGAATCCCAATTATTCCTCCTAAGTTTTAACCGCTTTAACTGAAATTACGAAAAATCAAATCAAATCACACATAACAACTTTTAACACTAAAAATTGATGACCAATAAACGCAGAGCACCTCGGGTTGTAACTCGACACAATCAGCAAAATCTGCATCCGCAACCATCTCCTCGTCATTCCTTGGCATGTCGTCTGACAACTACAACCTACTGAAGCGCTGAAACACAAAGTGAATAACAGTATCAGTTCATCTCAATAACTAAATTAACTAACTAAATCAATTTCCACTCACTTTTACTAAATCTATCTATCTATACATATATATATATATATATATATATATATAAAAGCCTGAGTTATCTTAAGAGTTTGTTCCCTTTTTAAATGATTAGGCAATTAAATCACTTAATGAAGGGTATATAATTGTGACCTGATAAATTTTAATTAAAATAAAACTACAATCTAATCGTATAATATAGGGTTTACGTCTGAAATAAATTATTTTTTGTAAGTGTCAATACTGAAGTTGTATATGGTAGCAAAGTATAAAACTATAATAATAAAATTATTAAGTTTGATACAAAATTAACACATTATTTTTAATTGAATAATCAAAAGTATTATGTTAAGAATAATTATGGGTTAAAAATATGATGAAATTTTTTGTTAATATATGATGAAAAATATTTAAAGTATTAATATATTTAACGTAATTTACTAAAAGTATTATAATTTATTATTTAAATCAATGTATGTATATAAATTAGGATGAAAAAAAGTTTATTAATTTGATCGTTGAAAAATTAATCTAAGCAATCTTTCTCTAATAATAATTTATTAATTTTGACTATTGAAAAGTAATAAGTATATAGTTTCATAAGTTATTAATTTTATTGGTGGAGTTTTAAATAATTATAGCTATTGAAAAGGAAAATTGAACGATCTTTTAAGTATATAGTAATCATAAATTATCAATTTTGTTGGTGGAGTTTTAAATAATTGTAGCTATTGAAAAGGAAAATTGAACTTGATCTTTTAAACGAAAGTCATATTTAGTATTTATAAATTTTAAATTTTAGTAGTTGAGTTTTTAAATAATTTTAACTATTGAAAAAAAAAATTCATGAATATTTTAGAGATCGAGGTGGTATGCAGTCTTCATAATTCTTTAATTTTGTCAGTTGAGTTTTAAATAATTTTGACTATTGAATTAACAAGAAAAATGAACAATCTTTTAGAGATGGATGTGAAATTTAGTATTTATAAATTTTAAATTTTGATTATTGACTTTTAAATAATTTTAACTATTTAAAAAGAAAATCAATTAACCTACTATGATATTTTCATAATTTTTAAGTTTTGTTGGTTGAGCTTTAAAAAATTTTGACTATTGAAAAAAAAAAGTGAAACCTTGACTTTTTAGGGATGGATTTTGTATAGTATTCATAATTTAGTGGTTAAATTAACATAATTTTAGTAATGAAAAATAAAATCGAAACGGCCTTTTTAGAGATGGAGGTAGTATATAATAGTCATAATTTTAAAATTTTGTTGGTTGAGATTTAAATAATTTTGATTATTGAAAAAGAAAATTTTACGATCTTTTAGAGATAAATTTAGTATGTAGTATTAATAACTTTTATATTTAAATGGTTGAAAAATTATAGTTATTTAGTTAGATTCTTAAGATATAGGGGTCGTTAATTTCTTGAATGATCGTAATTGTCTTAGTAGATAATAATGTATTTTATATAAATGTCTTAAATTATCGTAATTGTCTTAGTATTCCTATCTGAAATAAAGAATTTGTTTTAGATTGACTTTTATTATAATAATAATTTAATTATATTTTATACATATTTGATCTTATCTTTTATAAAACTATTAATAGTTATTATCTTAAACTAGGAATAGGTTTATTGTCTTCTATTAAAATTAAATAACACATATAATATCAATTACTACATATAAAAGTTTTTATATTATATTATGATATATATGTATAATTTGAAAAAATTTGTTTAAATTTTGTATTTGAACGATGATGTGGATACTCATTAGTAATATACATTACAAATTAGATATGTATTAGTGAGTTTACATTATTGGTCAGCTACATGTATCGTAAAACATATTGTTTTCTTTTTGTTCTCTTAAATATATTGAATATTATGATAGAAATATAACAAGATAAAATAAATTAAAGAAAATAATAAGGAGCTACCGAATATTGCTCGAAAGTAAGCAATCTTGTCAAAAATACGGTATAATAGACAAAACTAAAATTCACATTTGAAGACATAATTGAAGACTAATACTTTGACAAATATAAAATCATTATGAAAACTTAAACTCATATATCTTTTGAAGCGAGCTCGCCAATTAATTACGGATTAAATAGAAGAATGATAGATTTCATATTTTTTTCTTTAATATGCATAATAGTTCTTTAATTGTAAATAAAATTGTTAGAGAATATGCAAAGATTAACATTGGCTTAATATTTTTTGAATTGACACAAATTATTAATTTAAAACCCGATTGTAGTGAATCATATATATAATAAAAAAAAATAGAATGAGTACCTTTAGAAAAAGATATATACGACCAACCAAAGAACAAGAATTGTAAATACTTGAAATTAGAAAATAGAGAGTAAATTGATGTGATAAAATGATGATGCGTTGATAATTTGAGTCAAAATTATCACGTTGATAGATATTTGGCAAAACATCGAATTTTGTTTATAAATTAAAATTGTCGTTAATATATCGAAGTCGCGTGACATAAACTAACTTATATATCGAAGTATAACGTTGCGAGTTTACTCGGAATTGTATCAAAATAACTTGATTTGAAAAATATATCAAAATTATACATTGATATTAAAAAGTACGTTGATTCAAAATTGACTTTGATATATATTTTTCTGGCTTGATTATACCTCATATTAAAATATTTGATTTTAAAAATTTAAAAATTCAACTCTATAAAATTTAAATTTGACATTAACTTTTAGATGAAGAACCATCTAAAATTATATTAGTGAAATAAAATTTAAAAATCAACAATCAAAATTATGAAAATTAAATTTATTACGAGTAAATTCGCGGACCTAAATTCAGAAAAAATGTTGAATGAAAATATAATAGAAGTATCATGTATAAAACAAGCAAATATATAGTTGTTCTTTGAAAGAATACATTAAATTCAACAATAATTGTGTTAAAAGTTGGTTTGATGATATGTTACTTTTGCTCTGATTTCATTACTGTTTGTTTTTTAGACTTGGATTATCAACTGAAAAGGTTATGAAACTAATTTTAGTTTATTATTACAATTCGGAAATTTTATCAACGATTTATTTCCTTTAATATATTTTTTATATAATTCCCTGTAATTCGTTATATTAGTAGTTATTTATTATTATATGTCTGATATAACAATGATGTAATCAAATTTACAATATAGGAAAAACTTTGTTGATATGGCTCAAAAATTGTAACTCGACTCTCCCGTCATCGAATAACTAAGTTGCTCTAAACGATAGCGATAAATTGACACATGAAATGAATGGAAAACTAAGCTAAATAACTAAAAGCATTGATAATGTGAAAGTTTATAAATGAATCGAGATATAAGTCAGGTGGCTATCTGATATAACAATGATGTAGTCGAAGATATAAGTCAAATAGACACGGAAGCAGGTTAACGAAGCAAAAAGCCAAAATAAAATAACAATGAGAATTAAAAATAGAAACTGATGTCTTTTAAACAGGGATGTCGGCGAGAAAGAACAAAAGATAGAGAATGATAAGTTTTTAGCTGACTGAAAATGACAATTGAATTTTTGATAGTGATATTTAAAATAGATGAAGGATGTTTGATAAGTTCATAATTTTAAAAAAATAATACTCTTTAGATTTTTTTTTTTAAAATAGTTATTAGATAAATTTAACTTTTATCATAATCAAAACTAGACGGTATTTTGTGGAGTGGAGTAAATTATTGAAGACTTACTTTAGTGTGTTTACATAGTAATTACTATAATATTGACCATTAGATCATTATTTTTTTATCATATGCCTAATGTTTAATAGGGGCAAAATTGAGATCGTTGTTAGTTTTTTTTTTTTAAAAAGCTCATTAAAGAAAATAACATGTAATTAAATGCATAAAGTTTTGTGCCTCTTTTTGATATTTATCCTTCTTAACTTTTCTTTTCTGTATCTGACGATTTTAGATCCCGTTATATTCAAAATTCAAATTTTATTTATTTATTTTAATAATATGCCTTATTTTTCATATTTTGTTGTTTATTTAACATAGTGTTGTGATGGTATACTGATTTAGTTTTTGAAATATGTCATTAAAAAGTATGGCAATGTAAGAAAATTCTTAAATGATAAATAGCTTCGAATGAATATGAAATGAGAGGATTGAAGGATACGCAAAGTAAAATGGAGTTCGATGACAAAATAATCAAAAATGAAAAATTAAGAAGCTGAATTATAAAGTCAGCCCAATGTCTTGATGAGGTGACGATGTTGTAAATTACTTTCATCTGTATGAGGATAAAGAAAAAAGTTTTGATTAAAGCTTTATTTGAGTATAATGATTGAATTTTAGATAATTAAGCTTTTTAAAATAGGTAGAGGATATTTTTAATTTTGATGATTTAATAGTTTAAGAAAAATTATTTTAAATTTACAAGTTTATTTATTAAGATAATTTTTGTTTCTCTATTGCAATTTTAGTAACTTTTATAATTATGACAAAAGAATGCGTGCAGCAAAAGTATAATCTATTGAAAATATCCCACATTTTTATAGTCACCTTCAATAAGCAGCAGTTCAAAAGTAATTAACACCAATGACAATGAAACAGAGTAATAAAAAAAAATCGAAAACTGTTTCATTTCATCGTAATAATTAAATTAACTAACCAAATCAATTGTTCACTCACATTTTACCAAATCACCTTCAATAAACAGCAGTTCAAAAGCAATTAACAACAATAACAAGCAACACAGTTATTAAAAAAATTAAAAACTGACTAATTTCATCTTAATAATTAAACTAATTAACCAAATAAATTCTCAATCATATTTCACAAAATCAGCTCTAGTAAACAGAAGTTGACAACAATGACAAGCAAGCAGAGTAATCATAATTTTTAAAAAAAAATTGAAAAACAGAATCATTTCAACTTAATAATTAAACTAACTAATCAAATCAAATCAATTCTAAATCGCATTTTCACCAAATCAGCTTCGATAAACAGCAGTTCAAAGTAGTTATCATAATTTAAAATTTTAAAAAATAAAACTAAAAAATGAAAATAAATAAATAATAAAAAAAATACTTAAAACTAATTACCTGTGGTGGTGGTGGTGGTGCTGCGGCGGAGATTGGAGGGAGGAAGTTTGGATTTGAATGAAGATGAATTTCTGAGATTTTGAGGTTTTTGTAAGCCTCCTCCATTTCTATAAATACCACCTGAAGCCATCAATTTTCACTTCCAACTTCAAATGCAGAGCAAATATGTATACAAATAAGGTATTCTAGCAAATAATTAATACTCCCTCCATCCCATAAAAATTGTCAACTTTTTCAATTTTTATTAACGAAGCATAAATCACATATCTTTGGTGCAAGCATTAATGACAGTAGTACGGACATTCAACTGAACTTTTTGTAATTTGTGGATATCAATATATATGATAATAATAAGTATTGCATTCGAAATAAATTATATAAAGTATTTAAAGTGGTAAAATGGAGAGAGAGAAAATCATGAATATGGTATTAATGAAAATTATTACATCGCTTGCTTATCTAAATGATTAGCATAAATGTCTATATCAGGATCTAAAAAGGTAACTTTCATCTTTAGTCTATTCTTATAAGTAGACGGAAGGGTTGAATTAGAAGAAAATAATTAAATGCATATATATTTATATATTGAAAGGCAGTCGAATATTGTTTACATTCTAACTTAATCAATGCCTTGGCATAACTTTCGTTTCTTATCGAAAGTAAGTGAGATTTTCATCGCCCCCGATATTACAAATACGGTGACATATTTACACACCGTCGGACAATAGCACGTTTTACGTATTGTGGGATATGCGTTAAATCATGAAAATCGATGGCTGTAGCGTTTAATGGCAGTACATTATATTCATATTTAAACCGGTTGTCATTGTCCGGTTTAAAGTCAGCGTCGTCGTACTTGTAGATATCACATTCACACGATGGTTAATTTCATGTCGATTAATAGAGTATTTATTTTCCGCACTTTACGGATCTTAGCGGTCTGCTTGCTTATTGACAGGCGTAGGACAGCCAGGAGGCGTAGCTCAGGTTGGGTTTTTTGGTTTGTCGAGCCCAGGTGAGGGAAATGGACGAAGACCGGTGGCGCTCTCTCTGGTGCTTTCGTTGGTAATAGGATAGACGATCGGAGGACTTTGGTTCTTTAGGAAGTAAATACACCGTCGTTTTTTTACTTGTGATTTTAAGCCCAGTTGAACTTTGTGTAGATATTTTTTGTTTTGTATTTTATAGTACTCCCTCCGTCCCTAAATGATATGTATATTTTGTTTTCTGGCGAAATAAGTTGAACTACAGTAATAAATATTTTTGTTTGTGTTGTATCATATTTGATGAAAATTATATCAAATGACAAATTTGAAATGTATTTTTCATTGATATGATTTTTATAGAAAATATTACATGTATGAAATAAAAGATATTTTGATCGAAGTTAATATGAAACTGATATAAAAGTCAAAATATCCACAATTTAGGGAGACAATCTAATATTTTAAGAAAAATATCGATAAAAAATAAAAATAATTTTTTTCGTTGATATATTTTTTCGTCAAAGAATTATAAAACACAAAAAAATATACATGGTGAAAGTTAATTATGAATCAAAAAGAAATCAAAAATTTTCTAGTATCTTTTAGTCCCAACTCTTGAGGGCATTATAGTACTTCACTTTCATTCTCCACAGCTTTCTTCCTTACCTCGTTAAGTGATTTAATTTATTTATTTTACCTTTATGAATTAGTTTGGATTAGGGTGAGCTTAGGTGAATCTTGGTGAAATTTAAGTTCATGCAGTTGGGTTACATTTTTTGTGTTAACTTTTAGGTTAATCAGGTTAAATGATTATTTTCAATTGCACAGATTCATAAATTTTCAATGTCACGAAAATCGTGGTGTAATATAGGTTAATGGTGTTTTGATTTATATTTCACCAACTTTACATAGATTGACGCCATGAAATAAAATATTATTCGAACAACGTTTTAAAAAGATTCACTAGATTAACCTCAGTCTTTAGTAAACTTTTAAGTTTTACCTCGCCTACGGTCGCTGATCAAACGGGCCTTTAAATGAAAATTACTCGAGAGCACTACACTTATAAATAGGCTAAATAGTCATTCCATCACTATTTTGACAACATTTGGATTTGGAGGAGGACACTGTGAATTTTGCGAATAACTAGGCATGTGAGTGAACCAAAAGTTCGATTCGATTCGCATTATTAAAACTCGAAATAGTTGACTCGTGGCTCGGTTGTTCGATAGTATGAGCTGAAGCTTGAACCTTAAAATCCAGGTTAAATGAGACGGAGACAGAACAAGTGCGAAATAGTTCGATTAAATACGTTGATAATTATCAACTTTAGATATGATGTAAACCTATGTTTAGAAAACCTCAAAATACAAATACAAATTCATCATCATTTATCTCATTTTGTTCTTGTTTATCACTCGTCCATTCGATTAGGTCACTCGTAAAAGTGTTCAACGTTTACTCAACAGTTCGATCGATTCGCGAGATTCGGCTTCGATTCGCGGTGTTCAAGCGTATATTTAAGCGTTAAATTCTAAGATTGACACTTTCAAATGTGTTTGAACCTAAGGTTTGATACTTTCAAGCGTATACTCGAACCGGTAAAGTTCGGTGTAGTTCGGTTCATTGTGACCACAGACCTTGACCTAACGGATATCTAATATAATCATATCGAGGCTCAGCACATCGGGTTTTAGAGTATTGGGTCGAATCGTTATTCTACTCACGATAAATTTGATCCCGTTCTGAGTATGAGTAGGGTTATGTATCGTCTTAACAACGAACTATTATACCTGCTTAAGCAGTGAAATGAACGCGAAATTCTTTATTTACGCATGAATCTGTGGCAGTTTACAGCATTGCAAAAACAAGTGTCAGCTATGATAGAAAATAGGATTAAATCATGATTAGTGCACAACGATGGAATTAAACATAGCATGGCTTGTTAGTTTATTAAACTTGTTTCTCTTTATCTGAACACCCATGATAAGTAGCTTAACCGTTCTGACATGAATTTAAATTGGTAGTTTGTCATCAAACATGAAAAAAAAGTACGAATATTTAGAAAAGCGTGGTCTTTATTGATATTGAATCGAAGTACTCGCATTACGTTGTGAAATTTTGTTGTTCTTCTTCCCTGATTTAGGCGGGTTTGGTTTTATTGTCTGGATTTGTGTCATTAGAACTTGTAACCGTATGAATTGAATTAAAACATCACATTGTGGACCGTTTTACGGTTTTGGAACTTGTAGTCCAAATCGCGTGGATTTAGTAAGAGCAGCGTAAGCAGAGAAAAAGTAAGCCCAAGTGAATCAATTAAATAACATAAAATAGCATAAAAATACCAATTAAGAAATAACATAAAATAACATAAAAAATGGTAAAGTGAATCGTAAATTGAATAATTTTATCATATTTAAACACCAATTATAATTGAGAAATATTAGCACAAATTTAAAATGCAGCATTAATTATTCATTTTGAAATTATCAAAATTGAAATTATTAACATTCGAGTATTAACAATAAATAATTATGACGACCGAAATTATCAAAAGTCGAAATTATCAAAAATTCGGAATTATTAACATTGAAATTATAATTAATATTACAATTCAAAATTGACATAATTGAAATATTAACAATAAATATTAACAATAAATTTCATAATATTTAATACCTGATTTATTCTGATTTCATAATTGACATAATTTCATAATCTCAATTCATAATTTTCGTAATTGAGATAATTTCATAATTGACATAATTGCATAATTTAAGACATAATCTGATAATTTCGCAATATTTAAGACATAATCTCGATTCATAATTGACAAATAAACTCGCAATTAATGAATAAATAATCTCGATTAATCGTGTTTAGAAAATCAATCATTGATAATAAACAATGCGTTGACTAAATTAAGCTTGTTTGATTAGAATCATTGTGTCGATTAGCTAGTTATAAAACGATCATTGTGTCGATTGACATTTTGATTAGAAACGTGCTATAGTTAAGCTCGTTCCCGATCTGATCATGGCTCTGATTAAACGTTTCGTACGATCGTAGCTACAATTTAGCGTTTTACTAACAACCATGGCAGATTTCAACAATAATTTTAACATACTTTTAACGATCTAATTTCAGCATTAATTTAAATGTATAAAGTTAGTAAATGAAATGGTATCTTTGCTTGTTAAATGACTTATTGATTGATCTCAGCTTGAACACAAGTGAGATAAGATGGAGAAAAAGCAATTCTTGACTGTTGAGAAATATTGACAACAATTTAAGTAACATCAAAACAATTTCATAAGAAATAACTATCATATTTAATAATAATTTGAGAAATATTAACAATTTGACAAATAACTATCTTAATTAATACATAATCTCAATAATTTTTATAATATTTAAGACATAATCTCGATTCATAATTGACAAAGAACTATCTCGATTAATACACATAATCTCAAATTAATGCATAATATTTGAAAATAAAAAACATAACATATAATGTCATAGTTATTGTCTAATAAATACAAAATAAACTCGCTTATCCAAGTACGATCGGTGGCTAAATTAGGTTTGTTTACTACTTGATCATACATTCAATTCGACATTGCCGATAATCGTGCCGTCGATTAATTTCTTTGCTGTAATGATCGTGGGCGAATAAGCTAGTTTCTTAACAATCATTTAACAATATAAGTTAGTAAATTAAATGGTACTTACTTGGAGAAGAAGCGAATAATTGAGTTTACGATGATTATTTGAGAAATATAAACCTTGATTTAAATAATGATGAAAAAATGAATTCAAATAATGATGATGTTGAAGAGCTTTAAATTTATGTAATTAATTTATTTTATTCATTCTTATATACTTAATTATTCAATATTTTTCACGTAATTAATTATTTAATTACGTTCTTATATGATAAATATTTAATTCATTCTTATGTAATTATTGGTAATAATATTAATTAATTTATTTTTATTCATTCTTATGCAATTAATTATTTAATATTTCTTATATAGCAATTATTTAATTCGATTCTTATGTAATTAAATATTTAATTATCTTATGTAATTAATTTATTTTATTCATTCTTATGTAATTAATTATTTAATATTTCTTATGTATTAATTATTTAAAATCGTTCTTAATACAATTAATTATTTAATTAATTTTTTATGTATTCATTCTTATGAATTTGCATTGTTGTGTTTACATATAAACAAACAAGCTAATACCATGCTTATTATCGAACAAACATATACAAAATTAAATTGATTCTTTCTGAAAGCGTGGTCTAGTTAATTGTTGTGTAATAAGCGTAAAATTGACATTTTGGTTGTAAACAAATTAAGCATTGTGCTAAGCGGCATAATGGTAAACATATCTTTATAAGCAGAGCGTGTTCATTTATGTTCGAGAGAAGAATGAAAATAGGCATTTTACGTTGGCGAGGAATTCTTGTTTTAGTGTGTGTATAGTGTTGCCCATGTTAATGAGAGGACTTTATTGGAATCGAATTGAAAGTTCAGTTTGGTTCTTGAGTAAAATGAATCCAAAAAAATTGAGCTTCAAATTAAACATCTTTTGCGATAAAATATCTTTTACAATATTCTCAATAAGTCACTTCACAAGTGTACATTTATTAAATACGGAGTAATAATTAGAAAGTATAAATATTCAAATACAAATTACTCCCATTATTTAATGTGGAAACGGCATATATAATATCCCTGGATGGCTGGATCATTGTCGTGTGACTGTACCATTATTTGGAAAAACATTGTTTCCTCTAAGCCAATTTATGAAAGCATCAAGAGTATTCATATCAGCTCTGTAACAAGTTTGAGTGAAATTGAGCAGAGATTTCCATGTAAAATCAGGATATATTCTTTGATACTTCTGCTCAATTGATACCAATTCATGAGGAGGTTTTATAATTTTGTCGAGGGATGGACTCAGGAAAAAAGCCATAGATTTTCTTGGGTGCTGATTGTTCACCACAGCCCTATGCAAGCAACTCTTGTATATCCCATTTGATAGAGCCTGGCAATAAGTAAGAAAATCACTTAATAACATCATCAGTTTATCAATCTAATAAGAAAGGCAATACAACTTTGAAATTTGCTTCCTCCATCATAAAAGATCCATGTTTGATTTACCATGCATGATCGAAAAAAAAATTGAACATGTTAATAGAAAAATATAACACATCGAAATAAGGAGTACTTTATTTTAATATTACAAGTTTACGAGTTTTAAAATATTACAAGTTTAAAATTTTACAAGGAGTACTTTCTTTTAACAACAAATATTTGAGTTTGAAATTTTACAAGTTTACGAATTTCAAAATATTACAATCTTTTTAGGATGAGGACTGAGGAGAGTATATAAAGTTCATATCTCACATTAACCTTTGGTCCGAACAATAAAAGTATCATATCTCACATTAACATTTGGTCCGAACAATAAAAGTATGTCAGTTGTAGATTTTGTACATTAGTAGGAGAGTACCATGAAAGTGTCCCCAATGTTAACAACAAAAGCATTTGGTTTTGGTGGAATTGAGTGCCATTTCCCATCAACTTGAACCTCAAGTCCACTAACATTGTCATCTTGATAAAGGATGGTTAATGACACAGTATCACAGTGAGGTCCGGTGCCAAGAGTTTGATCAGGTTTTTGGCAAGGAGGGTAATAATTTAATCTCATTATAGAATCCTGCTTCTGAAAAAATTCTCTAAAATACTTTTGCCCAACTCCAAGACTCATGCCTAAAAGTTCCAAAATATTCATAGAGATATCATCCATTGCTTCACAATACTTCTGGTACACTTTCCTACTCCAAATAAATTGAAAATAGATTAAGATTTAAGATAGGTAAGCGAAAGAATCTGATGTCATTCTCCCATTTATTGATAAGGAGTGATATATCTGAGTGTTAAATAAATAAAGAGCTAAATAACTATTTATACTATTATTACAAATAATATATACGGTAGTATGCTAATACACCCCCTTGATCGCATGTGGAGGAGAGACGAAATCTTAAGAAGCGGCTCAAAAATCGATAAAAAAACGGAGGAAGCGTTTGAGTGAAGATGTCAGCTATCGATAACGAGAAGGAACATGAAAACGTGCGGCATTAAAGCGCCACTTTTCACGAACAAAATGAATATCCAGTTCTACGTGCTTAGATCATTGATGCTTTGACTAGTTCTTAGACAAGTAGATAACACTGATATTGTCACAATACACAACAGTAGCTTTTTGCGAGGATGATGAAGTTCCAATAATAAGTTGCGTAATAGCAAGCTTGAATGACATTGGGCACCCGATACTCGAACATTTCGACACGGATAAAGTAGCACATGCGTTTGGAAGACCGGAGATGGTGTCTGAAGAAAACACAAAAACCAGTTGGATTTTTTTTAAAGTACGGGCAAGCGCCTTGATGCATCAGTGTAGGAAGTCAAAGTACCAACATGAGATTTGTAGAGGTGGAGACATAATGGGAAGTACCACACAGATGTGCAGTTATCCGTTTAAGAGCATGCGTAGGGGCGTCATGGGAGGATGCATGAATAGGCAATTTGTTGAACCCGGCATGAAAGAAATATGCGGCCTAGTAAATGTGAGATGATGCGGGGCCCTATGGCTGAAACAACGATGGATCCTCAAGTGGTGTGCCTGAAGTGCTACTTAACTTGGATTTAGTGTCAATAGGTGTAGAAGTCGGATTGCAGGAGGCCATGCCCGCACGGGCAACGATAGCCTCAGCATATTGCTTTTGAGATAAAAAGAGACCACCTGTGTGATGAGTAACAGCAATACCTAAAAAATATAGGTAGAACCAATCGAGATGCAATGCATAGGAAATTGACGTTTAAGGAAGGCATGGACTTGAAAAGACTCGAGATGAGTAGTGAATAATGTCATCAACATATAAGAGAAGATAAGCAGTGTCGGTGCCATGTTGATAGATAAATAGAGGTGATGTTGATTCTGTGGACAAATGGAAGATTGGAGACATGATATGACCATTGTCTGAAGCCGTTAAGGCATTGAGACCATATAAAGATTTGCGAAGCTTACAAACATAATCTAGGTAAGACGGGATCAACCAATGAGGTGATACATATAGACAGTTTCATGTAAATCACCATGGAGAAAAGCATTTTAACATCTAATTGATGGATAAACGAGACTTAGAGAGTCTGAAAATTATTATTTGTATGGATAGTAGCGGTTTAACAACCCGATTTGAAGGTTTCCCCATAATCAATGCCAACCTGCTGAGTTTGACCATCAATTACAAGACGAGCTTTATAGCGCTCAAAGGAGCCATCAGACCGCATTTTATGACGAAATATCCACATAGATCGAATAATGTTAACTTACCGGGGCGAGCCGCAGATCAGTATTATTTTTGCAATTAAACATCATATTCATCGTGCGTAGCCATTGTCGGTCGAATCACATTAAGTGCGTACATAGGATTCTTTGGGATGGGAAGAGTAGGAGAATGAGCATGTAGGAGGTATTTAGGATTAGGCTTGAATATGCCATGAAGGCTGCGGGTGGTGGGTCGGGAAGGGGAAGGTATGGTGCACTGGGGTGGACCCGTTGAAGTAGACGAGCTAGTGGATGTGGAGCTGGAATTTTGGGTTGAGGAGTGTGAGTGAGTTGTGGGCTGGACAGGGGAAGCATGCGGTGGGCTGGGCGGTTCAAGAGTCGTGGGATGGGGCACTATGGGATGGGTGGGTTGAAGGGGATGGGGGTGAGCTAGTTTGATTAGGGGCGATGGATCGAGAGGGGGATGAGAAGGTTAGCGAGGTGATGTTTGAAATTTGGAGGGTTGAGTAAAGATTGGTGGATGGAGTCGGGGATTGGGAGGTTCAAGCGAGCATGGGGATTTGGAGGCCGAATGGGGAAGACGTTTAAATCGAGAAGATTACACGTCTTGACTAATAATGAATTTTCTACGATTAAGAGTGTCATAACATTTGTAACCACGATGGTTGGAGGGGTAACCCAAGAAAACACACGGGGTAGAACGGGGTTGGAGTTTATGAATGGTGGTGGAGGGAAAAAGGGGATAGCATAGACACCCAAACACGCGAAGGTGAGCATAGGTGGGTTGCTTGTTATAAAGGTAGTGGAGAGGTGTGTTGTAAGAGAGATGTTTGTGTGGTAAAATATTTAGGAGATAGGTGGCGGTTTGAAGTGCGTGGTGCCAGAAATTAGAAGGTACATTAGCATGAGACAGAAGAGTACGGATATGATTATTGATGGTGCGGAGGGTTCTTTCAGCTTTGCCATTTTGAGGAGAGGTGTATGGGCATGAAAAGCGAAGATGAATACCGTGAGTGTTGCATAAATTTTTGAATGAGTGGTTAGTGAATTGATACCGTTATCATGGCTGGAGACTTTTAATTTCTTTGTCCAAATTGGAGTGCGTGCAGGCGTGAAACATGATAAAAATAGGAAATACTTGTGATTTATGAGATAGTGGAAAAGTCCATAAAAATCGAATGTATCATAAAAATTGAGTAGTAACGATGACTGAGCCAGACACCCAAGACGGTGAAGTCAAAGATCACTATGAATAATATCAAATGGCATAGTAGTATTATTGGGAGACGTAGTGAAAGGCAATTTAATTTGTTTACCAAGAACACATGATTGACAAAGCGGGGAAATAAAAGTGATTACAATCAATAATTTTGTGTTTTCGAAGGGAAGCAAAAACAAGGGTTCCTGGATGACCTAAACGTGGATGCCATAAACTAGAAGTAAAAGCCGAAAAATTGTGGTAGGATGGGGAGGCAGTCTTTGGTGATAGGGTAGAGGCTGCGCTTTCTTTGTCCTTGTCGCATGAACAATGCCCGTCAGAAAATCCTTCTGGAAAAGCCAAAGGGATCAAATTTAATGGATACATTATTGTCAATTGTAAATTTTCGGACATAAATTAAATTTTAATGATGTCTGGAACGTGGAGAACATGCTTGAGGTGAAGGGGGGTGAGGTGAAGGTAATTCAATGTGACCATAACTTAGCGAATAGGAATAGAATGACCATTCCCAACAACCACATGTTTATGATTACTAAAAATTAAAAAATAAGAGGGAAGAAATATCTCGATCGGAAATGCATGTAGGAAATGCTTTGATGTCCATGTGCCAATCCAGTCAGTGGATGTAACTTGATATTATTACATAGCACATTCGTGTCGATGTGAATAAGAATCTAAATGAGCAGATTTCGGTTGCCATAGGCATTGAGATGGCACAGAAACCCGAAATTCGGGCTGAGTGATAGTTTGCGGGGTGGATGGGTCCCAATTGGTGGATGGATATAGGCGAGGCGTGGACCCAGGCCATGCGGTATGGGGCTGTGATGTCCATCCGGGTCCATGAGAGGTGGAAGACCAGGGTCGCGGGCCCCTTCAGGTTTGGGCGATTTCGGTAGCGACTTGAGCTGGGCCGATGGTAGGTGTGCGGAAATGGGCCGAGTATCCATGGTGATAAATTTAGTTTGGATTAATGCGATTTTACGGGCCATTAGCGGGGTTGTGGATCATGAGGGTGAGTGTGGGCCTGGTAGTGCAGTATTTGACAAGCGAGTTTTTGAATGCAAATCACTATTTTTCTTCGCAAATCCGGATTCCTCTAATATGAGCATAGATCGAGCTTGATAAAATTGAGGTAGGGGGCTAGATTGTCGAATCAGAGTTGCTACACCATTATATGCATCGGTCAAACCTGAGACGAGTTGAAGAACTAATCGATTATTCGGTACTGGGGCTCCAACGTTCGCGGTGATTGATCCATTGCCAACCGTTAACCCGATATCTCTTTGACGAGAGAGGAAAATTAGACATGTGAGTGCTGGAAAATTCTTGTTCAAGTGAGGCTAGCATTAGGAACCCTCATTTATCACGAAAATATTTTGCAACCGGTTCCAAGCATCCATAGCTGTGAGGCCAGGTTCAATGATAGTATGAAGGAGGTCCGTGGATATTGTAGCATAAATCACTTGAGAGACGATAGCGTCGAGGTATCGAGATTACGTTGTAATTGTCGATTAGGATCGGGTTGGATGTGGGGAATAATATGATGAATAACTTTGGTAGAGGCGACAATGAAGTTGAAAGAAGTTAGACCCAGTCAGATATACAACATTTTCCATCTCTAATGTAGCGGGAGCGTGAGTGAATATTCGAGATAAGCGGTAGGCTGGGATGGGTTGTCTTAGTAGGAAAATGCGGAAGGGTGTTGGAGAGTGCAATTGGAAGAGTGAGTAGAAGCGTTTGTGGTGGTGTTATTTGCCATTATAGTTAGGCGGGGAGTATAGTATGCTATGAGCATACAAATAATGTGGCTGAAAGTGGATGGCGCTTAAGTTTGCGGCAGCATAAATAAAAGAGAAGAAAAGAAAAAAAATAGGTTAGGAGTAACAGGTACGGTCTGCAATGAAAGAATCTGATAATCATTTCTGTTAAATGATAAAGTGATATATCTGAAGTGTTAAGCGCAAAAATTTGGAAGGCTATTATTATCTTATTATTACAAATAATATATACGATAGTCTGCTAATAGTAACTAAAATGCTACTAGCTTAGGATGCATCAATGCAAAACTATTATTCTCATTATATTATTGATGTATAATGAGAAACTTATAAATACATTTATTTATTGATAAAGTTAAGGGCGGCTAGCCCTTATTAGTGAACCTAACCGCCGAAGAATAATATATTTTAATGCAGACGAATTATCAAAGAAATAAGACTAGTCTGTACTATATAAATCATGTTTATTTGACATACCCGAATTGTTTGAATTCTTCTCCTAACATGGTAGAGACATAATTTTCAACAATATTTGGTTGCTGATGATCAGGAAATGTACAATATCGAAAAGAAAGTGTTTCCTTCCAAGGAAGTCTAGAGGAAAACCTATTAGTAAAACTACTAGCATAGCCACCAATAAGATCACCAGGTTTTCTCTCAGCCTTAAGCTTTAGTGCAAGTGGTTTCCCAAAAAAGAAGTCCATGTTCTTTTGTGCTTCATTTATCAAGTTACTATCAATACCATGATTAACAACAAGAAAGAAGCCATGTTTTTTGCATGCTTCATTAACAAGGCTAATTGCTCTCGAGACGGCGAATGGATCACCGGAGAGGAATGCGCCTAAGTCGATAGGAGGGGCGGAGAGAGGCGGTGGTGGTTGTTCAAGGCAAGGTTGTTCATGTTTTGGCCATATGAATTGTGGGGGCATGTTAATTTGATGTTGTAAAAGAGATGAATCAAAAACTATTGTTGTTGGTTGTTCATCTTTTGCTTCCCTATGTGAGTACATGTGTTTCATGCAAGAACTTGAACTATCATTTTTCATTATGTGTAGAGATAGAATAAGATTTTTTTCAATGAGCTTTAGGAGTGAATTTATTCAAGCCCTCAGACTATACAATGCTGTAAGGTGGGGTTGATGATCAATAAAAATAATATATTGTGGCATTTGGATTGAATATTGACATTTCAAAAAAGTGATTGACAGATAAAGGTCTTTATTTTGAAGAGTTCGAACTGTAATAAGAGACTTCTAATGAGTTCATAAAGCCAGGTGAATATATAATTATATATATAGAGCATAATAATAAGTAATGAAAAATTCATAAAGAATGTCGTTACACAAAAATGTGATCGACGATTCGAATTCCGATCCATTATCATCTTAATTAATACAGTAATGTGTCATTAATCACTTGAAAAGCATGCATGCACCAATGGTTTAATGACGGAAAAGCTTAAATGATCATTTTTAAATGATAAATTTCTGATATTTCTTTATCATTTATAATCCTATGTATACGACAGAAAACTTACAGTTTTTCCTATATTTTTTTGATGATTTTGGTAGTAGTGAACAATAAAACAACCTAAATTGGCTGCATGGGATTTGAAGCTATTAGTTGGATGTTTGGAACTCGGAATAATATACATACAGTACAGTCAAGAAGTCATCAGAATTGTCCTGGATATAGCTCTAACTCATAAAAAGATTAAGTGATAAAATAAACAGTCCCCAATAACTTCGTGTGGTGTGGTGTGGGTTCAGTCAGCGTAAGTAGTAGAATCTTGTATTAAAGTAGTTTAAAGGAAGGCTGAGTCATAAATGGGTTAGGCGTATCACGATTTCACATACTAGGTATAAGCTGAGCGAGTAGCGTAGGCAAGCTGAGATTGAGATTCAGCCTTTTAAAAATAATAGGAGTCATCTGGCTTTGAAGTTGAATTGCTGAAGATGATAAGAGATCAACAAGATCCAAGAGAAAGAAAAATGTTGATATACAAGTTCAAGTGTTACTTTAACCTCAAGGAAAAATACAAATTCCATGCAAAAGTTCAAATCTGCTTATCATAGTGCCTGTCCTCTACATGGAAAAGTTCTTGATTGATTTCTTTACCAATTTTGTTGATAAATGATGAATGCTATGAAAAGGAATCCATAGCACCTATTGGTAAAGAAGGAACAGTTATGTAATGCATACAAACCACATACAAAGTGCTAATGTACAATACTTCAACAGAATGCCAAGTTGCCAACATTATTGAAAGGTACATAGGCTACTAATAGCCTAATACTCCTATATATGTCCCAAAAAGATTGTCCAGATAAACCACATAAAAAGGTACAATAACTCTAATAGATTGCAAGCTCTATTGAAAGGAACATAAGCTAATATTAATTAATAATGCAAGATCATAGAGACGTACATATAAGAACTATATCTATCATTTCATTGTGACGATTGATAGCAGATATTAATACAGTGTAAGAGAAGAAAGAAGCGCTCATAGCCAGATGTTCTTACTTATTAGTGATGACCAGAAAATTTGAGAAAAGTCGAGAAGTATTATTCAATAAAATGAAGATGTATTATTTACTTATTTTAATTTGATGAACAATGATAGTTACAAATGGACATATAAGAGACAGAGTTAGACAAAAAGAGTTAGACGGAAAAAGGTAATTAAAGACGTCGTATACTTATATTTGTAGTCATCTCCACATACAAGACATGAATGGTGCTGAATGGTGATGCTTATTGCAAAATATTTGAAGAAATGCCATCTATAATGTAATGCATTTTGGTCAATAAGAACATTTGAGTTTCTTTTTCATTTGGTATAATTTTAGATTCATTTTTCATTAATTAATCATAAAGATATTAAATATCGAATCTTGAACTAATATTAAGAAGTTAAAGATGTCGAAATACTAAATAAATTTCAATTGGAAATTTTAACAATTAAAGATACGTACCGGTTCATCCTAGCTATTCATTGAATTATTTATTCATGTTTCTCTAGCTATTCATTGAATTCTTTATCTTGTACAAAGTTGCAATACTAGTCATCAAAAGAATTGTTTTGTAACATTTTTTCATTCCAAGATAAGGATATTCAAATTAGTAACCAATGGAGTGAAGACATAGCAAGCTACTTGGAACATAGAATCATACCTAGTCTCCAACAAGAGAGGTCACAAACAATGGAGCTGCACAAAAAGTTTTTTAATTTTAAATTACTGAAGATAACGAATGGAATAATTGATAGTAATAATATCATTTATAATCTTGTTATTACACATATGAAAAGGATAATGTCAATATAATTTAGATGCTCAAAGTCTTTTGACTGTCTCCCTTTTTATTTTCCATAAAGCAATAAAGCATATAGCAACAATTTAATTATACGGAGGACCCATTTATTTTAAATCAGTGAAGTGTTTAATTATAAAAAATTAATATAGTCTACTTTTTCATGGGTGATGTGTTTAAATAAGGGGCTCATGCTCATCAATTCTTTCAAAAAGAACCAACACTTTATGTTAAAAGGGCCATCAGCCTCTTCTTCAAAGGCTCCTTTTATGTCAATTTTTTTTTTACGTACATCATGAATTAGATGATTACATCATAACTATTAACGGTGCACGATATTCATAATAATGCATGTTAGTAACTACTGAGGGGTAATAAGAGAAATGTACATAGGGAAACTGAGCAATAGATATCTTCAGTATCACATAGTGATTGAATATTGTTCATGAAAGAATACACCAAAGCTACTGGTAACAATTTCATACTGAACCTTACTTCTAATGAAATAGATACAGCAAGAAATACACTATTGCCACCACGCCACGTGACCGGAGGCCTCTCCCGGCCTGACTATATGAGCATGGCAGCATATATAAGTCATATAACATTTGACCTACATGGAAACAAGTCAACTGTCAAGGACAACTATCGACCAATAGATAGGATTTTAAGTTGCAGTACCTTGATCCATTTTTCCCATCACTCATTCACTCACTTTGCAGCCTCGAATATATGGATGATCGTATTTGATATACTTGCTCCAGTATGATCTATACTTTGTCATCGCCAACTCTAACCATGGTTTCATATTCCCATTATAGTGGATAACAGCTGCACGATCAATTTCCGCCCGGTCGATGCTTGGATTGTAACCCAGGCCAAGTACATGCCAAGACTTATCAAGTGGATGTGTCAGCCCATAAAATGTGATCAACCCAGGAGGTAGAGTTCCAAGCTTCCAGAGAGCCCTATCTTCATTCTAATCATAAACCAAAACAAAAAAGACAGGAACCAGGAAGATTATCTGTTAGTTCAGTTTCACTTCTCCAATTTCTATGCAATGATAAATAGTTGACTAGGGACAGAATCAGAAGATTGCATGACCATTAATTTCCTTCAAGAAAGCAACTTTGAACAGAATGTTAAAGGGGAAAGACAAACATATTTTTAGTTATACTCGTATTAAACTCATTTGTTAAACATATAAAAAATTAATTCTACTGGCACAGAGCACCACTAGCACAGCAAAGAACAGGAATAGGATAGTGTCAAATGTAATTTGAGGAGAACAGGATAATGCAAAGGAATAAAGAGTGACTTACCAAGTTCTGCCACTTGTGATAAATTCCAGTTATATCCTTCTTCTTCCACTCCTTCAAGTCGAATATGTTCATCCCGTAGGCCCATCCACAAGCATTGGGATCAAAGTTCCTAGCAATATGGGGATTAGAGAAGTTCAAGTACTTGTCGAAACGATGAAAACTCTGTCCACAGGTTTCCACTGCACCGTTCACTTTTCCATGAAGATTTACTGCCCATAACCCAGTCAAGTCTTTCTGAACAACAATATCATCATCAAGAAAAAGGATTTTGTCCAGCTTAGGATAAACCTCTGGCAGATAAAACCTGAGATGATTCAACATAGAAAGGTATTTCGGGTTTCTGTATTTCAAGTTCGATGATCCAGAAGATGTTGCCTGAGCAGCCTTAAAATAGTACTCTTTCATGGTAGCAGACTCTAGTTGACGCAGAACTGGACAATATGAAGAGTTAAGCCATTTGAATTCATCAACATTTTCTACATGGATGGTAGCTTTTCCAGGAGGATTCAAGATAAACCACATATTCATTGCGCCAAAATTCAATTTATCAGTAACAAGATGGAAAACATGCTTCTCGGGTTCCTGCATTAATGAGAAACCTTTCTCAGAATTAAATTTGTACAAATAGTATACATGGCCATATCCTAGAATGAAGAACGTATCAAGGACAAAGAATATCTCTGTAATTTTATTAAAGCATATCTCTGTAAAAATATATATCACAGGGACAAAGAATATATCTGTAATATGTATCACATGGACAAAGAATACCTTAGCATTCCTGATGGTAGAGTTAACAACAACAGAGGCAGCAAGGACATTATCAGAGAAGAGGGCATAGTGGTACAGCTTCGGATTCTCTAAATTCTCACTTCTGGGAAAATTTCTTTTCTCAGGTGGAAGGAGATAATAATCAATAGTCAAACGCAATGACAGGCAATGAATTCCATTTGGAATGGTCTTGGCAGCCATCTGGCTCAGGAATGTACTCTGCTTTTTCAGGCTCGGACTTACTTTTCGTCACAGACTGAAAAAAAGACATAGCTCTTAACTTGCCAGTAACAAGGTTGCAGTCATATAATTGTTCTTTGGCTTTGGATAGAGGCATCCATAAAAACTCTGTTTTCTCGGGAGCACAACATATAGATGTATAATTTGAAGATAAATCCATAAGTAGATTGTTAGAAGATATGTAGTACCTGTGTTGTAAATCAAAATCAGCAGTTGCTTCTCCTAATGCCCGTTGACTTTCTTTGAGCTGATTCCGTAGTTCTACCGCTAACTCGTGCTTCTTTTTCATTTCTGTTATGCTTATATATACCCTTGCCATTATCATTTGATCCCGTATAAGACGCACATTTGAATCAGAATTCTCATTCTCATTTTCTTTCCTCCATATACTATATCTTCCTAGTACTGCAGAGTCGACTGACTTTGAACGTTCAATAGCCGCAGTTTCTAGCTTTGCAGTAACTTCATCATCATGTTTCATTAAATCAGCAGCACGCTTCTCTCTTCTTTTTTCTCTTAGTTGCTACAGAGTACCAAAACACGACATGATTATAACTTAAAAGGTGATAGAGATACTATCCTAGTTGTAATTAATTATTAGGTTTGACCAAAAAAAAAAAATCACACCGTAGTGAGCAAAAACTAACTCTGATGATTATACTTACCCTTCTTGCATCTTTAGCAGGTGAATCAAGAAATTGAGGATGATCCTCTGCAAGAAAAAACCTCAATGGACTTAGCATGACAAGGAAGTATTTACTATCTTTAAGTAGTTGTAAAAATATAATACCGCTTAAGTTATCCTCCTTTTTGCTGCTAAAAGTCCCAAGTTTGATATTCGCAGTACTTTGAATTGCCTTAAAATAGGCCAAGACCAACAAGAAGAAAATCAGCAGAGAATAACTTGTGATAACCTCATATCTAAAAAATTAGAGACATACATCGGGTCTTCAAGCCTAACCTCAGATGTAGTGCCATCTTTTAAAGCTGTTTCTTGGCCAAAAAGTTTCCAAGAAGCGGGCAAACTATTTTTGTTGAAAAAGTCAGTACTCAAAGGCCCTAAATCATCTGTGCTGGCCTTGATAACATCAATCACCTAAAACAGAACTGAAATGTGTAAATTGCGAACAAGAAAGAGCAAAAAACATGTGAAAAAATTGAGGATCAAGCACATTTACTAGCCACTGAACTCATGAAACTATCTACTTAGGACCAAGACATGCCTCACGTTTCAATAGTGATCTAACTTGCTGCAGTGCCAACCTCTCTCTCCAATCTAAATCCTGCATGAGAAATTATTATTCAGCATCCTCCACTGCATGATCATTTCAAACAACATCACTAACATAGAATCTCAGTTGGTTATGATGGAAACAAAAACAAGAAGGTACTTTAACAATAATGTGTATTTGATTGGGTATTCTCAACCAAGTCAAGAAAGAAGTGACTATCTAACTTATCATTGCATCTCTTAGAAAAATTCATCATCTGTGAATTGAACCGAGAGAGGAGACTTTTACTTCGAAATTTGAATTGAAGGAGAAATTCCTCTAATTCATTGTCCATTTCTTTCAAATGGAGCTTTACAGCTAATGCTAATTGAAAGCCTCTGCCAAATAAATGCCGGGCTATAAAAGAATGGTACCTGTTTCCCTGAGCTTCTTGGGAATCCTTGATCTGGAAAGTATTAAGTGTTTAGTTAGTAGGGACAAGTCACAATACGGGCAGGAAATACACAAATATGTTTATATTACACTATTCCCAGGGTGTAGATCATTGCGTATTGCGGATACAACTAAATTAAAGCTACATAACCCCTTCTAATTATCACAAAATCTAATCAAGCATAATCTATTCCCAGGGTGTATGTGATTGGGTGTACTTATTTGTTCGCACAGGTGCTATGTATCAATCAAGTAATGATAGATACAAAACAATGGGACACCCTTAGAACTATCATTCCAATTCAATGGATACCATTAAAGATTATAGCTTTGTTTAACTCGGTTTATTGCATAGTGAACAACTCAAGTAGTGTTGGAGGCTACTAAATGAAAAGTGCATACAATTTCAAGCGAAAATAGCTTAAGGTTAATTATATTTTTCATTCAACATTAAAACGCTCGAAAAATCCCCCGAACTTCAACACCAGCTTATTCTACACAAACATTTACAGCTTGAAGACATGTGACAAAGTACATTAACATCAGGAATGTTTGAATCAGATTCACATAAATATCATACCAGAGAAAATGCATATACTAACCAAAATAATACTACCTCCATCCCTAAAAGATTGTCTACTACTCCACTTTAATTTTCAAAAGATGAAATTAACAACTTTGTAACATTGATAGACACACATAACTCGATTTTGAATCAAATTATTATATAAAGTACTACGTAGTAGATAGTATATCTTTCACTCGTCAAAATAATTGACGTTTGGCTTTTGAGTGAGCTGAGCATCGGTGTGGTCTTCGTTATTTTTAAAAATATAAAAATTTATATAATTGGATTCGTCTTTAAAATCTGATTTTTAATAATATAATTAAGAGTAATTGAAAGGAGTAATTCACTCTTAGTCAATGCGGAAACAGCCAGATTGCATACAATCCAATCCCTCTTAACGTTAACGGAATACTAAACTACATTAAAAATACTAGCACATATATTATACGAACACATAGAATGGTTGTTTTCGTTATATTTACAGTTTTGTCCCTTTAAAGTTTCGATTTTTTGATATAAGTTTTTATTTTTTACAAAAATGATCGGCTTTATATTGTCTGAGAATCACGGTGACTATAATATAATTAAAATTAAAAAGTGGACAATGATTTTGGGACAGAGTAAGTACGAACCAGTAGGGGTGGAAGTGTAGAGTCTTGGAGCAGCGAAAAAAAGGAAGAGAAAGCAAAATATGAGAATAGGAATAGGGAAGCGATTTGATCCAGTTTTACGAGCCCTGTGGATGAGCGTACCCGACGATAATCCTCTCTTCAACGCCATTTACCTAACAAATCAAACTCATTAACAAGATTATTACTCATTTATATGGAGGATTTCGAGATTAATACTTTGAGAATACTATATCAATGTGTTCGATTGTTTTAACTTGTTCAAAGTGTAGCAATCAATTAATTTTGGATAATTTATTTCATGTCTTTCATATTTTTTAATCTCTTTTCGATCTTTATAACACCGTTCGCTTAGATGTATATATCTCATAAAACAACGTCTTTCTCTTTCTGCGTTATTTTAGATGTATATATTCCAATAAACTCTTTTCGATCTTACATCTTTCTCTACGTTCTATTTGGTCTTATATATTTCCGTTGGAATGACAGCCGATGCTTCATGTTTGGTAAAAAATATGAAAGGAAGAAATGGTAATTCTTCATTTAGCGTGCCTTTTAAGTGTAAACCATAATCGACAAAGGCTTAGGTGTGAATTTAGGTAAGAAGTGTTAGTGCAGGGAGAATCGAAGCCTCGTCTTGTGGTGAGAAAGTGTTTATTGGAGAATCAGGCATAAGTGTGATAAACTAGAGTAAGAAAGTGTTGGTAAAGGGAGAATCGAGGCTGCTTCGGCCCGCGATCATCGGCTATCTATTCCACCAACTTATCCATCTTTATAGGTGCTTGTCTCTTGTTCCTTAGAAATAGGTTTTATCGCTCATTTGTTACTACATAGTTTCTCACTTCTTAATGGGTGCTTCAGACGGCTTCTAACATGACTATGCCTACCACAAGCAATTATCTCAAATTTTATTCCTCAGTTACTTAACAGCTCCTTACTCTCTCTCTCTCTTATCACTTCATTATATAATTTATAAGTGAGTCTTCTTATAACACTCTTAATTACCGACAACTCATACTCTCTCTCATCGCCTCATTTATAATTTTATAAGTGAGTCTCTTCAACTATAACATTCTTAATTACCAAACATCTTATGTACATGCTATTTCACTATCCAACAATTTAATTCTATCACATAGCTCACTGAAAACATCTAATTTCATAATGCATTTTTTTTTAATTTGTCGTTGAAGCCTCTAGCATTTAATTACCTATCGTTAAATTTGATAATAGACATTAGTCAAGAATTTCACTCCCACCAATCATAAAAGTATTTTTAATTTTTATGAACTACTAATAATGTAGTAAAATCATGTAAAAATTCAAAATGTAAGTTAAGTTGTGACATTGTCATAACAAAGAGGCGATTGATTGATAACGACTTCCACCCTTCTCCAAATAACAATGTTTTGCAAGCTGTCTTAATTGCTCTTAACTAATACTTCTGCGGAAATCAGATTAAGTTTACACAACCTCTAATTTCCAAACAGATGGATTCAGAAATCCAGCATTGTACGAATTACACATCGACGACTAGATAAAGCATTCTACTCTGAAACCATCCGGAGATCTTGATCATACCAACATTTCACTGAAACCTGATTGCCACATCAAGGTAATCTCCAATCTGCAAGTGCAAGTTATTAAAAATTTGATGTCAACTGAAGAATCGGCTCTGTTTACAATAATGATTCTTACCTGAAAGTCTAGGTCACCCAACGCCTTGCTGCCATCGTCTGGCCGTCTTGGATTTGGATATGAATAAGTCATACCCACCTTCACATAGAAAAGAGAAGATTCCAACATGAGGATAAATTGGTGTGCCCGGCATGTAAAATGGGAATATGCATTCAGTAAAGCAATCAGTTAAAATTAATTCAAGGCATAGAATACGTTTGAACAGGAGTTAAAATCCAGGTTAAGTTGTTCAAACAGGAGTTCTGATACAAGATCTTCAAGTGAGCAAATCATAGGTGGTCAAGGTTAGGTTGTTCAAACAGGAGTTACGATACAAGATCTTCCATTGGGAGGTTCAAAGTGGTAATACAAATTCTTGGTTAATTTACTCTGTTGGAGGTTTTTTATGCTAAGCAGGTGTTTGTGCAGGAGCATGTGTATGTGTAAGGGAAGGGGACTCTTTCACCACAAATCATCCAAGTTTATCAAGATATACAAAAGTAAGAGATAGAATAGCAGAACAAGAGAGAGAACCTCTTTCACCACAAAACGCCCAAGTTTATCAGGATAGACAAAAGCAAAAGATAGAACAGCATCCCTTCTTCTTGCTTCAGGATCTACCTCTTTAACCTGTAAAACCGACAAAACAAGATAAGATGGGTGCCAATTTGCCAAACAATGCAACTGGTACAAAATCAAATGAGAGTTGACAGTCTTGGCACATATAATTATAGTTTCCATGAAACCAATACGTACTAAATATCATAGAAAATCAATTATTAATAAGTTCTAGAGCCCCTTTATTTTTTGTTGGCTTGGCATTTGAAACTAGCTTATGAAAACTTCTTTCCAAAGTCCAGTAAACCAAGTATACAAACTCACAAATAACTGTAATAGTGTACATGAGCAATAGTGCTAAAGCTGAGCTATTTAATGCTAGTCAATCTATCTGCCCACCAAACTACAATGATAGTATGACTGAGGCCTTTGGTTCACTGTTGATAACAAGCACGAGAAAAAGCTTTCTTAAATTATACTCATACATTGTTATTAACACAACAATAACAGTCATAAGCAGCCCCTACACATAATTAAGTTAGTTCTCCATCCCAGACTCCCAGATGCATTTTCCACTCAGAAATTTGGAAACATGATGAATAACTCTAACATTGATGAAGAGCAGTCACTTATTACATACAACATGCCCCAATGCCTTTAAAAGGCTCCTGCCAAAGCGTGGTAAGGGGGGTACGCAGCCTTACCTTTTGATAACAGGGAGACTATTTCCGAATTGGCCTAATACACACAGTGTTTATTGTCTTCTTGAGATTTAAAACGTAACAAGAGATCTAGTGCACATAATGTAGACATGTAAATCATACCAGATCAGTCAGTTCACGCAGGGTAGCGTCCATCCATGTATAAATTTGGACCTCATCTTTGGGCTCTTTGCCTCTCTCCTTAAAATCTGCAGAAGTATGGTGCCCTCCAGCCTGTATTTCACGAATAATTCAACCTTCAACATGTGTACTCAAGAATGAAGTAAAAATAATGATGAGGCATATAGCAAATTCCATTTATAGATTAAGAAATGGCTAACAAGTTGATGTCTATGTTTAAATTTGACTAATCGTACAGAGACCAAAGGATGATTGAGCTAGATAACTCAAGGTAACGAACAAAACAATGCTTGTTTGGAACTTTGGATGAAAGAATACGTTTACAAGGAATCTACAAATTCACAACATGTTTGTACCTTGGTGAAAACGCGAAGCAGCAAAGGACAGGTCTGCATTAAAGAAAATATATAGAACATTAATCGAACTTCATAACAAATACAATACAATGTTGAAGCCTTTGAAAAAGTTAGGATGTTATAAGCCAAGGTATATCTAATCACAAGCAATCATCAATAATAAACTTAGGTTTTATTCGAATGACCTAGTTGATTATTTTATCTCTAACAAACTTTGGTTCGACCATGTTTCGTCACTAACTAATTAATAATTTCACCCACGATACAACATACTCCCTCCATCCCAAATTAATGATCACATTTGACTTTTTTGGGTCAAACTTCGAAAATTTTGACCATGAATTCTTATTAGCCGATAAAAAATAATATAGTATGTGGGATCTTATTAGATTCGTTTCAATATATATTTTTGAAATATCAACTAGAAATATTTACGTTTGAAGCCGTGTCTTGGAGAGATCATGATTTAGGGATGGAGGGAGTACTAATTTAAGTATTCCACACATATTATAACATTGAAATCCTAATTTACTATAAAAAGGTACTACCTCAATCCTACGAAGATTGCCAAATTTAAACTCAATTAATTGCATATATGTTGTACAATATTTGGTTTAAAATACATCAAATGTTAACATCTTAAATGAAATTTTCTATCAACATGAAAATTTCGATTCAAATCGAACTTATGTGCAGACTACAAAATTTGTTAATTATAACTACGGAGTATATGAAATTATGCAACTTGTCCACATAAAAGTCCACTAGTCGAGTAGAAGTATATAACAATACACCTCCTTTTAATCTAATACTTAACAAACTAAGCTATATAATAAAATGAAAAATAGCTAGGAAGGGGTGGGGGGGTGGGGGGACCTTTTCACGATCGACGGGTTGAGGTCGAGGAGCGTTTCTGAAGGGAGGGGGAGGGAGGCCGCGGCCGCCAGGTGGCAGAGTTCTACCAGGTCTTCTTCCAACTTCCGCCATTTTTCACTCTCAAAAAACAACCACGTATTCAACAACACTCGTATCCTTTGGCCCATTCAACTTAATCTAGTCTTAGTTGTGGGCCATTTTAACAACTGAAGCCTAGTGGTTTTTTTCGGTAGTTATTTTAACGAAATTGGATATTATAAATTATTTAGATTATTGATTTGTCTGAGTTAGATAATTAATTAGTGTTTTGAGTTATTATAGACACTTTTATTGTTGTATTTTCGTTGGTGATGAAATTTATCTTATAGGATTAATCAAATCAAATTAATTTTTCTATGGAATTTTCATTGTGAAGTTTGTGGTGTATAAGAAAAGATGGTTGATACAACATGAACATGTGACATTTTGTGGGTGGGGTATTGATGAATAATTTTTCTTTGAACACTAAATTACACATTGAACCACTGTTTTACCTATTTCCACGGTAAGTTGACACAACACACGGTTAAAGCCTCGACGAACGCACGAAACACCCACTTGTTTTTGTGTTTTTAGGCATAAAATTTAATGGGCACATAGTATTATCCTTGAACCACTCATTTGAAATTAATTCTCATTCAATCTGACAAAAATAAAGATAAGTGATAAGTCATTGATGATTTTAAATTAATTTCAATTATGTATTTTAGTTCTATACGTTGATCTGTTCCAGCATGGAATGGCTGCTGATTAGTCAATCAATGATGTGGGAGGTTATCAGAGATATTAATGCCGGACAGTCAGTAATGCCATCTAGCAGTAAGGGCATGGTCAGTCTTGCATGACAGCAGAAGCGCGGCCTTGGATTATTGTGATTAATTGCAGCGGGGGCGCGATGTCGGCGAGATGTCTTATAAATGGACAACGTCATGTTAGTTCATGTATTCTCAGCAATGAGCGAACAAATACAGTGGACGTAAATTAAACTCATCATCATTAAGAAGAAAAAGAATGGCAACAAAAGCAGCAAATAAACCCCATTAATATTGCTTCTCTATAACAATATGCATGGTGTTTAGTTTTCTTTTCTCTATTGATAACTTGCCATTCATCACACCACTTATTATTTTTGTTATTCTCTTATCTAATTAAAAACAAGATGGTAACATTTCAGCATTTAATTTGTAACAATTGCCGATCAAAGAAGAAGATGACAATTAGCAATATATATATATATATATATGCTTCATTCTTTGGCTTTGGTGTTAGCTATGTATTAGGCAGACGCTTAGTTCTGTGTTCAGGCAATCCTATGAACAATCCTGTTTCGACATCGTCAGTGATTTCACTACACTCTGCATTTGTTGTTGTTTCTCTTTCTTCCTCTGACGCTTGCCCACCAAATTGATTTCCACACTTTACACAAATGATATTTTTCAACAAAACTCAACGCACTTTTGAAGAAAAAAATCAATCAACTAATTTGGATTATTTTCAAAATATCTACATATATGTATATGAAAATATTAGATATTAAAATTAAAATATAGATCTACTCTAAAATAATGATATACTCCGTACTAAATAAATTCTTTTAATTTACTAAATGAAAGATGGAAACAATTACCTTTTCTAATAGCACAGTATTTTCAGCACAAAGGAGTTTCTCCTGCATTTGGATACAATTAATAGGATATCAACATTATCAATTTGAAGCATATGCTAGTGTTACCAAATATTCACTCTGATCTACTAGATAAATGAAGAGGTATGGAGATTACCTTCTCCTTTAATTTCTCTATTTGTTCCTGGAAAACTTGCATCTGCAAAAGAGCACAAATAAACAACAATTAGACTCAAATATCTTCCTTCATTGACAAACCAATAAAAGAGTTAATTGTCAATCAACTCTCGTGTACATCCTAACGATCAAAGACTAAATATGCAACACTATATATCAGTAATTGAGACCAAACTGTAACTCGATCGATCACAGTTACATTTACCAAAGTACCGAGTAACAATTAAATCCCAATAAAACACGTTCGGAGTACTATGTATACTACTACACCAGAATAATGGATGCAAACCTTTCTTGCTCGGATTTTGCTTACACCCCGGTCTAGTTGTCTCTCCATCTCATGTAGTTCTTCGAATGTGCATGTCGATAACCCTTCTCCCAAGAGTTTCCTAATAATGTGAATTTATTTACAAAAAATTCCATTACTGAACCATAGTTTGAGTTATATGTATTCTTTTATTTATTCACTTACCTTGTTGAGAATTTAAAGATTTACTGAATAAATTAGCAAAAAACGGAGTATTATATCTATGTTACATTGTGACGGACCTTTTTGCATTTTCCAGCTGCTCTATTTTCTTCATCAAGCTTGATGCTTCGTGCTTTAGATGCTGAAATAGTTCAAGAAATTTAAAATAAGTTGGTTTATTTAATTGAGACCTTGATATATATGAATTGAAGTACTATAATGACTATTTTGCACCAACGTAAACTTCTGGGTTGACTAATAAATATCGAGTTTGTCAAACTCTGCGAACCTGTTTGTGCTAATGATTTTGTAAATCAATTATTATTTCAAAAAAGATTAATTATTTTGCTGAAAATATTTTCCAGTTAGAGATGGGTAGTAGATATAGAAATGTTTGTCATTTATTTACTGATCAGTTAGATTACTATATATGGAGTCACCTGCATATTTTGTTCATTAGGAGGAATGTTGATTTGGACATCTCTCATGTGCTTTCGATAACGTTCAATGGTCTCCTGCATGCTGTTCAAGTATAAATCCAATTAACAAAAGTTATTAAACATATATATATATATATATATATATATATATATATATATATATAATGTTTTCGTTATCTCCACACCCTATGTAATATATATCCGTATACAGTATTATTGCATATATTGTTAGATTACTTTACGCTATTCATCTAAACACTCTGGATTATATCAATATATGTTATCGATCATATCAAATCACAATAATAGATATTATCCATGCTTAACTAACTCCTTAATAAAAGGAGAATGTTCAACATTGTTTTCAAGTGCTCTTTTTTAGCTCTTATTTGGAGGAAGGTGTTGCTCTATCTTGGTGAATATCGTGCGCCTGAGGAATGGAGCAAGGAGATTAGTTGGGTCCTGGGGAAAGGCATGGGGAAGACTTTCTAGAAAGCAAGCTCAATAGTTGTGCTATTTCTTTCTGTTAATACTACATTTGGATTGCAAGGAACAAAATGCTATTTGATGAAGAGCAACAGGAAGCAGATAAAGTGGCTGCAAATTGTATAAGAGGTATAAGAGATAGAATCAATAGTTGGAGAGGGATTGATAGGAGTAAAAAGAATTGGAATACTTGTATAGAATGGGATTTAGCATTGCTATTTTTGACAAAAAATAGCCCTATCTTTGTAATTTACATACTAATCAATAAAAATCGTAATAAGTTGATAGGATATGTTTTAATTTCTCATTTGTCATCGAAATATATTGGAACTTAATCAAAGCTAAGCACTTCCGATCCAATTATTAACGTATCAAAACTACTCACATCTATCATTGGTTAACAAAATACTTCTTCCATTCATATTTTGTTAAGCATCGACGTCATTGATATCATCGGGGTGTTTTAATCAAATTTAACAAGAGTGAAACATATAAATTTATTAGTGTTATAATGCACATGCCCTTAGTTTAACAGTTAGTGATACACACGTTTTGATGTAAATAAATTTTTGTATTAATTATATGTTGATGGAAGGGAGTAATTAAGGGACCAAACGAGAGATTAATATATAAGGCTACTAAGATTATCAATTGCATTGTGCCTCATAAATTAGGTTAAAATATTTTCCTTTTTCAACAGGTAACAAGAATATATACCTTTGAAAGAAAGTAACAACTCTAGCAAATCAAGTTTTGATCTAAAGTAGTCGTCTGTTTCCTTTCCTCTTCTCCTCCTTTTAATTGTATGTGTGTTTGAAGACATGGAAGCATAATACTACTCATTAAGGGGAATCAATTAAATAAGAACATGTCAAAAAAGTATTAGTTCTTGATTTATGGGACAGTGTGGAGGAAATTGTTAGTGCAAGCACATGGCAAGCCTCGCACAGAACAATAAGCTAAGTATAGTAACACACAAAAGCGGAAAATACATTTCAAGAAGTATATTATCCTTGATAGTACTACAAACTCTAATTAATTATAGTTTAAGTATTCCCTAATCTTGCTTTGTATGTATAGCAAAGAGATTTGGGAATATGTCCGTACAAGATATTTCTTCAGAAAAATATTCTGCAGGTGTGATCTGAGGGGAACAACTTGAGCTTATGGCTATTTGAATGGAAACAAGACAGTGAATATACATACATGTTTTAAGTACAAAGCTTGACGACTGGCCTTCAACCTCAAACATGCTTTGTTCAGCACACTTAAATAGATTTCTTCAAAAAAAATTTATTGTATTGATGCACATATTATAAATAATAAAAAATTTCTAGCGGTTAGAGTGTTCTATATATTGCATGACATGGAAGTGAACAAATTAAAAAAAAAAAACTCCCCAAGGATGTAGCGGTGGTAATTTGTAGGTTTAGAATTCAGCTTGTACATAAAAATTTAAACATAAATAGCCCTATCTAGAAATCTGAACGAAGTTTCAAGGAAGCTAGGGTTTTAAATTTATGTCTATTTTGCATACATATTGGAAAAGATAAAAAAAGAATAGCACTGGTTCACCAAAAAATAATATATTTTTTCACTCTTATTATTGGTTCACTGTTTGATTGTACTATTTATTTTTCCAATTTATTTATTTAACATTTTCCAGTACAAATAAAGAACTTATTGGCCTACTTCTTCAAGATTCATAGTACCTCTGGGCTCTCTACCATGTTATAGGTGTTATTTCTAACACCTTATTGTTGGTGTACCCCTTTGGGTCCTTTGGACCTATGTATTTGTTTCATCCGGGTAATTTTCAAAAAAAAAAAAGCTTGTATATAATAAGCCAGTAATAAATATATATTTCAAGATACCATACAAATTAGATGGATGTTATTATGTATATATAATTAGATTGAATATGTAATTAACAAGATCCTTTATGGTCCTTAATAACCCTTCATTATTTCAAGAGAGACTAGGTCTATATATATACAGTATTTCAAGTAGTTAAGAAAGAATGAAGAAATCAAGATTTCATGAGATGTAAAATAGACTACAAGTATCATAATAATTCAAGAAAATACTTACTTAGGACTAGCAAACTCATAGAGCTTTCCTCTTGGAGAGAAAATGAGAAGACCTACTTCAGCATCACAAAGAACTGAGAGCTCAAACGCCTTCTTGAGAAGTCCATTTCTACGTTTGGCAAAAGTCACTTGCCTGCTTGTAGCGTTTTCAATACGCCTCAACTGTGTCTTCCCTCTAACCATTTTTCTTTCTAATCATAAATATTATGATCAATTCAATACTAAATTAATAAATAAACATGTGCTCGACATATAGTTGGATATGATACGATATTTCGATGAACATATTCGAGATCTATCTATCTAGCTATCTATATGAAGTGTGTAACTATATGCAATTTCCTATTTTATTTCATGAACTGCAAAAACTAATAAGATGGGAAGACGAATTGAGTATGAAAAAGAGGGCAATGATGATGATGATGAATAGATAAATGAAAGAGAGGCTTACAAATTTGGCAATAAAGATGTGAAAGCTTTTATTTAGGTGCAGATGGACTTGCAAGTTAGCCTGAAATGGGAACAAATAAATCTGAGCTATGTATTATAAGCAACCTCTCTTAGAGATGACCTAAAATATAATGCTGAAGACAAACTATAGTTTGATCTTATCTCAATTAAAATATAAAACTTTTGGTTTTTAGGTATTAAAACTTTGATCAAATTCTAATAATTAGTTAATTATATGATGAAAATTTGTAAAAATTTAATTTTATGAAAATATATATAAAGACAAATTTATTAATGTCAATTTTATATTTTTTAAACTAAAGAATAAGAAAATTAATTGATGGTAGAAATTGAAAAGCATGAAAAACAAAATTATTCATAACTTGAATTGGAGGTACTATTAAAGTTATATGGCAGGTGTGCGATTGATTGATTCTTAGTTTTTGCACCTTTCTCTGGTTATATCATTGTAGATATCAAAAATTTATTAAAAAATAATTAAATTGATTAGGCAATTAATCAAAATTGAGTAAAGATTAAAACCACTAAAAATGTCCGTAGGTGATTAGGGGTTCTCGATTAAATCCTAAATTCAAATCAAACTGAGCGAAGAGCGAGGTTCTCGGAAGTAAAGCCCACAGGTTAATCAGTAAAAAATGAGGTTTCGCATTAATTAACCCTAAAGTTGGCAGACTCGAAATAGGGTTCCCAAGAAAATAGCCTCGCATTAAATGTCAATTAAAATTAGGGCTCGAAAACCCCTAATTTGCTCGATTAAAATAAGCCATATGGGGCGTTCGAATGCCACGTGGCTCGAAATGAAGAATCTAAAAACCACGGGTTTTAAAATGAAGACTCCAAAAGTTATGTGGTTCAAAATCGAAATTTCACGAGAGTGGTGTAATTACAAAATCGGCCTCCGAGTGCGTGTGGTGTAAATCAAGGCTCAAAGGTCGGGATCAATATGAAAATGTTTGACTAGAAAAGAATCCAGCATGGTATATGAAATAGGCATAAAACACTTTCTTGGAGAAAAGTACTTCCTAAATTATCAGAAGCCGGTCAGAATCTTTGCATAAATTGGCAGTGAATCGTCCCTGAAATCAAAACACGGCCAATCGAGAAGCAAGCATTTGAGGCCAATCTATAAATAACCCCTCTTGGCCGAAATTTCGCCAACAATTTCACAACATTCCACCTGAAAAAAAATACAAAACCCCTGAGGAAAATCTGGAAAAACCTGCAGGAATTTCTCTAAGTTAAATCTTTGGAGGCACATAAAACACCTACTAGGTGTCTGAAAGAAAACTACAAAGGTGCTTGGCAGGGAATACTTAAATTAAGGATTATTGAACAACGCAATAATTCTTCAAGTTTGATAAATCTTATGAGAATCAGGCAGAAAGTTTCTCGAAACGCTTCAAATATTCGAGGATTAAACTCGTATTTGATTATTCAAAAACTTGGATGAACGATAAATTTGCGTTCTGATTCGTGAATCAGGATATAGAAATACATTAAGCATTCGGGCCACATGTTGGATTCTGGGTAGGAAACACGTTCTTTAAGGCCATATGCAGTTGATCAATTATCATCAATAAGGTTGGAGCGTTCCACGCTACATAACGTCGTCAACTGCAATGACAATTTGATAAGTAATGGCGAGAAGTATTGCTTGAAGCTTAAACCAAGTTCAAGTGATTAAAATCTCACTAAGTCCCAAGCGAGGCCAAATCGGTAAGCACCAGTGAGGCCAAATATCACTAAGTCCCGCGGGTGTATCCTTAAATCATTCTACAACCCAGCAGCTGCTTATATATTTAATAGTACAGCAGCAATGACTAACTTGTGATTAACACTATCTTTATCACTCTATCATTTCGAGAAGCTCAGTCACTATCTCCAAATCATGAAATCATATCGAGGCACTAAGTTCCATCAAAGACAGTGGCCTCTCGAGCCCACATAATCCGCCCCTGAAATGAAGCGCGAATCTGAAGTCCAGCTTATCCATTATACCAAATCGCACAACTGATACTCAAAGAAGTCCCAGCACTACAAACACTTGATGCGTCCATCAAGTCTAAAATGGACAGATCAAATCAAATACAGTCAGTCATATAAATGAAACCACGAGAATCTGTTGCTAAGGCTCCAGGCTGGGATATATCAATCAGAGGCCCAGCCTCGGAAGTCCGTAGAGGCCGGGCCTTTCTCAGAATTCAGCTAGGCTTCTATCCAAATCAATCAAATCGAATGTAGTCGAAATCAAATCGAAAGTAAGTCGAAACACATCAGCGAGATGGTCAATTTCCAGGTCAATAGTAAAACATCTACTTAAATCGTCAGTATTTGAAGATGATAGTTTGGAACTGATCGATCCTCTTGATTTGATAAGCCTGTCACAACTGAAGGAATTTTCCTCTGCTAGAATTTTATTTACATTTCCTCCATGTAATAATAAAAAATTCTTATGCATTTACAATCATACAAAGGTACTTTCCATTTTGCAATAATACTATTTCTGTGCTTTCCTTATTATCTTTTTATATAGACGACACAGATCAGATACATGTATATTGCATTATTGCTGTGTATGTATATTTTCTTGATTTTTCTGAGGTTGACTTGCTTGCATTGTACTTCGTATGTGTTTATTTTTTATTACACTATTTATTTAAGGCTTGTATTAAACAACTTTTTATGGAGTATATATTATACATACATCTCAATTTAAATATTTAATGTATAGTGAGGTTTGACTAAGCATATGCATACAAATTTAATTTTGACACATTGCTAATAATATAACTAAAACTAATGTTTGCTCTTAAACTAATTTTATTCAAATCTAAACTTATAAACGTTTAGTATATGCGAAGTATTATTTAATGTTAAGTAATCATATAATCAACCATATATATTTCAACACATACACAAGATCGAGCAACTAAAAAGAATGAGAAAAATGTAAGCATCGTATTATATATCATAGGATAGTACAATAACGAGAGGAAATAGACCAATAGGAAATCGAAACGGTAGTGATGATATTTTTGGTCTTTATTTCCACTCTCAGCTTTGATGAGTGGCTTTCCTTAAAAGAGCTACCTTTCATGGGTCCACATGGAGGACAGGAGGACTATATTATTTTCTTTGTTTCATATGTTATTGTGGAGTGGGTTAACATTATTCTTTTCTTTCTTTTCTTTCTTAATCTGGATATAAACTTTTACCTAAATTGAAACATACAAAGCTATCCATCTATGCTTCTGATTGGGAATCATGACAAGGAAATTAATATTACCTAATAAATGTCTAATCACAAATTAATATACAGTTGATGATAATATAGGGTAGACAAGACATGTATAATTAATAAACAGTTGATGATAATACAGGGTAGACAAGACATGTATGACATCACGTCCACATATTCTTTTTTGGTAACTGATTACTCCGTATTTATTTGATTATGTCTGGAGACAGTTATTTACATTTCCAACAATTTTACGTACTAATTTAGAAAGATTTCGCTCAAAATAACTATATTGGTCAAATTAATCAGTGTTAGTGATACTGAAAGTAAAAACTAAATTTAATTAATAGTCATACATAACAGCTGATTACTAATAACTATTGTTGCGCTTTTGGCGCCATTTCAGCCAGTAAAAAGAAATGAGAATCTTTAAATGCCAGCACTATCGTTTAAATGCGGTGTGGGTTAGTGGTTGAGTATCGGGATACCGTATTAAAATGGTTTAAATGGCTTGCGGGTGCGCGTCCGCGGTCGTTTCACCGATGAAATTAGGGAGAGGGCGCCGAAGGGCCTTTGATTTCGCACTTTCCTAATAACTCTTTGCTGGTGCCCAACTGTAATTCTTACACAAAACTAATTATCGATTTTTTTATCTGGATATATTCTATACTGAAGCTTGAAATGTAACATTCGATGAACGTTGTCAATGTTAAGACTTGAGAGTTGAGACCTAATTATTTAGTGACCCTATATTAACGAAGAACGTGGTTAGATGTTTTAGCAATGTAAAGAAATGATACTCTTATTAGGATGGATATAGTAAGGAACTGCAAATTTCTTGGTGCTCTATACATACTGTAATATAAGTTGTAACTTATTTTGTAGAAACTAATTGTGCATTTGTGCCAACAGACAAACAAATTTATTTAATCTCGTTTTGATAGAGAACTTAAAGACATACTTTTAATTACTACATCACTACATATATTATATGCAACTGGTCCCGGAGAGATGAAGTGTGCCTAATGCAATTTTATCTATACGTTCAGCAGGTGAATTGAAGATGCACTAAATAAAAAAGTACAAATGGCTATTAACCTGATTCTCAAGACAAATTTGCTTTATCTTAGCACTCTAAACAATAAGTATTTGTTGATCCAAGCAAATGAATATGTGTTTTTAATCGTTTTAATTCTAAAATTTAGCGTGAACACCTGTCAGAGATTGGTGGGTTATGTCTTTTATGTTAACAATACAAGCTCTTTTAAGTTTTATAGTGTACATGTTCGAGATAAAGCTGGCAGATCATGTCTTTTACATCACTAACTCATATTTATCTAGAAGAATAATGTGTTTCTCAGTTATTTTTGTTAATTTAAGCTATAACCCCATAAGCTTCAATAGCATAGTCTTCCTTCATCGAGATATTTATAATGCAATTGGATTGCCTTTATTTATTTTCTTCCCTAAAGATGTGATTGACAAAGCCTTTTTTATGTGGTTGTGAAATTCAATTTAACAAGTAATTCGCCAGTTTAATAGAAGACTTTTTAGAATTCAGCGCGTATATTAAAATAGTTATAATATTAAAATATTAATAAATAACAGTGTAAGTTATTCTTGCATGCAAATGAATCAATAGAAAATGTTATTTGAGTTGGCCAAAATCTAGTAGCTTTTAAACATTAATTTTTACATTAAAATTACAGGGCGGCAATGATTTGAAAAATTCTTTAAAAGGTCTTTTATTGCTTATGAAATGGAGAGAATGCAAGTTAATTTAGGGACCACTTTGGGCGTGCACTGCTCTTGTTATAATTTTCGAACTGTTTACTCTTTCGATGTGTGTTGAATACGTTGTAATATAATACGGAGTAATAATTTATATAAATAAATAAAGAAGCATTAATATAAATGAGAGAAAATGCAATCTCTAGAAGCCAAGAACTACAAGTTATATATGCTACATAGCATTTTGACCAGCTTTCTGTTCTATTCATTGTTCAGCATACAATTTTGCCTTCAGAATGAAGAAACAAAAATCAGTAGAAGAATTATAGAATAGTATACAAGATCTCTGATACACCTATGATACAGAATGACTCATAGTTCGAACTACGAGTGTAGTCGTAATATGGTTGGCTATCATTTTTATCACACTTTAAATAGAGCGTCCAAAAATACAAGCGCACAAACTTGCAAAACGTCTCCCCTTATGCTTACTCCTTTTCCGGGATCAGTCTGGGGTATGTATGTGTGGCTCGCAATTACATAACTGTCGACTAAATGCAGCATTGTCATACCATTTCTACTCCCACACTATGAGATGCTGGGGATAAGTCGTTGTGCATTAGAAGGGGAAAGAATAGCGCTATAAGCAATGGATTCTTTCTCATACATGTAAAGAAATCATCCTTGCTAATC
Organism: Lithospermum erythrorhizon; assembly: GCA_019722365.1. Lineage (NCBI taxonomy): Eukaryota > Viridiplantae > Streptophyta > Magnoliopsida > Boraginales > Boraginaceae > Lithospermum > Lithospermum erythrorhizon. The sequence goes on from JADFUC010000297.1 coordinate 309,091, forward strand.
TTTCCATCACAGTCGATATCAAATAATGTGAAGAGTCCGTGGATCTGCATGTTCCATGTCAAAGATCAAACAAATGGAGAAGAAAGATATAGAGGAAGCAGTTTGAAGCAAACAGATTGTCATATGGTGATATTAATAGAAATTTTTCAGTTGCTGCTATAGATTGGTACTCTAATTCTTTACCTCAATCTGGTTCAAGTTTGGAATTGCAGGTAAGAGTGAGGTTCCAAACTGCAACGAAATGAATCGAGTTGCCTTAGATTTGAAAAAATGAAGCTCAGGGGAAACAGGGGTCCAAGATTTGAAAATGTACCTCTTCCTCTAAAATGAAGTTATTTTGATTGCCATTACATCCTCTAAAAGCCAATTCACAAGCAGGTTCAAACAACGGTTGCTTCAGGATGTAAGCTGATCCGACCAAAAACTGAAATTAAATAAATGTAACATGAGATCCCACATCATGCACCTTCGCCCCATGTTCCAAGCCCAGAATAAGGCAGACTGTTCTTACATCTGGATTTTATCTGTGTAGCTATAACTTATATACATTTCTAGTTCACTTTGTCGATCCTGTATACTTGTTTGTACATAAGGTTGTATCTGTCTACATGGCCTGACCAAAGTAATCGAAAGAGGTTCCCAAATTTTGGAACAAACGTACTCAGGTTCCTTCACTAGTTGGAGCTTTTGATCATCTCAATTGAATAGTTGGAACAAATCAAATAAATCAAGTAAACGGTTTAAGAGATGTAGTTGATGCACTAAGTACTTACACCAATGCATGTCAACAGGTTTATGGAAGAAATGTAAAAAGGATTGTGGGAACCGAAATATTTAACTATACGACTGTTCATGCATTGATATATAAACTGAAACACATATAGGTAAGGGCGAGTAATAAGAACAGAGAACATCACTTGTTTAAATGTGATCTTCCCAATATTCTTCTGATCAATGAAGCCAAATATCTGCAACACAATACTTTGAAACATAAATAGCAAGATCAAATAATAAGCTTTCAGAATTATCGGCTTTAGTTGTATAAAGAGATGATTAACATATAAGTAGAAATAATAAAATAAAATAATAATTGATCATATAGAGAAAGGGTTGAAAATGTTAGTGGCAACAGACCTTCTCAGCCAAACTGCAACGCTTCAACCTAAGAGCATTGAGGAAGTCAGGAAACTCCACATAGCTCCTGTAAATGTCGGAAGTAGTTTTGCTATTTACTGGATGAAATATTCAGGGACAGAGATGGATCATGGAAGTAAAATGAAAATGTTCACGCGTAATCACAAATAAATCATATATTTCAAATAGATTAGTGCATGGTGTTCTGAAAGCTGTTAATTGACTAAACAACTCAATCCTTGTATGTTTTGCTTTGCTCCATACACACAATGCGTACATCAATTTCACTTCTTACTATGTTTCACTTTTCTTATTTCATGAACAAGACAATCAGTATCAGTATAGTTTTCTAGACAATCAATAGTGTTATGCATTACTAAATCGATCATTTTGTCTTACCATAAGAACATATCACTAGAATGCCTGACCAACTTCTTATAAATAATATTCAACACTAGGATCCAGTACCCAAAATCAACCATGAAACTAAGATTGGACTGAGATTTAAACATAACCGAACTAAATCCAATGAAAACTACGATTCAGCTCAAATGTGTATCTTCAGTCATGAAATCCATTTAAAAACTGTATCTTATGGATTAGCATATGATTGAAAAATAGACGGTACCTGTAGTCTGGATCCATTGAAAGAAAAATGTCGAGAAAATCCACAGCTTCTATACTACTTATCTGGAACAACTGAAATGCAAGCAACGAAAGTCATCTCCCCTTTCAGTTGGGCATGTAGTTAAAATAAGTGAAAAACATTTCCCAAACAAAGATGCCAAAATATAAAATTCATGATGTTCCTTTTTATTTTTGCATTGCAGCTATATTTCACAAATATGTTTCGATAAATCCCACTCGTACTTGGAGAAAACAAGTAGAAAAAATCAAGACTAAACATGTTACATGCATCAATAGTTACTTTGAGATGATTGAGGCTTATTTCACCAAGCCAACGAGGTTGGTATGTTGTTTGTGGCCATTATTATTATGCACTTGTCAATGGTTCAAGTGTTAAGTCAGGTCATGAGGCCATACATGGAATGCATACTTGTCAATTAGCTTTCGTCCAAGAAAGTCATGTTTGTATTTAAACTTAACTTTGCAAGATACCGACAATCCCTTTTTAAAGAAAACTCAATCAAGCACAAACTATATGTCCAAGCCGCTACTTGAATTTGTAAGTTATAGAAAAGTGTGATGGAGCAATCAAAACTCACAGATTGAACTCCTGCCATTTCAACCATATACAGTGATGGATTTTTCTGCAAAAAGTACAGATCAGTCATTATTCACTGGATGAAAAAACTAGGCGATTCTCTATCAGGATAGAACATTGAGCATGGAGGGACAGTGAGATAGACAGTAACTGGCCAACGAGAGAAACATTTTTATGAAAAGGAAACAAAGAGCATTTTGGCTCCTCCACAATCACATGAAGGCAATGATCTTTTTCGCTTACTCATAGATCGAAGCAATATGATTTTTCCTTTCTAGAGAATTAGGAGTGAAGTTCAGAAATTAAGACCAACAGAAGTGTTACCTGTTTGCACTCAGATGCTTTTGTCAGAAGCATAGTGTCTCCATAACTATATGATGTCTGAACAACATTTAAAGCAGTAGCAATTGCGTGGCTTGTCTGCATGACAACATCAGTGTGATTTAATAGAAAAGTTTATAACCTTCAAATGAGTCAGATATGGTATGCAACTAAAATTAGACGGATGAAAAGTTACTTATAAAGATAAATAAAGGCTAAGAATATGAATAATGTAAACACGTCTGCATATCAGATACAAGCAGATAACATTACTACACAATATTGTAGAATTGATTGAAACTAACAAGAGAACCACTAGCTTCAATAATGAAGGTAAAGAGTTTATCTACCCACTCACCCTCTGAGAAAGCGAAACAGCGCTTTCTTTCTGACTATCTGGCAAAATGACAGGAAGATATTCCACCTAGAAATTTTGAAGAACACTAAGTCAGTGTCGTGGATATGATTTCAATCACTACTTCATGTTCTTCACAAAAACATGGTCATCAGAAAAGAAGCATTACTATCAATCTATCATCAGAGAAGCAACTTGAACAAAAAGGAATATGCTTGTAGGAATGGAAGATACGTAATCTAATTTCATTAGGGAGTAATAGTATAATACTAACAATACAAAGAAATAATTCCTAAGTTGTAGTGTGAAATTAAATGAAAGAAATTATGATGCATAAATATTTTTTTGTCTATTGTGAGGCATTAGGGCATGACGTTCTATGTTGTTGTATGATGCATACATAATTTTCTTCCTAGGCCATCTAATGTTGGTAGTGGAAGAACCTACCTATAAATGGAAGCATTGTAGACCGGAATGAAGCTGTAAAGACTAAAATATGTGAACAATAACTTTGACGAATAATAAAAGACAAAGGTAATCGAGGCAAATATAAATATAGGCACACACATCACACATATACAGAAGCATGGCTTACCTCCATAAAATTGTGGAACTGCAAGAACATTCTAAACATCAATTTTGCCAATCCGATTAGGCCCCTAATGCAAAAGGAAAAACAAGGTCATCAAAAACCAAAAATCAAAAAATCAAGCCCCCAACTTCAAAAGAAGAAAGAAAGAGAGAACAAAGTAAACTCTTCATATTTAATCCTCTGCCATTCTCAGAGAAAACGAAGGTCAGAAAGAAAATTAAGAGATAGGACAAAAGGGAAAAGGCTACTGCAATGAAAAGTCTAGAAAGAAACGGAAAAACTTACCAGGATTGGTCAAAGTGCACATGAGGATAACGCACAACCACCGGTTGCACAGGGTATAAGGGAATGAATGCACCAAGTTGGAAGGAGAGCAGACATCTTCCATTTGTTGTAGTTCCCTCAGGAAATAAAAGCACTCGAGGAAATCGCTTGGAAGAAGCCTTTCTCTGTATTGACATCCCTGAAAGCATATTTCTGTATCAAATAGCTAATATACAGATGAAGTTTCAAAGTTCGGAATTTTTCATCCAGAAACATTGAAAAATCCGCTGAACATTTGAGGCACCCAAGAAAGAGGGATGGAAGGTCTTAATAACATCTTAGAGTTTGTACTAACTAGTTAGTAGTGATTATTGGGGGCAGCTCAAGCGTATAGAGGAATAGAGTCATGGAACTTCACTGCCTCGCGGTCTTCAGAGAAGCAGAAGAGGATGGAAATACATTCAGACAACTGATTTGGGAGTACAAAATGGAATTAAATACAAACCAACACCACTCAGTGGAAAATGCTAAGTTTAGCTTGGTATGGTTTAGACAATGAAGTAGTGAACCACATAAAAAAGTTACAAGAAAGCACATTGTCAATTGATTCTTCAAGTATTAAAGTTTGATAGGTGATATCTTATTGAGAAAAACAGATCATAGGCTGGGACGAAGTTGCTCCACAGTTAAGGTTTGGGAGGTGTAAATCTTCTCTGATTTCTAATTGCAACTCAGCACCAAGAAGCAAGCAAACTATGAGTAGTGTGACTTAATTCTTCCAGGACCATGGAAAGCAAGAATAGGAAACAGTATATATTACGGAGTATTTATTAGATGGCTAATTGTTGCTCAGAATTGCATTCCTTGAGCTGTGTTTACATAACAAAAAAAGACTAAAATTGTGGAGAATGAAAGAAATGCAGAATTAGATTAAACAGAGACTTTTTACCTTTATCTCATTAACTGCCTGCTTCCGTGATGGCTGTGAGAATCTATTCACATAAATAACCTGAAGATGGATAATGATGTGAATTCATCAATTGGTTGGTTCAAAGCATTTGATTAGATAATGCAACCTCATAAACATTTGGATTTACCTGCATTGCTCTGATAATGGTTCCGACCAAAGGCATGGAATCATGGGACTCAGATGCAACGATGGTTGGAAATAATTCATAAAAGAAGAAGATGGGTTCAATATATGATACATGATTAGATACAACAATAGGAGCAACCTCCCTCGGTGCAGGTTTACCCTTTCGTCTTATCCACTGATACCTGCAGGATTATTAAAGCATAGTTAGTTCCTACTAAATTTCAGCTTTGAGCAAAAGTTGTTAACGGGGTCACTATATCCATAGAACTAAGTTAATATACCACCTAACACCAAAAACACAACCAAGATAAAAAACAGTACTCCCTCCATTTCAAAAACATTCTCTAGTTTGATTTTAAATGGTCAAAATTCACGAACTTTGTAGCCTTAATTGGCACACATAACTTCGATTCCATCATTATGTACCTTACCATTGATATACTACCCCCCTCCCCCCTGGTTAGTAGGAGGAATACATACAGAGAAGTTATTACATAAATCCCCACAGATGCAAATAGCCACAACATTAGCATTATAGTCACACATCCAAAACATTCAATAAAGCTTAACACGCCCAACGCCTCTAACGACCTCCCCAGGCGGTCAAATAAGAAAAGACTTACCCTAGCGACATAAGAGAGAGCTCCTAATCGATCCAAAAGCTGAAGCTGAAAAGACTATCTACTACTTTAACAACGATAATGTTTGGGCCTAAGTTGTGGCTGAGTCATTTCATTCAATAAAGCTCAAACATTTCCCCAAAATTCAATCAAAAAACCAAAAGCAAAAAAGAAAAATACCCAAATGAGAAGAGTATACAACGAGCAGAAACACGAGTAATCCACATGATTCCACAACGCCATCTAGGCATAGGACTCTCTCTATCTTTCCAACCAAACAGAGCACAACGAGTAGCAATATACCCAATAACTAAAGAAACTCCAAAAAGCACCAATCTCAGAGCTGCAATAGGCAAACATACCACAATCTTGAACCACTCATATACCCCTTCAATCTTGCTTGTATGATTCCTAAAAGGGTCAATTGTGCTTGTTTCCAAAACCTCATAACCATTTTCAGCACCCAAAAAGCAGTACAAATTATTACTACCATTTGAATTAATGGAAGTTTGTGGGGTGGGGTTGGAGATGCTGACGATGGTGTGATCGGAGGGGGGGAGAAGAGGGGTAGAGAGAGAATGGTCTGACATCGCTCTGCTGGAGAGAGAGAGAGAGAGAGAGAGAGATTTACTGATAAAGTACATATGTATCTAGAGATTATAAGTGGGTCCCAGTGTTGTCCCAATTTGACTGACTTATTGTCTACGTGGACGGCATATACTTATACTATCTCATTACATTATTGATTATTCTATTGAATTTTTGTTCATTTCTTATGTCGGACGATAAATAAGTGATTTTTTTTAGATAATACCAATATTTATATTTGCTATTTGCTAACTATTACATCATGAAAAATTGAAAAAGCAAAATATTTATATTGAATGCCACGAACTAAGAACATGGTGTTTAGGTATATTTACTACTACAAAATCGAACTTAGGTATCACTAGTTTGGGTAACGCTTTTGCGATACACTATCTAAGTATTGCTTAGGTAGCATTTATTTATCTTAGATAGCACTTATATTTCATAACGCTACTTAACTTCCGACTAAGGTAGCACTCTTCTTAAAAGCGCGACCCAGAATGTCACTTAGGTAACACTTTTTAATCATAGGTAACACTTATTTTAAAAACGTTACCAAGTTCTAACTAAAGTAACACTTTTTACAAATGCTACCCAAAATGTTTCATAATTAAAATAACACTTATCCGGAGAATGCTACTAAAATAGCGCTTATCTTTATAGCATTACCCAAAATGATTTTTAGGTAGTGACTTTTAGAATGTTAGCCAAGTTGCTTCAAGCAAATGTAGCTCTTGAATATATTAGATAACACTTATCTTAAAAACACTATTTAAGTTGTTATTTAGATAAAGCTTGTATACATTAAGTAACACTTTTTTAAATGATATCCAATTCAAATTATTTCAAATTTATGATAACGCTGATCTTAATGATGTTACCCAAGATGTTAATTAAGTAACGTTTGAACTTGAGAACCCTATCTAAATTATTATTATTAAGATATTGCTTGTTATACTCCCTCTGCTTTTTCTCTCGGGTTGTCATTTTTTACATTCGCATGTGACAAGTAGCAAAAGTTATCAAAAGTGCATTAAATGTAGAATGACAATCAATTAAAACAATATCATTTGGCTTATTGCTAATTTAAAGCTATAAAAGTACGCGAGATTCTCGGAAGCCTGGATGCCATGAGCGCAACCTAAGGCGCTATTGCGGTTATCATCCAAAGTACCGGGCGCGCTTAAAAGGCTTAAGTAAGATGGCTCCCAACTTTCGAGATTTAGTTAACCGAAAAAATGATTAATGAAATGGGATTATGGTTGTCCGCCGACAAGCAAAAAGAAGAGAAGATAGATTCATTAATGATTAATCGCGCCGGCGATTTTCCAGCGTACCTAGGAGAAGATCGGTACATCCGCAGTAAAGAAAGAATATGACGCTATTTGAACGCTGTGAAAATTCCAACAGGCAAAAATGTTTTGCTTACGCTCTTCTCGATAGTCGTTGGTGACATTCAATGCTGTTTTGGATCGTCAAAAAGCATCGAAGCTCGTGGATCAATCCCAGCTGAGTTCGGGAACAACTCGTGTAGGTAAAAGTTACCAGATCGTTGGAGACTCCGTGATCCGGATTAGTCTCTGCTGGAGATTGGCTGAAGTCATAAGACTAATCACAACTAACTCAAGCGTTGACAAGCTGGTTATGAGCTTAGAGGAAACTCAAGGGCCCAAGCTGAGTTACTACTGCCTAAGTTTTGTGTTACCGGATCAAGTATACTTGTTGCCAAGCTGATAACTTGATTTATCAAGTACGCAGCCTTATAAATATGGTTCTCTTGGATAATTATTTTAGAGTGTGTGAGATATCACCACCTCAAATGTGAGGATCAAAATAGAGAGAAATCATGAGAGATTCAAGAGGGTTTATATGGTAGGCTCAGAATTGAGTTTTCATGGTACGGTAAAACACCCAATCGGTAGATCTTATTTATGTGAGATTCGAGGTATTGGCACATCAATTTAGACGGTATCGTGGTTCTCGAGTCATGTAATAAATTCTTCCGGTGGTTACAGCGGATCTACGCTTAGGTCAATTAAATACATCGCGACGCAACCAGAAACTCAGGCGCTAAGTAATTTCGCATTTATTTTTCTATTATTTGGTTATATCCGAATTAGTTGATATCAATCCTAATGGATCTTAGTAATTAGTATAATTGATATACCACAATTATCCTTAATTACGGGTTAAGATAGTATCGTCAAGGTATCCTCGATCGATCCGATTATTGTCAATTGGCGAAGGCTAATACGTGATAAGATTCCTAACATACTGGCCAAGGTGATTTGACATTTGATTCCAACGCCCGGGATGCATCGGTGTTTTTCTTGTGAGCTTATCTTTAGAGATCGTACTTTTAATTTATCTTCCTCGTAATCTGTTGTCATCGACATTCTCTCGGTACGCATGGTGTTTTTATTTTTCTTCTATAGTGAAACACAACCCCGTAAAAGTTCAAGCCAAAGCGAATTAGAAGTTTGTTAAGTCAAAGAGGTTTTTGGTATTGATTTTGAGTGTAATGGAGCAATTTTTTGTTGATCGTATAAGAGACAACTTATCGATTCAATTGATATTCATTATGAAAATAAATCATGTGTTAACTCTGTGAGTAGGATGTATTGTTTGCTTATCTGTGACAGCTTATCCATACATATAGATCAGCTCAAGAGTACTATTGGATAAAGGTAAATATGATTCCGAATTTTTAATGTGGAGGAAAACTGGTTATCCTCCCTTCTAAAAGAAAGGATACTGGTTTATTCTGCTTCTCTAATGAGTATATTTTTATTGTGTTCTCATTACAGCCTAGCTATGGGACATATGCCCATAACTCAACCAAGTTATAATGTCGCAAGCAGTTTATAAGGTCTCTTGTTGGTTTGAACTTATTTATGTTGTAATCGACACGTTTAATTTAAGAAGTTTTTATCAAAGAAGATTTATGGTATGTTTGAACTGAGTTAGTTAAGGCATCATGTGTTAAAAGGGATGTTGTAATTGATATATTTCTTGGCTTAATTTATCAGAATTAATACAAAGGATGTGCGAGTGGATTTCAAGTTGATCAAGTATATAGAAAAATAGAGGAATCCGAAGTGTCGTGGTGAAGTAATGAGCTCATTGACAACATATGGAAGTAAAGAGTGTTTAGCTTGTTGTGGTCTTTTAATACAGTTTAGAAGATATCAAGAGAATTTGTTATTTGTCATTTTTTTAGATATGTATTAATTTGAAGTTCATTTACATTTCTTAAAGGTTTGGTGTAGTGTTAAGAAGAATTCGTTTTAAAGTATTATGAATGAATTTGGTTATTTGGCTAGTAGAGTTTTATTGATCATTACGGTAGTATTTAAAAAAGTGTTATACGGAGTATATAACATCATGGTAACACTTTTTCCTAATTTTGGTAGCGTTTAATAGATTTCTAAGGTAGTAATTAAAAGAACGAAACCATATAATAACACTTTTGTAGTGCTTTATTGATTTCTCGAGTAGAGTTTAGTTCCCACTAAGGTAGCCTTCAAAAGAATGTTATCTTAGTGAAGCATATGTAATGCTTTATTCATCATTAAAGTAGCACTTAAAAGAGTGAAACCATGTAATAACACATAGGTAGCACTTTATTGACTACTTAGATAGCGCTTGTTTGGGTCAGGCAGGCAGCATTTAAAAAGCGCTATCTTAGTGAAGCTAGTAACGCTTATCGATCACTAAGTAGTGCTTAAACGAGCGATACCATATAATGGATCAGGGTAAAGACTCGCTGAAAGTCACCAAAGGAAAGTTTACTTTCAGTTATGCTCACTTTGGTAGCGTTTGAAAAACGCTACCTAAGAGTTATTTTGAGGCTATCTAAATACATTTTTGTAATAGTAATCATATATATTAGTTCATTTACCTCGCATTTATTATTATAAATTAAGAATAGTGTATAAAATTTATATGATTTTGTATAATATTTAATGGACCAATTCATATACAATTAAATAATATGAGTGTATGTGGATGACTTGTAATGATATACCAGTAATAATTACAAAGAACCGTATTACCACAAAACTAATCATTATATATATGATTAAATGATGAATTTTAACTTAATTTTGAATACTAAGTCAAAGTCTCGAGATGCTTAGTCGGGTCAGCTTTATAATCACTATCACTAATCATTACCATATATATGTCGCTAATAAAGGATTGCTTATTTCCTTTCATTGACTATTAATTACTAAATTACTATTCTATCTAAAAATCTAAAAATTAGGAGTTCTAATAGGAATTAACTACTACTCCTCCCATTTTTTTATTTGATGTTTTCGTATATCGAGGTGGAACTTTGACTATCAATTATTCTTAAACTATATGTTCAAAAATTATAAGAAAATAATATTATGAAACTATTTTCAAAGACTAATTTAATAATATAAGTTTTATATTTATTAAATAACATTAAATATACTTTATACTTAAATATACATAAGATTATCAATTGAAGCGGAATCATCAACATACGCATTCGGCCTCATTTAATTTATACATCATTTACATTCGCATATATATATATATATTATAGTTGCCGCATCCACTTTTTAATTAACTTTGTTCATTTATTTCCAATGAATGTTTAAAAATTATATGCATTGAATAACATAATTATTTTTGCTCAATTTTGTACGTATAACATTCATTTATTCAACGACGTTAATATGCCTCATATATTATATTTTATTAATTTATTACTTCTTTCATCAATATATTTTCTCTATTATATGTCATTTTCAATATTTAATAATTTGTGTAAGCAATAATATATTTTATGTAAAATTATTATTATTATTATTATTATTATAATAGGTGTTAATTAAATAATTATATTTTTTTTTATAGAATTATTATTATGTAGAACTATTATTATAACTATTATAATAGGTATTAGTTAAATAACCATATAATTTTAGCAAAATTATTGTTATTATTATTATTATTATTTAATTCCATGCAAATATGAATTTTATATATTGGATCCACAAAAATTTAAATTATACTTTTTAAATCATACCAATTTAACCGACATAAAAGCAAATAATTCGATGATACTATATTGATGATTAATTCATCAATACATTTAGTCAAAGGACATCAAATTGTTAAAGTAATATTTCAGATTCTCTATGTACATCTCAGCCATGGCAAGATTCTGCTGACATCATATTTTATTGTAATTTTTTATATTATATTTAAAGAGTTATTTATGATCAAAATATCCCTTTTAAAAATAAAATATTGTATTAATTAGAAATTTCTTCAAAAGAGTATAATTTTACACATTTTTAATGATTTCGAATTAAACATAAAAAAAAATGATCAAATATTCGGTAAATCAATCAGATCGCTAGATCGCGACGCCTCCTTTACTAAGAATGCAAATCCTAGTATTACATTATTTAATTACAACTGTTATAAAAATTACATAATATGGGGGTTAAATTAAGTTATAACATACATGTAATAGTGCAATTAAAACCCAAACATGTATTCAAGTCAGTAACGAATCAAATGTGAATGTGAATGGCTCTGGATTAGCATTTGAATGGTTTGAAACATTTTCAGGTGAGATTTTATGAATTTGGGAATGAGAATTTGGCCAGTTAGTACAGATTCCTACTGGGCATAGTGGCATGGGTGTAACACATCAACATCCCACATCCCTACCGTTAACATAAGTGGCATTAAAAGTTGTTTTGGTGTGATCTAGCAATTTATTTGGACCATATTATATAATGACAACAAAACTATGGCCCCAAATGTTTTGCTGTTTTTTCTTTTTCTTCCTTAACGAATTTGGTAATTCACTATTATCTCTTTATTTATCGTGCATCTATCATTCGGTTCATATATACCCATTAGCATTAAATTTACGAAGAAAAATTGTACACATCGCTGATTATATCATGTCAACCTCCTCTTTGGCTCATGAATGATACAATATAATAATATTGAGTTGATACGAATAATAATCATGTTCTAATATACAGATTTCTAAATTTTTGAAAATTAATTTTCATATTATTAATAACAAGATGACCCGTGTTTTTATAACATAAAATATTATTGGATCGAATACATGCAGATCATATTTGTCCTGATTTAACACAGCTTTCTGCCTATCACACTTTGCCTACTTCTGTGTATATATCACCATCCATGATGGTTCACGTATTCCTATTATGCATATTGGCATTGTTTCCATATCTCCTAACCTTGTGCTAAAATGTTCTTCACATTCCTACTTTCATTATATAATCTCTTGTTCATCAATAAGCTCATTTTAGATATGCATTGCAATGCATTTTGAGCTCATTCATATAGACACTTGGGGACCCTACAAAGATCCTACACACAATGGTTTTAAGTATTTTCTGACTATTTTCTGACTGTCGGGTTTCAATATACTTGTAAAGATTATAAGGTCTGATAATGCTCAGGAATTTTCAAGCAAAACAACACTTGATTTCTATTCTGCTCATGGTCTTGTACATCAAACATCTTGTATCCACCTCAGCAAATGGGAGAGGGAACAAAAGCATGGACACTAGTTAGAAACTGCTAGGGCTTTGTTGCTTCAGTCCACCTGCCTATTCATTTTGGAGGGAGGCTTACTTACTTCCACTTATCTCATTAATTTGCTTCATTACCAGTCTGTAAATATAAACACCTTTTGAGCTTCTTTTCAAACTGCTTTATGATTATCTTAAATCTTTTGGTTGTTTGTGTTTTGTCAAAGCACCCAAAAACCTGGCTTACATAAGTTTGATGCTAGATCTTCTCCATGTGTGTTTATTGGCCATCCTTTTAAATAAGAAAGCATACAAGTTATATGATTTGCAGTCTAAGTCTATTGTCTATGCTATCAAAGATCCTAGGTGGGTTGTTGCTATGGATAAGGAGCCAGCTCTACAGGCTAATGGTACATGGGAATATCAAGCTTTGCCTGCAGGAAAGAAGGCCATCTCTTGTAAGTGGATATATAAGATCAAACAAAAAGCTGATGGATCTGTGGAAAGGTTTAAGGCTCGGTTGGTTGCCAAGGGGTTTACACAAAAGGAGGGGATTGACTATCATGAGACATTTTCTCCAGTTGTGAAAATGTCCATAGTTAGATGCATCATGGCAGTGGCACATAGTAACAAGTGGACATTATTCCAGTTAGATGTGAATAATGCTTTTCTACATGGTGATTTACTTGAGGAAGTGTACATGAAGCCCCCTGAGGGAGTGAAGGTTCCTGATGGCACAGTTTGCAGACTTCGAAAATCACTATATGGCCTTAAACAAGCATCAAGACAATGGTTTTCAAAATTGAATCAAGCATTGTTGCCTCAAGGTTTCAAACAGTCTCAGAATGATTATTCACTATACTTGAAGCATACAGATAGGGGAGTTGTGATACTAGCTGTGTATGTAGATGACATTGTAGTTACAGGTTCAGACCTTCAATCTATCACAGAGTTAAAAGCTTATCTGCACAATACTTTTAGCATCAAGGACTTAGGAATTCTAAGCTACTTCCTAGGTTTTGAAATAGGCTACAATGGTGCTTTTGGCTGGTGTCTCAGGTGCCCACTGCAGCTGATTGCAGAAAGTGGTATTCTCCAGCTTCCTCCTCCTGCAGTCTACTATGACACCATTGCCTCTCGATTGCAAGTTGCTTCCTGATGAGGGTGACATTTTGCCAAACTTGAGTATTATAGAAGTATGTGGTCGGCGTTTAGAATTTCCTTACCAACAACAGCCAGACATCTCCTTTCTCTGTGCAAACCTTGAGCCAGTTTCTGCAGCATCCCAGAACATCACATTTACAGGCCTTGAGACATCTTCTTCTGAATTATGCATCATACAATTGAACAAGGTCTTCTTATACAGGGAGATCATCATTTGAACTCAAGGTTTTTGACTCTGATTGGGCTTCCTGTCCCTCCTCAAGGAGGTCTGTAACTGGTTACATTGTCACACTAGGCGGCTCTCCCATTTCCTGGAAAAGCAAGAAGCAATCCACAGTCTCAATGAACTCTGCCGAGGCTGAATACAGGGCCATGGCACAGGCTGCAGCTGAGGTGACTTGGCTGGTGCGCTTGCTTACTGAACTTGGCGTGCAAAATCTCCAACCTGTGAAGCTTCATTGTGATAACATGTCCGCATCTACACATACCAGAATCCGTTTTCATGAAATGGACGAAACATATTGACATCGATTGCCATTTTACAAGAGCTGCTGTTTGAGGGATTGTTGAGCTTGTTCATTTGCCAACCACAGAGCAGGTTGCTGACATTTTGACAAAGTTGGGTGCTACCACTCCACTCACACTTGGTTAGTCAAATATTTTGTTGTGAGAGTTAGTTGTGATTAGTTGTAGATGAAGGGTCAGATTATGTTTACGTGTCCTTAGTGGATGAGGAGTATTCACCACACTTGTAACAACCAATCATTATAAATAAAAGCAAAAAAGATTTCCTCCATTTTTCTCAAATCTTCTACGTGTTATGAATTCTCTAATATTTCTTCAACTTCATCATTTTTCAAATCAACACAAGATCATATCTAGCTCCTTCCACACTAATATTTTGGAATTATTAGATCATTTGGTTTTAAATTTAAGTATCGTCTATAAATATCTTTAAATAATTTGTATGTAACTATATTAGTTTTTATCACATTTGATACAATGTTTTTAATAGAGCGTGGAGCAAGGACTGCCCATATCAACAATTATTTCAACAGCTGAATATTTCTTTTATTGACTTAAGGACAAACCAATGGATGAGGATAAGACCATCCACACTAATAATTACCATCCAAATAAAAGCATAAATTATATCTTATCCTCTCCTTACTTTCAGTCATTCTTTCTTTCATTTTTAGAATGTGAGAAACCAATAATAGTGTTTCTTTTTTATGATAACTTATTTTAAAGGGTATAAATACTATTAGTATTATTGTAGACACATTCTATTGCTCCCTTTGTTTGGAATCACTTTCTATTTGCTTCCTTATTGATCTTGAATCTTGATCAATTTCAATTTCATTCTAGAAGCTTCATTTTCATAGCATTTTGCCCATATTTTTTTTGGTTTTCTATTTTGCTTGTCTATTTTGTGTTCTTGATAAGCCATGTTAGATACCCCAAAAATCCTGGAGGATACATGGATGGACTTTCATGCATCTCTATGATGGAGCCAGAGAGATATGTTCATGATGAAAAGAGGTTGATGGTTGAAGAGAAGATGATGGCTAAGGAGAAAACTACTACATTCAAGAATTGTAATAAAACAACTTCATGCAGTTCTTCATCAGCATCTTCAATAGGAAAAATAGTGATATTTCTGGTATTTCATTGGATAATAATAATGTTTCAAAGGATATAGAGGAGGAGGTCCAAAGCTCTTACAAAAGCCCCCTAGATGCTATGCAGGGCTTGGAGGATGTTCTACAATAAGGTAGTTTGTTCTTTTCAATTTATTAATATAATATTTAGTATCATCATAAATCACTTTATAAGACATTGTATAATATCTTAGGGAGGGGCATTAGTCTTGGAAACATTGATAGACATACATATCCTTTGGTTTTTATCACTCAATTTTATTTTGAGTATGGATTTATTTTCTATGATTGCTTGAATCTTTCGAAATTGCATTAAAATTAACATAGCCGAGTTTTACTCATATCGAATTCGATTTCAATCACATGCCTGAACATACATTTAAGATGTCAAGAGTCCTAGTGATAAGCATTTTGTGACCATCTTATTTGCAGAAAAGGAATTTCAAGTTTCTACAATGGCAAATCAAAATCTTTCACAAGTTTGGCAGACGCTGCATCCAGCAAGGAATTGACAAAACCAGAGAGCGCGTACGCTAAGAGGCGAAGAAATCTGCTAGCTTACACAATCACAAGAAGCAATTCAAGTCTCAAAAGTAGCAATGGTGGTATAGCAAAGAAAGCCCCCAACGCCACTCGAAATTCATTGGCCTTGGCTGTTGCCATGAATAGCCTCACAGGAAGTAGTAGTAGTGACAGTTTACATTTTGAATATGAAATGGCTCCAGGATCTCCTCCACCCTCGAGTTGTTATGTCCATCCGCGGGTTAGGTTACTTCAAACAGATTGTTCAGCACCACCACGAGGGGGCTTCTCGGCTTGGAGGTCCTATTCCCATGCTGATTTGCACGAGATGCCTCGGGAACTATCATTACACCAATCCGAACACAGAAACCGTCCATACTGAAGAGAACAGACGGGCATTGTTCATCTAACTAGATGTCCACAATTATGACAAACAAGTATTTAATCAGTGCCAACAACAATGAATTTTAAGTCTTTGAATAAGTCAACAATTCAATATTTGTATGCCCTGTAAACATGTAGGCATCCTCTCTAATTTATTGCTAATGTCATACCACTAAATATGTTCAGTAGATTTTTTTATTCAAATGATTAAATTTGAAAAACAGAAATGGATACTGTGGACGTTATAACTTATATGGTAATATCGACATACACTCTGTTATTTGAATCAAATTAATTTAAAGTCTGGGACTAAAAGCACACTAAACAGTAACAAAAAGCTGCAAAATAGCTATTTTGCCCCTAAATGAAATTTACTCAAACACTACACTTCAAAAGGGGGAAGGGGCTACATTTTTGTTACTGTTGTAGGTGTCCTTATAGCAGCCGTGATTAATTTCGAACCTTAATTTTCCAAAAATAATTCAATGAGCAAATATCAAGATTGTGGATATTGGAGGTAAAATCGTCAAAAGAAATGAAACTTGATGAACATTGGGAGTAAAATCGTCAAAAAATTAAAAATTCGATGGACATTGAGGGTAACTGTAACATCTCCGTTTTATAATCGATTAGGGCTATCCTAATAATTTTGGATGTTACGTTTCGAATTCGAGTGCTTGACAATTACAATGATCCAATTTAGAAAAGAAAAAACATCTGAGTTACATTAGCTAAAGAACAGTGCTTACCTTATCTTCCTTATTTGATTTCTTGGTTACAAAAAGTTGAAGATGAAGTTCAGTTCTCCCCAATCAAAATGCTAACAATCATAATAATCCCAACAATGAATCAACAAACCAGCACCAAATTGTCTAATAGTATTACCATTTTTATCTTCTCCTCCATTTAATAGTTTCATTAAACAATCAGCAAATGTTGCAAACATACCAAGTTTCCAGCTGCTTACTTGTGCAACAACTCAAGCATTTACCAATTTCCAAAGCTTTATTGCCTCTTTTACTCATAAATGGCTTAAGGAAATCAACTTCTTAGCTTCAAGAAATCCCATTATTCAAGCAATTTCACAGGTACCTATAATTTCCACATTTTTTATTGAAACTTTGCTGTATATTTTTGGAGTTCTTGATAAAAATCCATCCTTTTTAGGGAGAACTATTTTTTTTAAACAATTTTTACATATTTGGTTGAAGCTTTGTTGTTACATTTTTACAGTTCTTGATAAAAATTCATGCTTTGTTGTGAGTACTATTTTGTTTTATACAATTTCCATATTTTTTGGTTGAAACTTTGTTGTCTTTGTAGGAGCGGAATCAGGATATTATTATATAAATGAAGAAAATATACTAATTTAAAGTAAGTAACAACTTAATTTTTTTAATAAAATGAATGGTAAAAATTGAATTTTCAGAATTTTGTCGCCCCCCCAGTTCCTCCACTGCTTTGTAGTGAGTACTATTTTTTTAATAAAATTTCCACATTGTTGGGTTGAAGCATTGTTGGCACATTTTTACAGTTATTGATAAAAAATCATGCTTTTTAGTGAGTACTATTTTTATATAATGTAAAGCGTACACTTTTTAATGAATTTTAGATAAAGAGAGAAAGTGGTCTCTGTATATGCTACGGAGTATTGATTTAGCTGTTTCTGTCTTGAAGGTTGTTGCTTTACTACTTTATGTCTGAAACTTTTATAGGTTTCTATGTTTCTCTGATTTTGGAAATGGTATTGAGATTTGGAGTAAGTAGAAGTCTTTCACTAATTAAGAATAATGGGCAAGGAATTAATTTGTCAAGAATCAAAATTTAGTGATTGGAATGCAATTTAGATTTAGTGATATATACTTTGACATCTCTTCAGACTTATGATCACTAGAACTTCTTGAATTGTTTAAGAACA
Source organism: Lithospermum erythrorhizon (assembly GCA_019722365.1). NCBI lineage: Eukaryota > Viridiplantae > Streptophyta > Magnoliopsida > Boraginales > Boraginaceae > Lithospermum > Lithospermum erythrorhizon. The sequence continues at coordinate 327,495 of JADFUC010000297.1, forward strand.
ATGCAAGAGTAGCTTAATGCGGATGCTAGTGATCGTTTCCATCATTGGAAGAAATGCAACTGTCAAACACTCAAACTACTGTCAAGTACAGTTGGTAAATGGACTGTTTGTTCATGTGATCCGGTGAGCTACATAGATCAACTAACGTGTTGTTTAGATATAATCAGCGCAATAATTTAATACTCTTTGATAATGATATTGAGTATTATTATAGAATGATTAGACCTCCAAATGGTTATTAACATGAATTTGCCACTTTTGGCTTGGCTGACTTCTGAAAGATGCATGGAGCCAAACAGAACAGCTGCAACTCGTTTATTTTGAAGTTTGACTTCCTCAAGGCACCATGTTAATATATAATTTACTTGTAATAAAAGAGAATAGCTCTGAGTTTACTCCAGAGTTCATTCAAGAAGCACAAGAGTTTGGATAATTTGTCCCATCATAATTTTGCCGCCATCTTGCCTGGCGATTCTGTAGCTGGGATTGTTGCTGCTAATGGAATTCTGAATTTTTTGAATATATATAACTCACTGTTGGTTGTCAGGCTTGTTCTTACCTGGTTTCTCTCAGTGCTCCTCCAGCCATTGTTAGTCCCCAAGGTACATTTCTCTCTGTTTTTTCTTAATGCCTTATGCGTGAGACTCATCTTCCAGTCCCGAGACAAAGGATAATGTTTATGTAATTTGATAATTTTCCATTTGTCCTTTATTCTCCCTCATATGAAACAAGTGGTAAGTAAGATTAACAGACTGAGCCCATGAGAAAATTGTCCACCATAATGTTATTTATGAAGTGGTTGAAAGACGAAGAATGAGTAATTATATACTATATATGATATGCGAGAATGCGTCAATGGAGGAAATAAAGACTGGAGGTCTGCTAATTATGTCATTTGGCAATAGAGGCGATAAACAGATTAGTGACTAGCAGTATTAAAATTGCTGGGGAGGGCCAGAGGGGTTGAGAGTTCAAGAAAGATGTGTAATGGATGTAGAACATTCTGAACATATATGCTCTTTTAGGATCAACATCATATTTTTTTTTACTGAATTTAAAGATGGCAACACTCTTAACATTGTTATACTTTCTTGTCAGCACTTTATGTGACCCATACTTGAACATATTCCGAGGGATTATTCCACCACTAGGAGGCACTTTGGATCTTTCACCCATATTGGCATTCCTCGTTCTAAATGCCTTTACTAGTGCTGCAACTGCATTGCCTGCTGAACTTCCATCTGTTGGAGAACATACAGATGGTCCCTTACAAACTCCAGGAACTCGTGCTACAACGCAAAAGAAATGGATTAAAAGGGTGGCTGCAACACAAAAGAGATCTTTCCCGGAGAATTAATACTTATTCTCATCTACAACTCTATTCTTCAGAAGTTCCAATGGAGTATCTTTGTGCAAAATCATTGAATTTGTGATCCTAGATGTACACTTTTTGGTATATGCTGAAGTTATATCTATGTAAAAACATGTACCAAACATCATGGCTGCCAGTTCTATTAGGAAGGGTAATGATTATATTGAGAATCAAAGTGTTGCTTCCATAGAATTCACTAAGGTTATTTGTATAGTCAAATTATATTGCTAGTACTGTAATCTTTGTTGATTTCTCTCCCCTTTTTGCATTTTCCCGAAAATATTCATGGATCAAAAGTTTGCAGAGTACTTTTGGCTCCTAACATATCTTATGGTGGCAGAATCAGATTCCAGAGCCACTACTAGAAGTCTAGCACCACATTACGTTTCCAATTCCATCAACAGAACCAAGCTTCTAGGACCTAGTAAAGCGATACATTCTTCAAACCTTTAAACACCAAACAAGAATATAATCACCTGTCAAAATAATATTCCAAACGCTGGCGATAATGGCCTGCTTTTACATGCTTTCTCCTATCTAGTTTCTACCTCAGCAACACTTTAAGAAAAGGAACACTTCATTTCCATCACACCAACTGTTAAAGAACCATTAAGGTCGCCTATTTAGCACTGGCAACGATGCTCAACCACATGAACCTTTGTATATGATTTCTAAATAAGTTCTTCAAATGGAGCAAGAATCAAAGATGGAGAAGGGAAGACAGCATGCCATCTTACGATCCTCGGGGTTGTTTTCCATCGTTCTGGGACTTCTTGCCGTAGTCTCACCTCTGTTCATCAACCATATGTCGACGACTGATGAAGACCTTGAAGAAGAATCCACAAGCCTCTCTTCTTTTCTGCCCCTGTTGTTGCTAGTGCTGATTGTAGCCGTTAGCATCTCCGGTTTCGTCGACAAGGGATTGACAACGTTTGATCCACACTGGATACACAGGTTTGGTGGTTCTTCTATTGGGATTCTGACAATCCTGATGGTTCTAGCATTGGTTTTGAAATGCAAAGCTTTTGGCTAAAATAAGAGAAACAACAACACTGGCCTTTGTAACTTCACATCTTGTTTCTTCAGCTATAGGGGAATAAATCATTTATTACACTTTGTGTAACACTCTATTTTATACTTTGTTAAGACAAGATCACGACGCTGCTTCATTTTTTTCTTTAAATTAACATTTGTAAACACAAGACAATTGGCCATACTCTCATTTAAACGTAACATAAAATATCACATAAAATATAATATAAGATCCAGACACCCACTATATTGCTTTCAAGACTTCAAACATATGCATATTTCTCTTTAGAATATCGCATAAAGTGTATAATATAAGTTCCGAACACCCACTATATTGCTTTCAAGACTTCAAAGATATGCATATTTTTCTTTCTCCTTTCTTTTGCAACACTTTGTCCATCAATGTATGATCGAATGCAAATTCAAACTTGAGCATAATTGCTTTCAAATAGATAGATCAGATGTAATATGAATACTTGCTTTCTACTTAATTTTATTATCAATGAAAAGCTCAAATATATACTCACTCCACTTTTTTCGGTTGTCGCTTTTAGACTAATTTTTTGCTTCAAAATAATCAAGCCATTCTAACATAATTAATCGCATTTATATTTATTAATCGTATTCTTTTTTAATTTAAATTACTATCAAGAAACCAACGATATAATTTCAATTAATATCGCTATTTTATATTTTTAATGACTTTTATCTATTTTTTCCCTTAATTTAACGGTGGAGTATTTACTTTCACAATTTTCTCTAGATCCATCTACTTATTTCTTTCTTGATATAAAGATATCGAGTAGCTAAATATTTGTTCCTTCCTATTAAAATTTGTAAATTTTGTATGTTAGTTTCATGTATATAGTGTGTTTGAATTAAGGTAAATTTATTATCTAGAACCTATTTGAAATATTAAGTTCATCCTTGTTTGAAAGATGATGGAGATTGATAATTAGTAATATTGTACTTTCAAGAAGTATAATTAGAATTAACCGATACAACAATTAATTCATGAAGTAAATTTACAAAACTAATTACACGGAATTAAAACTATTTACAATCTTATTTCACACTTACCATTAGTATATTGATTATGCTTTTAATTTCGTTTATTTAAACATGTAAATCTACTCTATCATATAAATTGAGTCTAAATCAAACATTATTCATTATTATACATCCGTTATAGGACACATTAAAAATAGAATTTTACAAGCAATTTAATATAATCTTAATATTAGATACTCATAATTTTCAAATTGAGTAATAATCTTAAATTATTGCTATTAATAGTCTAAACTCTAGAGCACACCTAACAAGTCGGTTTAATTTGTATGACATATTAGAAGTCAATTCCATGTAGGAGCATTGCTAGTGTATAAAAATCGTCAAAGATTACATGCCGCACTAACCGGCCTTTAACATTCTAGCACAGCTCGATACGTAGCATTTTTCGCTAAGACATGTTTTTACGGCTAAAATCTCGTGAGATATGATTTGGTTAAGCAAAATGAATTACTCGGGTATTAAGAGTAAGATTCACATGTCTAAAAATGTTGGGCTTTAAAGTAAGATTTTAACGCATCAACATTTTACAAGCATCAAGTTTCATTATGTGTTTATTTTCATAAATCATGTTCTAATGTAGACCTATAAGACAACCGAAATGTTATAGATCAGGTATCAGATTTGCGAAGTTCATGACTTTGAAAGTTTATATTTTATCAGAGGCCGAATGCATTTTAGCTGTTTCAGACTGCACACCCTCGTTGTACAACAAATACCGCTTGATTATCACGCAGTCAGGGACACATACTGTAGATAAGAAATTGCACTAACCCATGCGTATCAGTCAAGTGGCAGTCCTGACTTATACATGTATATGTGAGTAGACAGGCTGCTAAGCACGGTAATCATTCCCTGCATTATGTGTTACATCGACATAATCAAGTTTACTAAAGCTTAGTCATGATTTTACTTTCAAAGACTATTCTTATTTTTATTAGATTAGGCTCTAGCTGTCATAGTTGTCGACAATCCAAGTTCTAGAGTAAATGATTACACTTTTTAAGTATTATTAGTGGCATTCATAGGAGTACTACATAGATAGTTAGAGGGAAGAGACTTGGACTACATGTTTAAGATTCAATAACAAACTCAATAGCTGGTAATAATAAGTTGGTAATATTAATTTGGTAACGTTATCATCGTTCTATGTAGGCGATTGAATAATAGAATCAAAGGATGTTTCTGGATGTCTCCATCATCGTCGTCGTCGTTGTTACATGCTTATTTTCCTGGATTGAGATATTGGTTAGAGTAGAAGGATGATCTTTTGGAGTGCAAAAGGGTGTGTCTCCGTTGGCGAAACTTGATATCATCCACTTTGTTTCTCAATTTGCATGTTAATAAATTCTCATCAATCTCTTTTCATCCTATATCTTTATAGCTTTGATTTAGGAGTTTCATGCTACAATGTTTCTCCTACTACAAAGAGATCAACAAAATTATCAGTCAAGGCCGATTTTCTGGGTAAGCATAGTATTTCCAGGATGTGAGCTCGTGTAGAGGCGGCTGATCTCAATGGTTATAGGGTATTTCATGGTGCTTGAGCTTAATTTTATTTATTATTAAGCTCATTTCGTTTTGCATTAATAGAAGTACTGAAAAGGGGAAAGAAAAATAATACCATGTGCATTTGCCATAAAAATTCCATCTTGGAGAATTTGGTTCTGGTTCATGGATATAATTTAATAAATCAAAATGTCTTATTGCATTAAGACGCTTTCTTATCTATCAGTGTCAGGGCGTGTTTTCAATTCACTCTTGGGTCAATTCGAAAATAGCATCCTTGTTATCATAGGGGTAAGGATGTGTACTATGCTATTATCCGACACCCCTACCACACTTAACTAGAGCGCTTCTCTAACGACAAAAAGATGCTGATATCAATTACGTAAAGACTTAAAAGTACCAAGTTATCATAGTTAGTTAGGTAACTTAAAGTTTTGAATACCATGAATGCAGGCTGTTCATGTAGCTGCTCAGTATGGACAAACTGGATTTTTAAACCACATTGTTGTTGTGATTATGTTTAATCTAATCACCAAATCTAATCAAACAACGATAACGATAAGTAAATTCATGGAAAATAAACGACACACAAATTTATACAGTTCCCCCTCAACGCTGGTGTGCCGACGCCCCTGGCCAGAATCCATCAAAACCAAACTAAGATTGCTACAATTACCTATCAAACTAACACTCAATCGAAGAATACTTTATAACTAAGATTCTCAATAACAAAGTTCGCACAATATTATCGATTTACTTATCTAATAATATTTTCTCTGTAAGCTTGTTTCTATAGATGTTAATTTTAAGTGATACAAAACATATGTAAAAACGCCTATATATATAAGAAAACTTAACCTAACTCGACTCAAAACAGTGCAGAATTTAGAGTCCAAACCGCCCTACCTCTGCATTTTTCGTTATCATCGTGATTCCCGCCATCGCGACCTATAGTCACGATCGAGGTCACGACATCAATCACTCTAGAACACCACGCCTCCATCGTGATTCATCGTGACCGCCACTACGACGTGAGTCATTTATAGTGAAAAGAAAAAAAATTCTTCAATCATTCAACAATTTCCCACTTGAAGACATTTTTCGCATCACCGCTTTCAAACAATTATTCTCGCAGCCAGCCCCCTTCAATTTATTCGCTTCTCGATGCAGAATCGGGTTGAACACAACTTCAGTTTCTCCTTGTTCACCACCTTCGTAAACATATCAGCTGGATTTTGATCCCCGAGAATCTTCTCAAGCTTCAGAACTCCATTCTCCAATACAGACCGTATAAAATGGTACCTCAGTCCTATATGCTTGGTTCTAGCATGAAATACGGGATTTTTCGCCAGATAAATAACACTGACTATCACAAGACAATGTATTACTACTATGCTCAAGATTCACTTCTTTCTCGAAAAAGTTTACAACCATATCTCATTCATTACCAAATTAAGCAAGAACATACTCAAATTTTCAAAACTGACAATGCTACTATAGGTCAGTAACTTATCTCCAAATTAATAGCAGTACCTCCAAACGTGAACACATATCCACTAGTAGATTTTCTATTATCAACATCACCACCATTGTCAGCATCTACATATCCTATCAACCCCATATCAGATTTTCGAAACACGAGCCTTTTCTCAGACTACCATTCGTATCTTAAATCCACTCTTTACAGCCTTCCCAATGTTCTCTACCCGGTTGTATTATTACATCTACTAACAATCCCACCGCATGTGCAATATCGTGTCCAGCGCACACTATCGCATACATAAGACTACTTACTCAGGCTACAAGGCACCTTTTATCCATATATGTTAAATCATCCTCGGCCTCGTGTGATTGTTTCTACGTATAATTGAAAATGAGCAAATTATCGGTGTCATCACTTCAGATCCAACATTTCTGAACCGCTTGATCACCTTCAGTATTCTTCCCGTAATAATCTTAGAGAATCCCGATCTCTCGATTATTTCATCCTCGAATTTGCTTTGCATCACCTAGGCTCCTAATGGAAATTTCATCGATAACTCTTTCTTCAACATATTTATCTTATGCAAATCAGCTCCCACTATCAACATATCGTCCACATAAAGGAGTAGAATAACATAGTCTTTTTCAAACCTCCTCATGTAACAGCAGTGATCGGTCTCACATCTCACAAACTTCAGCTTCTTCATAAAATTATCAAAGGTTATGTTCCACTGCCTTGGAGCTTGTTTCAAGCCATACAAGCTCTTCCGAAGTTTGCAGACCAAATATTCTTTCCCTTTAACCTCAAAACCTTGAGGTTGCTTCATGAATATTTCTTCATCCAGGTCACCATGTAAAAATGCAGTTTTTACATCCATCTGTCAAGTTGCAGACATCCCTTGCTACCAACCTTAATGTAGCCTTCCGATTGTCACTAGCTCGAATACTATGGTATTATTTCAGCTGTAGTCAATACCTTCCTTCGTCAAATCCTTTCGACAACCAATCGAGCCTTGTACCGTTTACTACTATCCCGTTTCTTCCTTGATTCGGGATAGACCCATTTGTTCGCAGAATATTCTTTTCTCGCTATTCAAGCGGTTTAACCAACTCCTACATGTCATATTTGTCATCAATGACTCCATCTCCTCTTTCTTCATCGTTAACTCCCACTTAATCGCAAGATCATCACATTATGCCATTTGGAAGAACCCGAGTCTGTTTTCCTCGGAGTTGCAGCTGTGACTTTTTCTCCCACTTCTTTCTCCTCCAACACCTTCTGTCTATCTTTGTATAACACCTCTTCATTAAAGATCACATCTTTACTACGTATGATCTTCCGGTTCTTTCTTCGAACTCCAAACTTCTTTCTCGTGAATTTTAAACTCTAGAGGGACCGGTGGTCCTATATTAATCAAGAAGTACGCAGATTGATTGTATCGTGCCTCGTGTAACGCCCAGGTAATCCGAAAGTGTAACCTCATACTCCGAGCACGCTCATTTAGCGCCTGCTCATCCTCTCGCCTACTCACTGTCAGTGTTCCCGGAATAGTCTTCTGCATTCTGATCCCATTCTCAGCGCAGTATTGTTTGAAATCGCTATCTGTATATTCACCCCCATTATCAGATCTCAAACACTTCACTTTCAGCCCAGTCTCGTTCTCTACCATAGCTTTCCAGTTCTTGAAGACTCCATAAACTTCAGATTTGTGTTTCATGAAATAAACCCAAACCTTCCTAGTTGCATCATCAATGAAGGTTACATAATATAATCTAACCTTACGTAACCAATCGCGCAGTCCCCATACATCTCAGAACTAACTCTAGCTTATCGACTTAGGCTCGACCCCGCTTTTTTTTTTAACAAAACCCACCTTCTTTTTGCTTTTCCAACACACAAATTTCACGTATACGATGCATCAACAGACTTCAATTCAGTATTAGATCGTTTCGAGACTGAAGAATTTCATCCTCTCACCTTACGCGACCTAGACGACGCGCCACAACTTCGCCTTTCTCAAACCTCCAACAATACCATTACATTTCGAGAACCTCCAAGAAGGTACAAAAAGCACCCATCTTCGATCCCGAGCCACTACTATCGCTCTCCACGTGCTACTTTCCAATAAGCATCAATCTGTTCCATAGCCATCTCCATCCAAATTGACTAACGTAAATCAAGATTTTCACAAGCTTCGTACATATGTCTTACCTTTGTCAATTTCCGATAGAACCATTTGACGTACTTTCCATTTACATCTCCCATACCTAATATTTAATGGTTCACCATCGCCAGCATGAAACGCCCCATAATCTCCGGCTATATAATTCACCATATCCCGAGTAAAGCGTAGTATTTAAACGACGCACTGTAATCCAGATCCAAGAATTAATAACAATCAACTCGACAAGAGTAGCAAAGATCACAGAAGTCATCAACAACATCGATGTCATTTATGTTGTTGTCCGCATCTCCAAAGCTAGTCAGCTCTCATACACCCGCCTTGCCACACCCTGGCAAGACTCCGCAGTACGTCCCTCCAAATTTTGGACTTACTCCTGCCTCGACTTTGACCTCCATTTATTCTTGCTATTACCTCTGTCCCAGTTCCTACCTCTTTCTATATTCAATGCAGAACCTTTTTCTCCCATATCGGTTTTACGCACTTCCTCAGATAAACAGCGCTCCTGCACTACCTTAAGCTCCAACTTATCATTACCTACAGAAGTTACCAATCAAGTACTCTCATTGCTCCCAACCATTCGGGCAAAAGATGCCAATAATATCAATGCTTGTAACTCATCATCGAAATTCACCGAAACAAGAGATAATTGGTTTATTAAACTATCAAGCCGCCATGTGCCTAAGCATGGAGTATTTTCTGACATCCTCAAGTGAAACAACTGCCTATTAGTCGTGACTTGGTTACAATTAATGGCTTCTCTTACATGACTAACGCTTTCATCGACCTTTTGTTGTAGTCTCCTTGGCAACATTAGCAACTACATTTCTGGACAAACATGGTCTGATCACACCTAAGACCTGTCTGTCTAACTCTTTCCATTCTTCCTCATCCATCTTCTCCGGCTTATCACCTAATGGCTTGTTCAGCTTTTTACCATACAGATAATCCTCCATATTCATCTTCCAATGCGAGAAATCTATCCCGTCAAACTTCTCTACAAGATGTTGCCATCAATTCTTCGCTTCTTCGATATCAATCTCAAATTTCAATCAAGAACCTAAGCTCGATAATAATTGTCATGACATAAAGCCTAATCTAATCACCAAACCTAAGCAAACAATGATAATCTACGTATAAATCATGAAAATAAACGACACATAAATTTATACGTGTTTCCTCAACGCGAAGAGACGCCCCGTTATCACAGAATCCACTAAAAACCAAATCGAAGATTGTTACAATTACTCATCACGTTAGAACACCAATCGAGTAATACTTTATAATCCTAGTATTCTCAATAACAAAGCCTCACAATATTATCGATGATGATTCAATAATATTTTCTGTATTGTTTTCAGAGTGTTAATTTTCAGATACAAAACATATAGAAAATGCCTCTATATATAATAAAACTTTTAACCTAACTCGACTCAAAATAGTCACTTGTGAGTCGAGAACCGCCTAAATTCTCAGATGCTGCTATCATTCAGGACTCGCTTATCTGACCTATACTGTTTTACTGAAACAATGACAAAGAATCACTCTAGAACACCATCACCATCGTGATTCTCCATCGTGACCGCCAATTACGATGAGGTCACGATGGAAAGAAAAAAATTCTTCAATCATTCAACAATAGTTTGATATACTCCGATTATGACGAAGAACTCCTCTTCTTTGGTATTGACTATATTGAACTCCTTTCTTTTGAATTTGCCTTCCATAAATTATCTGTCTGCTGTATATTCAACGCGTAAGCTAAATTCCCAAAATGATATTTACTTTAATCAAACTTTAATAATTTTGAGTAGTATACGTTGAATGCAAAATTTAGTGAGCGCAGCATTATATTGGAAGATGATAGAACATGGTCCACTTTATATAGTCAGTCATTTTAGTCATTTAGTAAATGTGTCTTCTTCGCTTAATACTAAAGCTTCCACGCGAACAGACAAAGGAAAGGCAGTTCTAACAGAAACTCTATGCCGGATGTAATATAAAACATTAGTCCGGGGAGCGGGCCTGGGGCCTGGGGCCTCGGGAGGTCTTCCTTGAACTGAAGCCATGATTGCACCTCTATTATATGCTAATTATATTTTGCACCCAAAAGTCGAGACTTGGTTTTCTTCCGTTGGGAGTTATGTTGCCCGCAAGTGTTACACCATTAACTACTCCAGAGTTAAGGTCGAGTAAAGGCACCGATCACCACCCCTTCTACTCTCTCTATTTAAGGCAACAACTTATCCCTTGAATCATAAGCAAACAACTAAGCTTTTTACAAACACAAACAATTTCTTTCAGCGATCCTCTCGCTTCTCTCAATTGGCCGAACACCGCTGTAAAGGTTTCTAGCGCAAAGATCGGTTCTAACCATTGTATCCCCGGGAATCGGGCCACTTAAAGTCCTAAGCACCTACGGGTAAGTGAGCAAATCAAGTTTAAGGAAATCAGGTTCAAGACAAGCCTCGGGTTCATGTTTAGCTTGTTTGATTTATAGCCAAAGTTCTCTCTCATATTCTCTCGTGTTCAACGTAAACGTCCTACAACTTAAAAACCGATTTGGACACGTAACCTTAACAAGAACTTCTGAGATGGCTACCACAAATGTCGGTAATTCCCTTCTGTTGATGTTCCAAACGCTTCTACCGTAACGCCGCTATGACTCGACGCCACTGCTGTTGTTACTCTCTCGATATGGTTCATTACCTACGGGGCGATGGAAATATTTTGATGGATTGAAGATCTATTCGGTGGAAGTTTGCCCAATCCGGGTGCAACTTCACTACCCAAAGGAGTAATGGACCCGTTTTGCCTCCGCAGCAGCCGACTGATGACATGCCTCAACTGGCTAAGCCAGATGTCTTCTAGGGGCATAACTTCAAAAGGTGGAGGGAACAGATGATGTTCTACCTGACAACTCTGAGTTTGTCAAGGTTTCGGCGAGGAAGCTCCCTGCCTGCCGGGGAATCAAATCCTCGTTGTGCCACGCCGTCGGTAATGGAAACACTCGATCATTTATGTCGAACTATATCCTAAATGGATTGAGCGATGGATTATTTTACTCTCACACGCTAAAGTTGTGGGATGCTTTAGAGTGGCAACAGCCGTAACTCAAGATTTGAGTCGTTGTCTATCATTGGGAAATTTCTTGATTTCAGCATTGTCACGGTAAATCGATAGACAAATTCAAGTCCAAGAACTCAAGTAATGTTTCATAGCAATACGTAACTGAACGAAGTACCAG
>JADFUC010000220.1:0-65668 GCA_019722365.1 Lithospermum erythrorhizon
TCATTGTGCTTGGAATTCGGTTACGTATTGCTATCGGCCAGATTTACTTTGTTAGACCCTGATGTCTTTGGAAAACAAACAAAGCGAGAACATAGAACTACCGAGGGTATAACATTGAACACAATGGTGCAAGAAAAGTATATTCAGGAGTTGAGTTATTGGTAGAGCGAACAAAATCGGAATGATATCAGGATTCGTGCACCTGGGAAGCAATCTTTGAAAATGCATTACATACGGTAATGGATATTTGGCAGAGGAAAACTAAGAATGATGGCGGGCAAGGATTGGCGTGACGACTCATTGTTGTAGACTCCATTTTAGCCATAAGCGGTACATATAGTAGGTAAGGGAAGAGGGTCGAACCAAGAGCGACTTATACTTTTTGAAAACCATGGATCCCAAAAAGCGTTTGCAAAATGGTTGTCCGTTCTGATTACCCGATGGATATGCTTCAAACATTGCCATATGTGCGAGGAGTGTGAACTTACATTTGAAAATCACACGACATGCATATTATTGTACTTTGAAATTACTTCCCGTGGGACTGCTTGGCAAATCTGCAGACGGAAATGACATATGAGGAAACCGTTATAGAGTGGTGCTTTTCTTTAGAGTGATATTTCAACGACAACTCTTAATGTGGAACATCTCTGAAAACTTAGGCGTAACATTGAATAATTTGCAAGATGGAGAGGTTATTTCCACGCATTTTCGATGTGTTAGACGCACTGCGATACATTTTTCTATGAAGCTTTTAAATGAGTCCCGTGCGATATAGATAGATGTACCCTTTTAATTCGTGAGTGTTTCACTTTATTTCAATTTATAATATGTTACGCTATGTTTAATCATCTAACTAATATATATTACAAATGTTTTGTAGTTTTTTTAGGAGGGTTAAGAAGAAAATGGTGAGACAGGCAAATGTGAAGGGTCGATATGTGAAGCGTATTTGGTCAAAGAGGTTTGACTTCTCTTCCGTATCTTGGGAAGGAATAGAAACTAACTTAAATCGGCCTAGGAGGCACGATGTACCAAATCAACCGGAAGACCCAACACGTTTGCCGTTGTTTCGTTATCCAGGACGTGGCACGTTTGTGGTGAAACATAGATACTGGATGGAGAATGAAGAATACGCGCTGACTAAATGCGTATATTAACTTGGCCTTTGAAGTACAAGAACATCTCCAGTAAGTGTGTATTTAAAATTTAAATTGATTACTTGGTACAAGATATAGTTGTTAACTAAACAAATAATGTTTCCTCCTAGGTACTACCATGAATACCTTGACGAGTTGGATCTGAGTCGGCAGTGGTCTGAGAAATCGAGGCGTGACCAACGATTTCGGTGAATGAACACATGACGTGTAGATGATACGATTGACCTAAATGCTCTATACATACAATTTTCATTAGGCCCCCGCTCAATCAAAAGGTACAAAGGCTACTACATCAGCCCGGGTACTACTTTGACATCGGGGCAGGCGTGGTAATAGGAGCCACTTGCTTGGCGGAGTTTGTGTCAAAGGTTCTGCTACGGGAGATGAAGGCGGTGTTGACTACTATGGTGTGATTTAGAAGGAGATTTGGGGTTGTCTGGCTACGACAAAGTTGTACTCTTCAAGTGTTTTACGGTTTGATACCCGGCAAGTGGATCTTGAGTGCATCCGAAGCATGGATGGTTCAAATCAAACCTGACGAGTTTTAAAGATGATCCGTTTATCTAACCCGCGGGCACAAGCGATATACTATCTTAATTTATGTCTCAACGGACATAGCGTTGGCATGTCGCAATAACGAATGCTAGAAGCGAATTGATTGGACTCGTATGTAGAATGTGAATTTGCCGCTTTGAATCACAGAAGATGTCTTCGAAGAAGCGACAACCTCGCGTTCTTGTAGTCAGGCGATGATATTGAAGCATTATTGAAGAGCTTTAGATTGTGTGGAGAACGGTATATTGCGAGAAATAAGCGATAGCTACGACTCGAATACGGCGCGTCGGACTACCCCGATGAGGATGATGACTCGGAGCAGAACTATTTTGGAAAGAACACTCAAGAAAACGAAGCTCATCGAATGAAGATTAGGAGTAAAAATATTTTAATTTACAACTTTTTTATGTAATAATTGACAATTATGTATTAAACTTCTAATATTTATGTGTTGTTGTATTTTGTGTTTGTTGTGCATCGATATTGAGTTACGTAAATGTGAAAAAATGCTGATACGATACCGTATGAAGCATAAATACGAGGGGTTTTGTTTTGTAAAGCGCATCTTTTTAACTAGAGATCCTTTGTTAGCGTCGGGATGAAGCCAGTTGGCGTCGGGTGTTGCGAAATTTTACGGATTTAAATCGAGTTGAATTGTCGGGCATGGCGTCGGTTTCAAAATTTCATATTCCCAACTCCGTTTTTGGGAAATTCAAATTATATGAAAGTTGGCGTGGGTTAATTAATAGGGAGTTGGCGTCGGGCGTCTGAGAATTACGGGACCAGTTCTTTAAATATCACACATACATATCAATTCATTTCATTTATCTTTTCTAAGTATTTATTTATGTCTTTCTCTCTATTTTAATTCATTCCAATTCTTTTCTAAATCTCTTTTAATGTCGTTTGTATAATTTAACTTTGTTTTAATTTTAATTTGTGGAGTCACTTCAAAGAGTACAATTTGTTCCATAATTATTTGTATTATTACCTAACTTTGTTTTAATTTCATTTTGTAGGTAACCCATCTTGTTCTTCAATTTAAATTAATTAGATTCTAATATTTTATATTTTGTTTGTGTTATTTGTGTTATTTGAATTTCTTTGTGTTTGTTTGTGTTTGTGTTTTGTGTTTGTTTTGTGTTTGTGTTATTGTGTTTGTTTGTGTTGACTGTAACAAAGTTTGTGTTATTTGTGTTTTTTATATGTTTTTTTTGGATATTTGTAATATGTTTTTTTAGATATTTTTGTTTGTGATTAAGGAGATTGTATGAGCTAGGAATATTAAGATTGTATGAATTGGGAATATATGAATCGCGTCCAGGATCTTCTATGACTACGTTTCGCGATATCATGGATGGTTTTTTTTTCACTGGAACTGCAGAACTAGCGTCGGGTTAGCGTCGGGCTGGCGTCGGTCTTCAAATAAATAAGTCAACAACTAGCGTCGGGATGGCGTCGGGATACAAATAAAAATTTATTACTAACCTCGGGTTAGCGTCGGTATGGAGACGGGCCAAATTAAATCAAAAAGAAATTAAATAAAAACTTTTTTAGATCAGTTTGGCATCAGGAAAAATTAAATAAAAAGTAAATTAAATAAAATTTAGCATCGGGATAAATTAAATCAAAAATAAATTAATTAAATGTTGGAGTCGGGTTGGTACGTCGTGTGGAGTCGGTAAAAGCAGTACTTAATCGAGCTTAAATGGCGTCAGTTTGGCATCAGATGAAGTGGCGTCGAAAGCCAACAAGAGTCGGAAGTTTCCAGATTCTAACTTAGGCAGCTTCTGAGTGGTGTTGGCGTCGGGTTGGCGTCGGTTTCCCAGCGATGTGAGTACGATTTCCGGTAGTGGGATCAGGACTAAAAGTGAGCTTTGAAGGAGGATGCATACGATTATATAGTAGGTGAGTACCTAAGGCAGCCAGGGGAAATATAAAAAGAAATTATTACGTAGATGATTAAGCGGTGTCATGCGGATCGGGCAAGGTACCGCGAGCATACCGATTGAAATTATACCATCCATGAAGTACCGAGGTTGGGTTCCTCACCCGTAGTGGGCGGACAAGCGTGTCACTTGGAGTACCCAATGCAGGGGGGTAGTCTCAGGCATTCTGAGACACAATAAGATTGTTTTAACCATAGCATTAGAAACCTGGTAAACTTTCATGTAGGGTAGGAAGCACTGTCAAAAACGCCTATGTCCGACCATACACAACAGTAGGAATGGTGTTTCCTACAAGTCACGTAGAGGAATTCAGTTAGGACATACAACAGACAATCAGATTACTAATAGGCATGAATTATAAAATCGTGGCTAATGGAAATGACATGCCTGAGTCATCAATCAGCATGTATCAACATATCGGTAATACCACTGGAAGCCAACAAGTACTGGCATCTCTTCAGTTATATATTGTTACTTTAACAGTCCATTTTTTTACCTCTTGATTCAATCAGGAATCATCATCATGTTTCCAGCAATATTATGATCCGAATGATCTATGTGTTAGAAAACAGATCGATGGTTAACCTCAGTATAACAGACAGTTAGAATAGCGGTACACATACAAGTCACGACAACACCAAGGGACAAGTTTAAAAAAGAATATGGGAGTAAATGATTAAAATAAATTTTACGTGTGTGTTGTCGTAAAATAATATTCCAGGAAGCAAATAAATAAGAAACCAAAACATATAGGTACCAAATAATAAGCAAGAAACCACAGAACATATATAGTGATTAAACCACTCGAAGGCTACAGGCAGGTGGTGGATGTAACAAAATCATCATAGAAAGGAAGGGAAAAAAGTCGACCATGTGTATAAAAAAGTGGTAAGCTCAACATAAATCGATTGTTTCATTAATAACAAAGTCAGATAAGGATTCGAATGCCTGCAAAGGAGAATAGGAGATAAGTAACAAAGTTATTCAACCCGTAAATATATAAAAAGAAAAAAAAAAGCAGCGCAAGACATTAAAAACAAGAAATTGTATAATAGCCAATACCACTTCATGTAAAATATAGCAATGCAACACTTGAGAGAACACACCAGCAAACAAATACCAATAGAAATATAGAGGCCCCACAGGACAATAAGAGACCAAGAGGAGTAAAAACAGTGAAAATGTGTGGGAGAAATATGCCAGTTTGACAAAACTAATGTTCAAAAGTATTTGAGTTTTTTCAAAATCCCATGAAAAATTGTTTTATTAGTCCAAAAAGAAGTATGGCCAAAAACATAAGCACAAAATATCAGTAAACCCTGCATTTGCGAGAGACTTCCTGTTATACTACATTTGGTATACCTAATACCTTCATCGTTACAAGTAGGCATTAAATTAGAACCTTCACATTGCAACCAGAGCGAGCTCTGGAGAGCCTGTAATAAAGCTAGCCATAGGAGAAAACCAGCTACTTTAAATTACAAACCAACACAATCAACTGTTTGACACTGAGCCTTATTGATGGTCATTCTGAAACACAATCGCGGTAGATTTGATGTCATTACCAGGAATCAGATGCTTGATATCTCCAGGATTCGGCTCTAACGGAATGCGAGGTATCCACACATTTCCTATGAAGATGGCTAGTTGCAATTACAGCACCCACGACACTGTGGCTTGAGTGGTGCATATCCAATCCTAGTCCGTTGCACAAACCTTCAACTGGGTTAATATTCCATAGTAGAACGACCATGCACCCAGTTTGTTTCAGGATAAGACGATGTTGAGGGAGCCCTCTCGGTTCGAGACTGTTTAGATAATCAAGATGATCACCCTGATAACCGGCATGCTTAGCACGATCGTCGTTAACATACATTACAGAATTCCCCGACATCCTCTCTATATAAGCGTAGGCTTTTTCTATTTAATTAGACTTTTAATTACTAAAAATATTTTAAACAACTTTTAATTTTTTGTAAAATATTTCTTGGAGCAATTCAGGATGTCGTCTCGATGTCGATCAATTTATGCGAGCGAGAACTTGATCGACCCCCGCATCATCTGTCTCCTGAAGAACCTCTTGACATTAGAAGCGCCTTGTGGCTGCAAATAAAAAATAAAAAGTTAGATAACATAAAATAAAAATATAAATATTTCAATCAATTTGGAGCAGATGATAACGGACTTACGAATTGTAGTAGATCTCTAGCTTCGGCTTACGCCCGCCAGGGGAACCGCTCGAGTGGGCGGTCGTCACCGCGCGGCGTCTGAAACACGGCGTCTTCGGCAGGTCGTCGATCCGATCCGTCGCGCCGTAAATGCGTCACCGTCGTCGTCGAGGAAGCGGATAGAGATGGAAATACGTCGTCCCCGTGAGTCCCTTTGGAAGCGCCGGGGAAGAAGGCGTAAGTAAGGGCGACTCGATGTATCGACATCGTCGGTCTAGAAATGAACGTATTGCCCGGCCCCGTGTGTAACAAGCGATGTCGTAGGGGGAGGCGGTCTGCTATATGGAGGGCAGGGGGAATTAATCGGCTCGACTATACGAATACCCCGGGGAAGTCTCGGCCTTTTGGGAGGTAGGCTGCCTTGTCATTCTCTTTGGCACTTCTCGCTTTCATGCTATTATTAATCATACCGGTAGAATTAGAAACATTAGAAACATATTTGTCAATAAGCGTCAACTATTCAAATATTCAAATAATTGGAAACTATTCAACTATTGACGGCAAACCAATTATTTATTGACTAATCAACTATTCAACTATTGGCGTTTTCAAGCGACAGCTAATCAACTATTCAAGCGTTTTCAAAGCGACAACTAATCAACTATTCAATAAAACATTCAACTATTCAATAAAACATGCATTCAACTATTCAATAAAACTATTCAACATTTTATCATAAAAGCAGATATAAAACTATTGAAACAGAGATACCAGCGTAGATCAAAACTATTCAACTATTCAACTATAAGCTGTGAATCGCAAAACATATAAAACAAACTATAAGCTGTGAATCAAAAGCGATAAACATTCAACTGCCAAACTATTCCAACTATTCAAACTATTCAACTTCTTTAAACTATTCAATTATCTGATTATTATTATTCAATATTATTTATTGATAAAACATTCAAATATTCAATAAAAAATATTCACAATTTAATAAAAGCTATTCGACTATTGATAAGCCCATTAATGATTCAATTCAATAAAACTATTCAATAAAAACTATTCACAATAAGGTATTCAATGAAAACTATTCACGAATTCACAACAAAACTATTGATAAGCTATTATTTATTGATAAAACAATTCACAAACAAGAGTTAAATCAAAATAACCTCAAATTTTCACAATTCACAATTCACAATTCACTATTCACAATTCACAAACTATTCACAATTCACAAACTATTCACTATTCACAATTCACAAACTATTCTCAATTCACAATAACTAATCTATAAAACAATTCACAAACAAGAGTTAAATCAAAATAACGCCGAGAAATGGTGATTTACGCGTGTTGTTTTTAGAGGAGGGGGTAATTTCAGCTTTGGCCGTAGGGGCGGGCGTGTTGGAGTGAAGATAAGTGTAATTAGAAATGGAGGCAGCGGGTAATTGTTTCTTTTATGATTATTTAGAAATGGAGGCAGGAAGGAGACGGGTGCGTTTTATTTAATAATTATTTATATCCAGCAGCTAACCGTATCTAAAAGTCAGCTATAATAAAACATTGGAGGCAATTTATGGAGTCGGTACTATTTTATTTTATATTTGATTTTCTTTTGGAAACTTTTCCACATTCATCGAGTAAGCCATTATAGCGATTTGGTATTGGACAGTGAAAGCTCGAGGCCAAGCACCGAGAGCACAGTAGATCACTAGAGATTTGTCGTAATTTAACTTGATAGAAAAGTTTGGTGCGTATTATTAGTGTATGTAAGAGTTCTTAATAAGCATGCTATAGAAGTTTATTTCAACCAAAATCGTTGGGTGGATATTTTTGTAGAATATGTATTTAAACATGTGCTACATATCTTTTTATAGAGTTGATGATAACTATTTTGATAAGGTTCAAACGAGGGACAAAAATGGTATCCAAGACGTCTCATTCCTTCTGCATCCCACCCCTATAAGAATGCATGCACTACCAGGCTGTTACACCATATCATCACCAATAATTTCAAAGTGGAACACAAAAATGAAGTTCCATAATCATGCATCAAACACCACCATAGTCTTCTCTTTGTTGATATTATTATTGTTAGCATTAACTTCAAGAGCTCAATACTCCCCTCCTCCACCACCATCACCACCACCAATTTCTTGTGGACATGGTGGTCATGATGAATGCCCAGATGATTCATGTTGCTCTCTAATCGGAATTTGTGCTGAGCATTATAATCGACTATGTGAACCTGACTTATGCTTCAGTAATTGTACTCAGCCTCCACAGTGTGGGCCTCAAGCAGGGGGACAACGTTGTACCGCTGATAGACATTGTTGTACCACGGCTGGACAATGCGCTATTTATGAGAGTTTGGCCTGTCTTACCATCTGTGCGAGTCAATGTCGCCCAACTCTCATCAACTCAAGCTAGAAAAAGAGTGTCTCCATGGTTGAACCAACTGCTTCTTCGATTCTTAATTAGACCTTTAAATGAGGTCGAAAATGTTGTAATAAAAAACTACTCCATCTGAAAAATTGTGCGGGTTTAAAATAAATATTATGGTTGGTGTTTTAAATTTTGAAATGAACTATGATTATCGTTTGTGTGCGTTATCACTTGTGAATGAATTATTTTTTGAACTTTGCACGTTTCGTTTGCCTTACATTGAACTTGACTACAGTACCAGAAATTACATGTTATAAAATGTGAAATGGTTATTAGCAGTCGCTCGATGAGGTCGGTGTTACAACAATTATTTAGAGGTGTCGGGATGTCTCATGTGGTGAGGGATTAAAATTTTTCCAACTTTGTCGACTTGATCTGAGGTTTAACCACTTATCAGAAATACGACAATGACTCGTATGGCGTGAAGAGAAGTCACACGATCTTGAAATCTTTCGATATTTTAGATTAGTTATCTTTGCATATCATAAAAGAGTTTAATAAACATATATAGAAGTTTATTTCAACCAAAAAATCGTTAGGGGTGAATATTTTTTTGTAGAATATGTTTAAACATGGTGCACATTTTTTATAGAGTTGATGATAACCTTATTTTTGATAAGGTTCAGACAAGGGACAAAAAATAATATCCAAAACGTCGTCTCACAAATATACAAATTTTCGTTCTGCGTGCATACTACCAGTCTACACCATATATCATCATCAATAATTTCATAGTGGAACACAAAATGAAGTTCCATAATCATGGATCAAACACCATATTCTTCTCTTTATTTGATAATATTATTGCTAGCATTAACTTCAAATTACTCCAACATTTCCCCCTCCCCAGGGCCTCTCCACACACAGATCATGCGTTACAGGAGTTATCTATGCATCACTTAAGGAAATACGTGGAGGCATGGGAGCAATTACTCACTGGAAATTTTAAAATTATATTTTCTTATTAAAAAATAATAATTTCTTATTTATTTATTAGAAAATTAAGTTTGTTATTTTTTTAAATTTTTGCTTATGTTTTATCTTCATATATAATATAATTCTTACATATAAAAATTTGGTTCATGCATTGTTAATGTCATGATGGATTATGTTGTAGCAATGAGGGTTTCTGTGGAAATACTGAAGATTACTACTCCCCAGGACACTGCCAAGCATGATGTTGGAGATCAGCCACCACCGCCTCTCTTGCTCATTACCGCCTCGCCCAACTTTGTGCGCCGCCCTTTCACGTCGCGCGCGCGTCGCACGCCGCGCCCGGCTACCGCTTGCCTTTCGCTTTGAGCTGGCTGTGGCATTGATTATTTGTGCTCGGTTAGTAGCATTGCAGTAACTTTAGGATTTTGTATCCGTTAATTTTTGGGCTGGTCATCTTTAACTGCAGGGCACGGGAAGAAAATTGAACGATTCTTGTTGGAATTTTGGGCCTTGAAGATGAGGTCGGAAATGTAATAAAAAACTACTCCATCGAAGAATTGTTGGGGTAATGGGGAATTTTATAATTGATTTCTTAAATTTTTGGAAATGAAGTATGATTATTGATTGGTAATGCGTTATCGGCTTTGCGAATAGATTATTTTTTAATTTCTTTCGACGTATTAAAATCATGAAAGCCTTACATAAAATGTATTATTGAAGTTTATTTTTCTTTTCTTATTATATTTTTTAATGTCTTCTAATATATAAGTGCTATATGTTAGACTATTTTTAAATAACATTTTTTAAAAGTGTTGTTGAACTGACAGTATTGCTCTTAAAATCTATAGTAGTGTATAGTTTCAGTTAGTATTTTCATTTTCTTAAAATATCAAATAATTCTAATTTGTATTTTGATATCAAATACGATTAATATTTGAATATGTTATATGGGGTTATTTGAATTTACATAAATCTTTGTTTTTGGTAAACCTAAATATATCGATATCGTTTAATTATTTGAAATGATACGTGATAATCAATTATGATAAAACTGACACCATTACATATGCCTATGTCGAAATTGACCTGGTCAAATTTGGACGTCAGAAATGTTATTTCATTAGTTATTCGAGAAAGAAATCAAAGGTATTACTTTTATCGAAGCATGAAGATAAGATTTTTCGTTTACTTTTGAAATAGTGTTACGCTTGAGAAGGAGCCATAGCCAAGAGATATAAAAGAAGTGAGAATCTGAGTTATTCAAGAGAGTATGGAAACCAGCGTTGAGAAGCGTGGCGGATTCGCTCAGCGAGGTGAGCCTACTTATATAAGGAAGTTGACTTGATCTGCGAGGAAAAATGATCACAGGCAATGAGACTCAATACTACTTACTTAGGAGGCGTCGGATAGGGCATCGAGATCTGATAGATGGTATGTGGAATCTTTTCTTAATTGAAAGTGGCGAGCGCCGTATGAAGAAGCCATGAAAAACAGAAGTTGATGAATGACTTATAGCCGGCTGGCATCCGAGAATGGATTGATGTGCGAAATATTATTTGGACATTGATGGATCTGCCGAAGGTGTTGAACCCCCCTGTCGAGTGCAAATGAAATTTTAAATACAAAATTTGGACAAAGATGAAAATGTCCATGTTTATATGGAAGCTAGACTTATAGCTAAGGTTTCAAAAATTCAAGGAATTGATTATGGTGAAACGCTACTCTCGGTTGTAAAGTTTAAATTCATTCGGATTATCTTTTCATGTTACTTTATTACATGATTATGAGATCACAGCAGGATGGATGTAAAAATTTAGTTCTTAATGGGAATATAGAAGAGGATGTATACATGACCTGACCTCGGGCTTGCATATGCTAAAGGGACTAGAATGTATACGATGGGGATCCATTTATGGACTTATGGCGTCGAAAGGTGAAATCTTCATTTTAATGAGCCAATCAAAGAGTTTGGTTTCATTAAGAATCAAAACATTTTTGTTTATACAATAATGTTAGTGGGAGCCGATATTAGAACGATGCTGTATGTAGATGACATATTGATCATAGGAAAGCGGCAATACATGCTTGAATCTGTCCCAGTCGTGGCTATGTAGATGTTCTTTATGAAATACTTACTAAACTCGATACATTCTTTGGAATTAAAATCCAAAAGAGATCGATCCAGGAAGGCCGTCGGATTGAGCCAAAATACTTATATTGATAAAGTTTTTGAAAGCGTTTAAGATGGATAATTCGAGGGAACACCACGTGAGACATGGCATTACTCTGACGATTATCTGGAAGAAAAAGGATGTATGTCGTGCTATGTGCGTCGGTCTTATGAATGCGCTACAGAAGTGTAACAAGTTGTTATCAATCGTGTCTAGGTGAAAATCTGTGGGTAGGTTGAGCCATCTTATTTAATTACTTATGAAGGGGCCAAAGATATGTTCCTGAGTATACGGTGAATAATGAGTTCTTGATAGAAATTTACAGATGCAGTTTCAAATAGATAGAGACGATGGTCGATCTCGATTTGGGTATCTTGTATTACACTGAGCAGTGGTGCGGTGTCTTGGTGTAGTAGTAATTGGCGTTATGTTCGACAACGAGTAAGTTGGCCCAGCATTCACGGCTTACGGAAAGGCTGCGAAAGAAGCTTCTTGGATCAAGAAGTCGGGAGTGAACTTGGAGTAGTAAGGTCTAGTGGAGTTGTATTGTGATAACGCTGGAAGCGATAGCTCGAGCTAGGAACGAATCGCATCTACGGATCAAGCATGTACTCGGGAAGTATCGTATTTTTAGGGAGATAACCGATAGGAGATCTTAGAGGATATGTAGGGGTTACGACGAATGACCATGTTGCATATCCATAACTAAACGGCTACCTCAAAACTGGCACGTGATAAGCATATGTATAATCTTGGCATAAGGAAATGCTTGGGTAATTGTCTTAATTAGAACTAGTTTTTCTTTTTATATATGTGGGCCCAGTTGCAAGAAATACTTGAATTTTAAGCTTCAAATTCAATAATATATAAAAATTTGTTTTTGAAAACTATGATACATACATATGTATATAATGTGTATGCATATAAATATATAGGTACTATAAGTAAATAGAAATTTTGTAACATTTGTAATATAAAATTTTGCAAGAGTCTTTGGAGTTAAAGGACTCGAGCAAGAAACACATCCAATCAATCCTAGAAAATAATGATATTGTGGTCCACTAAATGATTGTTCGCTATTGGAGCAGAACACCATTGATTAGTATGTGTTGAATACGTCAGCATTTCTTGGATGAGGAAGGAGAGACTCTTTACTGCAGGTTAATCATGGGTATAGGTATGAAATAGTTTCAACCAGAGTGTTGGACATTGGCCAGCCATGAGAATTTAGAGATTGTATATCTGTGTCAAAAGTTTCTCATAGAACTTATGTTATATGGCCTTGATTCTTAGATTTGGTGACCTAATTTCCTTTCACAGGGACTAATGTACTTTGACCTGTTTAAGCGTCTTCCGTAATAGAATCTGAACTTGGAGTGCATTATCTTCTGAGTGTAGTTGTGAAATCTTGTACAAAAGATGGAATTCGTACAGCAGATGATATAGCGATTTAGATTTTGAAGCCTCACAGGAGGTGGTAGTCATTTGTTGAGTCGACTTTTCGGTCACTTGCAGCTCGGATCAGCGTCGGCCGTACGACAAGAAATGCGATTTTTAATTTGTTGTAAATGCGTGTCACGAGGATCGTGTCGGAATGTTGTAACTTGACGCGGTGGAGCCCCACGAGGTTGGGACCGTCGTCAACCTGTATGTCAGGAGTCACCCGGCGATGGATAGCGATTAAAAAGCGACTTTATTTAACATCGTAAATAAAACGATACAACTGCGTCTGTCGGGTGAACTATTATGATACAACCAGCGAAGGAAGTAATAATATAAAATTACAATATCAAACTACTTGTTTTTACAACACGAGACCAGCAAATGAATTTATTTAAATGCAACAGAAACTTCAAAGGAAGATAAAAAAAGTATGGTATTGAGGTCTTGACCACCGTCGCCCGTCTTGGCAGATGCTTGTGACTACTCGGCGATGCATCTCGATCATCCATGACCTAGGCATAAAAGCGCCCGCCCATTAGGGAAAATAGGGAAGTAAGCTAAAAGGTAGTGAAAAATAAATGCCGAGAAGTTAGCACTGCACTTGCTCATTACAAATAAGAATAATTTAAATCTACTTTATTTAAAGACTATATACCCACAGAGTTATATTTTATATATTTACTTACCTGATTTAAATCTTACTTAATGACTTTCCGACCTTACCATTAACAAACCCGGCACTTGCGTCAACAACCGCTCGCATGCGCTTGAGTAAGGAGAATCTTTACATTGGTTGTCTTTAGTAAGTATAGCTAATTTCGATATAATATCCAATAGCGACCTTATGACAACTTCCGGCATATATCTGACATCACAAATAACTTACGAGCCTACACCGGAAACGACTCACATCTTTAGTTCACTTAAAGTGCTACTCCGATTATCTTCATACGCTTCGCCTGACATCCAATGTTCCTCGTAAGACCCTCCCGAATCATTTCATTTTCTTAATATAAGCGAAGCGGCCTGCTTCTTAAATGGTAACCTAAATGCAATTATGCTCCCAATTCTCCATTTAATACTCGAACTTATTTACCTGTTGATAGTATCGGCGTCATTAGTTAGATCGAACTTATATTCCCAACACATTTGAATCGGTTTTCCACCGTATTATATAAAATATCATCAGCATCGTAAACAGTTACTTTTAAACCGGTTTATAATTTACCAAATTACCCTAAGGAGTTCTCATTCAAAAGGTATCTCATCCATTAACCACTTAATATATATAACATATCTACAAAAAGACGATAATGCCGGCAAGGCTACCACGGAAAGTAAATACCGTATCCTGAATACAAAATAGTTGCCAACAAGGCTAATGTCTGAGAATGAAGTACTTGGCGTCAAGCGGCCCCGGTGGCAATGCTGACAACGAGATTGTGAATAGATATCGTAGTCAAATATGAATCAAATACATATATACAGGACTACAATAAGGTCATGCGACATAATTCCTGAAGTCTCGGACATAACACACATGAAGATATAATAGAGGTTCAGGAAGTAAGCCACGCGAATTCGAGGAAAAGAAATCGAGGGCTTCAGCCAGCGACTAAAACTCACAGTAATCCAGGCCTCACACATCTCTGTATCCCCCACGGTATACTGACCTGTCTTGCAGCATATGCTTTCCGAATCCATCTACTGCGAGGAATAGACTAATCGATAATCACCCAACTTATACGTAGTATAAGGCCAAAACCCCAGCTTATACACAGAGTATAAAATACTTTTCATTACAAAGTATAAGGCCTTGTGACATACACATAGTATAAGGCAACACTTTGTTATACAACTAAGTATAAGGCAAGCCATGCACATGAGTATAAAGGCCACGCCAGCCTGCACGCCAGTATGGGCAGTAGAACGTATTTTTAGTGTGTGTATATTGGTTTCAGTTGACACGGTGTGTAAGGAACATAAATTAACCTTGACTCCATTGCATGTTCTAATTGTTTTATAGTTGATTAATAAAATACATATAAATGAGCAAATTAGATATATATTTTGTGTGAGTAAATTGATTTTTATCATATTTTCAAGGTAATTGAATGAGTTGGATTAAACTAATAATAGCCCACTATATCACAATATACAAAATTATAGGGATATTTTGACTTTTTAACTTGAAATAAGTTGAGCAGGTAATAAACAATCTTATAAACTTTCTATTTAAATCAAGTTGAGAGCCATCAATTCCACCAGAATTTCAATTTTCATACTCGATGATACGCATTGTGACATCTTTCCTCTTTTTTTTTGTTCCCGCGGCGAGATGTCTCAATCAACTAATAAATTGGCAACCGCTGTGATAATTCAAGGTTGAGCCAAAATCAGAAATGTTGGATATTAAAAATTGAAAGAGTGATGCGCATCTCGAATCTTCAACAACGGAGAACTCCAGCCGCTTGCTTGGCCAATAATTTTCGTCGATGAACTGGTATTGATTCTCATTATTTAAACCCTGACAAACATTGCCCAATGTTTATCTTGAAAAACCATATTACATATAATAACCATAAATTTTGGCGGGGAACTTCAGTATTTTTGGCATTGCTCGAGGATGAAACAATTCAAAATGTTTAGGGGAACCTTATATTTGAGGGCATATATCTAATTTAGAATAGAAGATTGAAATTTGAGTAATAAATCAACTGAAAAAATGTACATGATCGCATTGATTATCGTTTCTTGATAGAGCGTATCCTGAAACTTCATGAAGTAAATGGCGAGTTGGGCGCCCAAAATTACAAGATCGTGAAGTTCAGAAATCCAAAATGTAAAGAACTAATAGGTAATTGCTTGTTCTTCAAGCTACGATTATAGTGATAATTACTTTATATAGCTTGACCAAACATTAATTGTTTAAAACTAATATCACAGGATATTGTAAAGTTGTCTAAGCGTTCCACGTTGTACACTGACGATAAATGGCGGAAGAAAAAATGCGGACATAGGAGAGAGGCTCGTAATTATCGAGGAGTAAGTTTGATAATAAATTTGTATACCGTACATTCTGATATAAGATAGTCATTGTAGAGTTAATCGTTAGATTGATCATAATGAAGCGGGTTAAAACTTGATAAAATTAATCTTATGGAATGATTAGGGAATTTGAAGAGGAGAAGTTCTAAAGAATAGAATTGTCAAACATACATTAGTTATTGCGTAGAGAATGAAGATAGTGTTGGATGTGTTGAATGCAAAATTAAAGTACCTTTGCAGCATGGGAGGAAGAGTGTGAAAGATTGGCCGTTTATATAGTTGATGCATTTGGAAATAGGTAAGCAAACACTCGTAATTAGCGTTAGCAAGGGACAAATCTGGCGTATTTCGGGACAAATCTGATTGTTATTCGGGTAAAATAAATATATATTAATCCGGAGGAGCCTTGGGGCCTTGGGAGAGTGCTTCTTTGGATTCGAAATAATATATTACACCCCAAAGAAATTTGAACATTTTGTTTTTGCACCCCAAGGTTTGGAAACCTTGCAGCATTCTTCCGTTTGTGAAGGCTGAATAGCTAGAGGATTGGCATTCGTTTAATTTGTTACATCATCTATTAACTCTTGCGAGTTAATAGTGGAAGTAATGGAGGGCCCGATCGCCTCTCTACGCTTTGCATCTATAAAAGCGACACTTATTTCTCCCGTCGAAGACATGAAAAAGCGAACATACATTTTACACAACAATAAAATATTTCAGCGGTGATAGTTCTTTATTCTTCTCGATTCCATTTATCTGTTGCTTAGAGTGGTTCTAAAGCGTGTTGGTTTCACCATCGTATCACGGGAAAGCAAATCCTTCGTATTACCTTAGCACGCCCGGGTAGAGGAAATTTGTTTAAGGAGATTGTGTTCCGCCTGAAGCTTTGGTGGGTGGATGTTTTATACATTCAATTTCTTTGCTCAAAGTTCTACGGTATAGTTCTATTTTAATATCTAAATCCACAGATAGTAACTTATAATGGTAAATAACATATACACTCTAACTATTTTCAATCTAATAATTAACATCAAAGTGTGTTCTCACAATTACAATATTGGCGCAAAAACAGGATTAATTCAAGTGCAAACAACCAATGCAACAACACTGGAGATAGACCCAACTTGCAAAGAAACAAAAAAGCTAATGAAGTGGTAAGTATATTTAACCAATTTTCTTTACTTTCTAAATTATTTTAAACGTAGAAACTATACAGATAGAACTATTCTTGGTCTTGCTTAGTCTTCAATTCTCTAGATTCTACAAGGGCACTTGTGGAATTTATTAGGTGACTTCACGTATGACTACTTAAGCTTAGAATTTAATTACAAATGTTAAGTAATATAGTTTGTATAGGCTTGTGGGAGTGTTGTTTATGTAACCAGTGGTAATAATACGGTCAAATAAGACCACTCCGTATAACATATACTCCATATATAGCATCAAGTATTTGGACGAAATTGACATTGACTTGATGAGTTAGTGATTATCGACTAATGAGTTCAGCATCCAACGATTCTTATGGATATATATAAAACATGTATAAAGTCGGTATGGAAGGAAAAGATATATAAAAGAGCAAATAAGCGATATCGAAAGCGAGAATGAATGGAGTTGAAGAATTAACACTTGAGACATCATTGAGAGAGAGACGGATACTCTCCTGAATGTAAAAAGGAACACTGAACCTGACCCAAAAGAGATTTTCAACTAACATTTGAATAACAAAAACTTCGTTACAGCTGAAGACGTAATAAACGAGGCGGCAGGTGGAAGAAATACGTATGACTAAAGCCTTGTTATTCTCACTCGCAAAACTACGACAAATCGGTGACAAGTCGGTCGGACCAATGATCAACTTGTGAAATTATTGGAGCAGCTTGAAATATACAAAAGAAATATCAAGGTATGATGTTATTATTTGCATAATTATGAGTTCATTCTTTTCTTTTTACGTATATTTTCTTATATGTATTAATTACTAACATATCACAGATGATAAATGTAAGTTAAATGATGATTTAGTTTTGTTTATTTATTTTATTGTAAATATACTCTATGTTAAAGTAACATCTACATGCGGAGTGTCGAGATCGCGTATTCTATCACGGTATATACGAATGAAGATCGCTTTTTAGCGTTATAAATTATGAACTTTAAAATTTTACTTTGTTTAAATTTTGCCTTAATTACAAGGATGAACTTGCGTATTCATTTTCCCTTGCTATTATTTTCTAGTCAACTTAGAATTAGGCAGCTTTATTTTCTCATAATAAAGTTTTAATCAAATAATTCTATGAATTTGGGAATAATACCATTCATCATTACGTAATTTTAGTTTCTAAGTGAAACTTAACCTAAAATTTAATGAGTTACCCTTCCACTTTGAAATTTCATACTCGTAGTGAACCTTCTATTAATTGTTTTCCTCGATGAGTGCAGGTACATGGTGAAGTTAGAAGTTAGATCTACAAATCATGTTGCATCTATTATTATGTTTGGGAAAACTGGAGAAAACTACATCGGTTGTCCAGTGGACGAATACATAGAATCTATAAACAAGGTATATATTTATAGTGTTAATGTCATATTTAGGACAATATATATAATAAATTTACAATCATGACATCAAATTTACATTCCAGGAAAATTTTAGGCTCGAAGTGGTACAAAAACTTAATTCCATCGATGAGGAATCGTGTTCACCATTGAAGGGTCCTAAGACCAACATTAAGGACACGAATTATTTTACCATGAGAAATCGAAGAAGTAGGCTCTGAAAGATGTCAGCGTCAAACAAATGAAGAGAGCATGAAATAATATCAAAAAGGAAAGACAAAGATACCAAGAAAAAAAGAGGAAGACGACAAAAGAAACAACATGAAATCAGCGTAATAAAAGATTTGTCTTGATAAGGAGGGCGAATGGATATGAAGAAGATATCAACTTTCATGAAAAAGATAAAGAAGGAATTTTAATTGCATTGTGAAGTCAAAGTTTAATGATTGAATTTAGAATAGGTAGTTTTTGAATTCTTTCATAGTTTCAACTGAAGCAACCATTTTGCAATATTATAAACATTTTATTTCCACTGTTACAATATTTTTATTAAAATACTTTTATGCGGAAAACAGACACTTTTAGCCTTAGCTAAATAATAAAGCATGATATTTCTACTCTATTTTTTGTATCAAGGTTTATAAGCGTAACAAAGCTGCGTCTGACAAAGTCGTGCATCTGGCCTTGCGTCTATAAACTACTTGGATTCTGACAAAGAATCACCACAAATATGAGGTCTTTGCATGCATGTGCTCTTTTTAGGACAAAAGCATCAATAAACCCATTGAGTACTTTGTAAGTAGTTAGAATCGGGAATGGTGCACGCAATCCTAAGATTGTTGTCACAGTTTCTCGGATTTAGGATATTATAATAATGATGAAGCAATGACCTACATAGCATGTGAAAGGAACATTCATTCTTTACTGTTTGCTGTTCATAACAAAGCCGCCAATTCGTTATCATACAGTTGCAATGTAGTTAAGCTAGATTCTGTCACAAATAAACTTGGGTCGACAATGAATATATATATCACATATTTCCACGTGGATCAGATTCCAAGAAAGGACAAGTTCCAAGAATGGGACAATAATTTTGTAATATTAAAGGGGGAGAGGGAGTTATAAATCATCAAATGAATTTAGAAGTACAGATTTTAAAGATAAAGTGGTCATAGGAGAAGGGGGTGATAGCATCAAATTTTGCTTTTTGTCTTTCAAGAACTTTCTTTTTGTCTTCTTATTTGAAGCCCAAAATCCCATATCATTTTCTTCCTCTTGGCCTCTTTCTTCATATTCTTCTTGTTTACTTTGATATATAGAGAAGTGATAATTAGAATTGAGAGGAAGATGTCAGCTGTTTCATTACCACCAGGTTTCAGGTTCCATCCTACAGATGAGGAACTTGTCACTTATTATCTAAAGAGGAAGATTAATGGTCAAAAAATTGATCTTGAAATCATTCCTGAAGTTGATCTTTACAAATGTGAACCATGGGACCTCCCAGGTAATTAAGTAATGTGTATGTTCATCAAGTACAAATTATATTCAGAGTTGTTTCATATGATTTTTTAATTTCATGTCTAATTGACTGTGGATAATAGATAGCAAACGATATGTTACTTTATCAAGAATTTGGTTGAAGATAACATCCACTGATCATATCTGGAGATACGATTTCAGGGATGATAATAGCTCCTTGAATAATTGTTCAAATTGTTAAAGAACTAGCTCCTTATTCATAGTTTTTTCTATTTTAACATCTTACACACATTTTCCCCTCATCTTAAATCATAATTATTGGTAATAATTACATTATTCTTAATACAAATTAGGTGGTTTGGATTAACTGATTTTTAAGAATTTTCGGATGCATCTTATATGGAACTTCCCTAGATAAAAGTTAAACTTAGATTTGAGTTTTTCAATGATGCCTTTATATTTTCATATGGAAAAGGGATTTGTATCCAAATCCTACTTGCTATCACTCTATATTCGTATATAAACAAAATAAGCAAAGTATTGTTTTCCTCTATGAGGATTAGCCAAACAAGATTTAGTAATTATATATATATATACCACATATATATATAATGATGAATAATCAATATTGTAGGAAGTACATATTCTCATATAGCTAGTAATTTCAAATTTTAATTACAATACTATCTAGTAAATCGGACGATTAAGATGATGAATGAACAACACTTCATCATATTTCACCTATGTACAGGAAAGTCACTATTACCAAGCAAAGATATGGAATGGTACTTCTTCAGTCCCCGAGATCGAAAATACCCAAATGGGTCAAGGACAAACAGGGCCACCAGAGTTGGATACTGGAAGGCAACTGGAAAAGACCGAAAAGTTAGTTCTCAAACTAGGGTTGTTGGCATGAAGAAAACCCTAGTTTTCTATCGAGGAAGAGCACCTCATGGAGCTCGAACTGGTTGGGTTATGCATGAATATTGTTTAGATGAAAGGGAATGTGAAACCAATATAGGACTTCAGGTACAATCATTAGCCATTATAGTTTCCTAGTTACTTGTTATTTTTCTGAAATAGGACTATAGGAGTAATTGTTAAAATGGTCTCGATAAATGTTATCAGATTGATGTTTAGTCTTCAATAATGTGAGAGTTGGTGTTTAGTAGATGATGATAAGCTAACATGAAGAACAATTTTTATCTAATTCACAGGAGGTTTATGCACTTTGTCGAATATTTAAGAAAAGTCTTCATGCTCCAAACGCCAACCAGTATGCACAAGCCAGCTATGTTCGATCATCTAGCATTGAACCATTTAATTCTGAAGGAAGATGTGACGAAAATGAAAGCTTCTATCCAATAATTTCAGCTCCTCCGTGCTCATCATCCACTTCTTATTCCATTCCTCCAGTAGATATGTCCGGTCCAATTGACTCGAGATGGATGATGCAATATTCTTCATCAGATGAAGCATTATTCACTAATAATTCCACATTTCCAAACTATGGAACAATGCCTTATCCCCCATCAATGGTAAGATAATGAATCTCGATCAACTTGAATTGCAATATATGTTGTCTCTAGTTTTCCTGACCTGAAGAGTACTTTACTACAAAAAATGAGCTTAAAAGACATTAAAAGACATTATCATTTAACATTGCAGCCTAAATTGTGAACTTCTAATCGCCTTACCTGACATATTTTATATATGTCTCAGTTCTTGACATATATATAACTATCAACTCGATCCATATACTTGTAATAAGTGTGTTTGATTGGATACGTTAAATCGAAATTATTTTTACTTTTATAACCGAACTTCACGTATTGAAGCTCCTTGTATGTCTTTTTGTATCGTCAATTGGTACAAGGATTATCCGGAATAATTCTCTCAAATAATGTTTAATTTATGTTGTTTCCAGGTTCATACAATGATGGAGTGTGCAAGATTGGAGAACCGATTCAGGTTACCTCCTCTAGAAGTGCAAGAGTCTCCCCAATCCACCACATTTAATAGTGGTTCATCATATTTCACTCATCAAAACACAAACCAAGAAGATATTTTGGGAATTATTGCCTCTAACAATTCTATCAACCAAAATCATTCTTGGGGCAATAATAATGGAAACGAATTTGTTTCACCTCTCGACGATTTCACATTCTTATTACACGGAGATCAAAACATGGCAAGCTCAATTCAAATTGGAGACACGGATTTTGTACCAATTAAATCAGAAAGGATGATCGAGCATAATGTGGTCGAAGGTATAATTATGATATAATTTCCATAGTACATACTGATTTTTAGTACAGTATGTAAAATATTTCTTTGTGCCATACCATTTTCCCTAAAGTGATTGAATTACACTACAAGATTATCTTTGGTTAACTTATAAATTATTTAAAAATATATAATTATATATGCTTCAAATTTCCTTTTGATCTATTTATAGGAGAAAGTAGCACTCAACACAATATTATTGATGGTCAAGAAGGAAACGAAATTGTCCAAGGATTTATGAACCAAAATGACAACAATCAAGTCTTAGAAGAAAATGGAGACTTGGACAACTTCTCAGATAATCTTAGTTTCGAGATTTATGAGAAAACCACTGAAGTGAGCCATGGAATGTTCATCTCCACACGCCAAGCCGCTGAGACATTCTATCATCAAATTGTGCCCTCAAGAACCCTCCAAGTTCATTTAAACCCTAAATCAACAATGCATGATTACTCGATAACAAAATCGCATTTTACAAAATCAACCAAGAGGAATAGAGGGTTGAGTAACAAGTTCAAGGCCATTTCAAAGTACTTCCTAATTGTGATGTTGATCGTTGTTAATGCAATTGCTCTCTTGCATTCTTATTGGAATTGCTTTGGGGAATATTTGGAGAATGGAGAAAGCAAAGAAGATGTTACCATTATTGATGAAGCTTCAAAGAAGAGTATAGCAAGTGATAAACACATTTGAAGGAAGGATGAAAATGATGAAAGTGAAAACCTCAAGCAGCAGACATTGATTCAGGAAGTGACAATTAATTATTTAAGGAGGGAGGCCTAAAGCATATGACAAGAAGATCCATGTGTATTATGACAATGGCTAACATTTAGTTTAGTTATATGTTCGATTTGGGTAGTCATGGTTTACTTCATGATAAAAGTTGATTAATATGGTGATTTCAATATTTGTATTACTAACTCATAGTAGGGAAAGATTTTATACGTATCTTGTAGTTTAACTTGGAGTCAATGATGACTTGATGTAATCTTGAAATTGTTTGGTGACATAATGCAAATCATTTCTTTTCTTTTTCCCTTCTTTTTCTTGCTTATTCTCTATTGCATTTGAATTATTCATATGTAATTGGTAATAGCACTATTATTTTCTGACTAAATTGGTCCAAACAGTCGTCTAAATACAATTTTATTTTCAATTGGCTTTTGTTCTCCTTTGTCGCTTTCATAATAACGTTATCTTGCTGTGTTTGATTCGAGTATATTTACTCGAATGTGTATGATTTGGGTATATATATCTGACCCCCATGCATTCTTAAAAGCCCAAGTATTTTTCGGAGTATATATCTTTTCGAATGTTTATGATTCAGTGCATATATCTTTCCCCAATGTGTGTAGCGTAGTTAAGCAGCCGGTATTGTTAGCGTCGTAGAGGCGTTGAATAAACATACAAGTTCACCAAAAGTATTTATTATTAGGGGATGGGGATCAAATATATCGCCCCATTTGAAAGGGTCCGACCCATCTGACATGAGACAAAATTACTTTTAAGATTTGGGGTTTAAGCAACATAAATCCCTAACCCAACCGGTGTATGTATTTTCAATGGAGAAATCAGGCGGAGATGAATTCAAAATAAATTAGGATCGAATGTGAGCAATAAATGGACAAATTAAAGTGGTATTAATTTGAAGAGTGAAGTGGGGGTGAGAACATGAATTTAGGTGGTTTGACAAGAATGTATTAGGAACCATAGCCATAGAGGATTAAACAAACAACAAAAAGGTGAATGAATAAAAGATGACAAGTGATGGGAAATATGGTTCACGGGCTATAAATCATGTAAATATGTAATAGTTTAACTACTGTATTACCAAACATACTTCCCCACGTGCCTGCAACTCTACAACTCATACATCATCCAATAATTCACTCAACATGTCAGCAGTTTTTCCCCTCCATGTCTAATTAGTTTATTTTTCCTTTTGCTTCAAAATAAATTAATACTCCGTATCTAATATGTTCATTTGCAATTAAAAGTTATGTACTTCCTTCACTCCATAAAGATGGTTCACTTTTAACTTTTACAAAATTTATAAATAAAGCTCATAACGAAGGTGCAATAATGGTAAAATCAATAATGAGAAACGATGAAGAACAAAGAAAATAGTTCTTGGGGAATTGTTATTTAGATGACAGAAATAAGAAGATTGTATTCAATAATATTTAACAAATCTAATCTTACAATTGAGATGTTGATCAATTTATATCAGCTACATTTGTGTATAAAATACAAAAAGAATTATGTATAGTATACGGTATTGCCTAAGCTTATACATCAACTAACTAACAACTAACTTTATCCAACAAGAGCCAATGAGAAAAAGCCAAGCGTGCTGTTGAAGTAGTCGTTGCTAAGTTGCATGAGACGGCACGTGACTATTTAAACACTCTTCCCCAATTCGATTGTAGAGACTTGAACCTTAATTCACAAAACTTTCTAAGACGACTTGACTAATCCGATACCTACTATTTCAGTTAAAATTTCGGCTATAAGCGATTAATATATATTTGTCATGTATTTTAGGAATATTATTGTGCTTAAATTGATATATTTAATGACCTTTTATTATTTTAAGTGACAAAGATGTTATATTATTAAGTTTTATATTTTGTAGGAATATTGGATAAAATGTGTGAATTTTCGGACAAATTAAAGAAAAAGAAATTAATTGGAAAAGTCCAATATAATTAATAGAAAAGCAGGTCGGATCCGTAATTAAATGAATCCAAATGAACATATAATTATTATATACAAGAAAAAAAAAAGGCAACAACCTCTGTTCTTAAATTGGAGGAGCAGGCCGAAGGTAGCGGAGAAAGAAAGAAAGCACATGGCACACTACTCGTATATGGAATTCAAAT
Organism: Lithospermum erythrorhizon; assembly: GCA_019722365.1. Lineage (NCBI taxonomy): Eukaryota > Viridiplantae > Streptophyta > Magnoliopsida > Boraginales > Boraginaceae > Lithospermum > Lithospermum erythrorhizon. The sequence continues at coordinate 25,091 of JADFUC010000220.1, forward strand.
CGTTTCATAATTCTGAGTGGGTTTTTATTCCTAACGAATATGTTTTAGTTATGTTTTTAATGAAGTTGTTGAAGTTTGATGTAATCATATCGTTGGTTGCTTTATGTTTATTCATCTTTATTTCTCGATTCAAAATATTTCTTGTATTTGATAGGTATGCGTAATTTTATCTCGATTATTATTATTTAAACCACGTCACCCAGAGTATGGAAAAGCATTAATACATAAAATAATGAATAATTGATTAGGGAATTGTTATATGAAAATGTGAAATAACTTAATTAGTTTAATAGATTATCTTGTGCTTCGTGTTTTTACATTAATTAAAACATCAATGAAAAATACTGTTTTAGTTAATTTAAAAGACTTAAGCAAATAAACCAAGTCCAGCTGTGAGCGGTACCTTTGACTTTCTTGTAATCAGACCAAGAAATAACGAATTAATTTAGATGATAAATATTTAGCGGTGTATTGATGAAATCTTTTCCCAACCAGACCAACAATATATATATATTAATTCATTATAATTACGTGTTTGGTTTAATTACTCTCAATCCAATTCCTATTTAAATTGCTTTCTAGGATAGTTTAACTAGTTTAATCAAATTAAATAATCGACTCTACGTGGTTAGGCCACCATTTATGCCTCTTTGTCACGATTCGTGCACTTGCGAGGTTAAATTATTACTCATCAAGTTTTTGGCGCCGTTGCTCGGGGAGTTGATTTTATTTGTTTGATTTTACTAATTCTTATTTGCATTATTTTATTTTCCAAAAAAAATCAAAAAATGAATTTAGGGGGAATCTCGGTAACATCGTTGATCTATTTCAGCGAAGGCGCCCCAGCGGTTAGTCCATCACGATGTGGGAGAGTTATCGAGTGTTTAATGATTTTATGCTTCCTGGTGTGGAGTGGTTTGGACCCCGAATAGTTTTTTCGGAGAAGGTAATAAATTATGAGCTTCATGAACATCAATATTATATGTTGCCTTCTTTTCATGGTTATGATTCTGAAGATCCATTAGCTTTCCTCCGTGAATTTTATAGAGTTGTTCAAGATTTTCCACCACATGGTCTAACTGATGATGAATTAAGATTGAGGCATATTACTTTTTCATTGAAAGATGTTGCATTGTCTTGGTTAAGTTCTCTGCGTCCTAGTTCTATTCATTCTTGGGCTGAATTTTATGATAAATTTGTGAACAGATTTGTGGCTAGATATTATTTATTTTTTCTATGATGGACTAACTCCTGCATGTCAAAAGAGGGTAGATATTATTGCTGGTGGAACTATTTGGAAAAAACTCCTACTCAGTTATTTAATATATTTCAGAGACTTGGAACTGTTTTCCAAGAAGTTAATGAGGATCTAAGTCAGCTGAGTAGAGGAATTTAATGTGGTAGAAGAATTAAAAATAATAGTGCTATAGTGGAGGGAGTTGATTCGATCCTGATGTTGAGAAATTAGGAGATTGATGATTTGGATGCTATGGTTGAGTGGGTAGATATTACCCAATATTTTGATTTGAAAAATATAGCATTTGTTTGTATAACTGTATTGTCTCTTCTACATAATAAACTTAAGATAGTTCCAAAACTGGACCTACATAAATTCGTTAACGTGAGGAGATTGTCGAAGGTTTGTTGGCTTGCGAGGTGTTGGAATTATAGTTTAGTAGTTTTAGTTACGCTTTTATTTCGGTTTGTCACGTTTTTCATTTAGTAGTTTAATATTTTTATTTTTAATGTTCTTGTTTAGTTATTTTGTTTGAACCTTTCAGGAAAGCTTGATGCATATAAGGAGAATGGTTGTTGTTTTTCATTATCATAATTAAGAGAAGGGGAGTAGAAGTAGAAAAAAATGGGTAAAACATGAGAAGAGAAAAACAGGATAGCTCGTATCTAGGGCCGGATAGCTGTCCGAATACACTCTGTAAAAGAAAAAAATTATTTTTATGAAATTGCAATAAGAAAAATAAGGATGTTAGAATGCAATGAGTAAAATAAGGAATAACATTTGTTGAGAATGGTGATAAGAAATTTATGCGGAGACAACGGTGTGAATGGTGTATATTGTTGATATCGATTATAAATAAGCGCATATGTTATCCATTATTATATATCATGTCGTCAAATGAATAGAGATATAAGGAAATGTATCTGATTTTTCTAATATATTTATTGAGACATCTATATTTCTTCATACCGTTTTTGTTTAGCCTACGTTATTGTTATTCAACTCGAGTGAGTTGTATTTCATATTATATAGTAAAAGCCAAATTTCGGTTGCGAGCTCCAACAATTGGTATCAGAGCCAACTTAAAATATATATAGAGTAGTAAAACTCTATTTATCTTTTATTATCAAATCTGATAAGCTCTTACTAATTAGGACGGTCAAAGTCGAAACTATGAAATAGAAATTTAATGGGAAAAAAATTTTTTCCTATTGGAGGATGGAGATGAAAAATCTGCTTATTTCACAAAAGTTGCACAAGGCGTTAAGCGAGGAAAACAAAAACCGAGATGGATGACGAGGTGGGAAGAGTTAGATCTTGAAGCTTACGGTAAACTTCATCTTTTATGAGAGGCGTTGCCTTAAGTTGGCAAAGTAGCATTTCTTGGCGTGTGGGCAAAGTTAGAGACCAACTTCATGACGAAGACTCTAACAAATCGGATCTACTTAAAGTCCAAATTGTATACGTGCAAGATGGAAGAAGGCACATGATCACATGATTATATCAATAAGTTTGATAAGATTATATCAAACTTAAAGGACATAGATGTCAAGGTAGATGAGAAAAGACCAAGTACTCATGCTACTTCTTTCATTGCCGAAGTCATATGAAAATCTAGTTCAGACATTGATGTTTGTAGGTGATACTCTAACCATGGACGAAACTAGAACATCGCCACAACAGTTGACACTCCGAAAGATTGCTACAAGTGGATTGTTGTGTACAGTAGTGGAGAAACAAGCTCGAGGTTTGTTGTATCACAGAGGAAGGACAAATGAAATGACAAAAGGCAAAAGGAGGAAAGTTTAGATCAATCTAAGATCCTTATAGGTCATGTTTCAAATGCGGTGAGCAGGTGCAATCAATTGCCTAAATAAAGGGATTTACATTCAAAAAGAACGACGACAACTTCAAAGAAAAATAAAAGAAGAGATATGAGGCAAGTTATGTCTCAAACAACGAAGAGGATTATTGTTACTCCGTTTGAGAACAATGCAATGAAATATTTGGAAAGTGGATGCATGATTCAAGAGCGTCGTCATATGTGTGTGTCCAAATAGGAAGTGGTTTACAACTTACCAAAGTTTGGATGGCGGCATCATTTTGATGGGAAATGATCATGCTTGAGCTATTAAAGGTAGGTACTATCCGAGTGAAGATGCATGATGAAATAATAATAACCTTGAATGATGTGAGACACATCCCATATTTGCGTAAAAATCTTATTTCTCTTGGGTTATTAGAGAAAAATGGCTGCAAAATAGTCTTGGATGATGGAATTTTAAAGGTTGTTCGCGGTTCTTTGGTAGTGATGAAGGGAGTTCGTCACGGAAACCTTTATCCTCTTGTGGGGACAACGGTTACAGGTGATTTAGCAGTTGGAGTTGTTGGACATAAAGATCAAGCGGGATGGCGCGCGTCGCCTTGGGCACATGTCAGAAAAGGGTCTATCATTGCTTAGTGGACAAGGTTTGTTGAAGAACATGAAGAAGCCATGTATGTGGAATTTGTGAACAACTGCGTGTATGGTCGCCTTGAGGTTGAAGTTCTCTACAAGCAAACACAAAAGCAGGGGGTTGTTAGACTATGTGCATACTGATGTTTGGGGTCCGGCTAAAGTTACTTCCAAGGGTGGTTCCCGGTACTTTGTTACATTTGTTGATGATTATTCAAGATATGCTTGGATTTACTTCCTGAAGCATAAGAATGAGGTATTCGACATGCTAAGCGGTGGAAGCAATGGTTGAAAAGCAGAGAATAGGTAGAAAGCTTAAAGCGATTGAGGTCCGATATTGGCACGGAGTACACCGGCGGAGAGCTTTCAAAGTTAAGCGGCTTGAAGAAGGTATTGTAAGACAACTTTGGGCCGATTGACCTTTGACAAAAATGGAGTCGCAGAAGATTAAGCAAGACACTACTTGAAAAAAGAAAGAGTGTATCGCTCTACTTGGATTAGGTAAAGAATGGTGGGCGGAGTCGGTTAACACAACTTGCTACATAGTAAATCGATCCCCACATTCTTATTTAGATGGAGAAACACCTTTTAAGGTGTGGTCTGGAGAAGCTTGTGTAGATTATAGAGACTTATAGTCTTCGGATACCTGTTTATTATCAACTTCAGGATAAACGAAGCTTGATGAAAAACCAAGAAAGTAATATTCTTGGGATATCCAAAAAAGCGTTAAGGGATATCGTCTTTGGTGTATTGAAGACTCTAAATTTATAATCGGCGAGGATGTGACTAGCCGATGAAAGATATATGGCAACTTTATCAAAGTTAAATTTGATGATAATTTGATATTCACAGCTGACTACAAATACTCAAGTGGTGGAGATAGAATCCAGAGTCCAACCAGATTCTAGTTATGTTCAGGTGGAGAATCATGATGTTACTCAAGATGAAGATGATGAACCTGATCATGAGGAGATTGACGGGGAAAATGAAGCAGTATATTACAACAAGGAGGAATCTTTGGCAAGCTATTAGGCGAGAGGAATTCTGAGGCAGTTCCAAAGTTTGGGTCAAATGACCTCTAAGGCATTATGGGCGGGTAAACTTGGTGGAATATCCACTTTCGATTGGAGGATGATGGGCAGAGTCGCTTCGGATAAGCTAGATAAGGATAGAGAGAGTTGGTTAGTTGCGATGGAGGAAGAGATGCAATCACTCCATAAAAACCAGACATGGGAGGTGGTCCCGTTGCCCGTAGGAAAGACTGTTATTGGTTGTAAGTGGGTATACAAAAGAAAAGAGGATCCTACCAAGTCCGATAATATAAGGTATAAGGCTAGGCTAGTGGCCAAGGATTTTGCACAGAAAGAAGGTGTTGATTCTGATAAGGATATTTTCTCGGTGGTCAAGCGTACTTACATTCGGGTATTATTAAGTCTTGTTGCTCATGGTGATCTTGAGCTAGAACAACTTGATGTGAAGACAGCCTTCTTACATGGTGATTTGGACGAGGAAATCTATATGTATCAGCCGGATGGATACAAGGTTGAGGGCAAAGAGAGTCATGTTTGTCGTTTGAGGAAATCACTTTATGGATTGAGCGATCTCACCGACAATGGAGCAAGCGATTTTGGCTGTTTATGTTAAAAGCAAGGGTTCTCGAGAAGTGTTTATGATTGTTGTACATTCGTAAGCTTCGTGAGTGAATATGTTATCTTACATTATGCGTGGATGACATGCTTATTGCTTGAAAATCAAGGTGTAGATAGATAAATTAAAAGGCTCGACTTGGTAAAGAGTTCGGGAACAAAAGATTTAGGCAAGGAAAATCAAGGTATGGAATTACAAGAGATCGTCAGCCGAAACTTGTACTTGAGTCGGAAGGCTATATTAGGCGGGTTATTGAGAGGCTTGGGATAAAATGTGCTAAGTCAGGTGATGACTCGATTGGCTCCGCGTCTTAAACTCTCTAGTAAACAATCTCTACTACGTCAGAAGGAAAAGGCATACATGGGCGATGTGGCACCTTATGCTAGTCTTTGTTGGCGACTTGATGTACGCTAAGGTGTGTACGTCCAGACGTTTCCTGGCGGTTAGTGTTGTCAGTAGATTCATAGCGAATCCAAAGAAGCGCGTGGGAAGTGGTGAAATGGATTTTAAGATATTTGAAAGGTGGTAGCGCGAGGTTTGTATTTTTGGTGGAGATACATGTCAAATAAGTGGGTTCATTAATTTAGATTATGCTGATGATTTAGATAAACGACGATCTACCCTCTGGTTATGTGTACAAAAATACATGGTGCTCCAGTTAGTTGAGTCGATGTTCTGATCTGGTGGCCTTCTACCCGCGGAGAAATTTGAGTATATGGTAATGGCAAAAGGAGTGAAGGAGCGTTGTGGGCGGGGTCTTCTAGATGGTTGGGTTTGACCTGATAATGTGTGAATACGAGGTGTGATAGTCAAAGTGGATTCATTTGGCTAAGAATCGGAGTTAAATAAATGCTGAACCAAGCGTATAGATGTGGGTTACCATTTTGTCTTAATGTTATAGAAGAAGGCAATATTTTCTTTATTAAAGGTGGACACAAATGAGAATCCTGCAGACATGTTAACCAAGGTTGTGTCAGGAAGCAAGTTTCAATATTGTTTGAAATTGCTAAATGTTATACCATGCTAGGTATTCGTCCAAAATTTCGAGGTGGAGAATTGTGAAATTGCAATGAGAAAAATAAAGACTTGAGAATGCAATGAGTAAAATAAGGAATAACATTTGTTGAGAATGGTGATAAGAAATTTATGCGGAGACAACAATTGTGAATGGTGTATATTGTTGATACCCAATTATAAATAGCGCATATGTTATCATTATTATATATCATCATCAAATAGATAGAGATAGAAATGTAATATGATTTTTTCTAATATATTTATTCAGACATCTATATTTCTTCATACCGTTTTTTGTTTAGCTTACGTTATTATTATTCAACTCGAGTAAAAGGTTGTATTTCATATTATATAGTAAAAGTCAAATTTTCGTTGCGAGCTCAGCCAGTTTTCCATGTATTTCTTTCTTTTTCTTGTCAGGTGCTTGCGTTGCGTGATGTGCCGCGTGGATTGGAATAAAAGAGATGCACCGTCCATTGAGGAAATGGCTCGATCAACCATTTTTCGAGGGGAATGTTCTATTGATTTATTCTTTCTATGTGATACTACGTCTTTTGATTACTTATCTTGCTTTTGTTTTGAATCTATCTTCTATCTTTGATTGTGTGTATCTAACAATTGAGATGTTGATCAGTTTATATAAGCTACATTTATGTATAAAATACAAGAAGAATTATGCATAGTATACGGTATTGGCTAAGCTTATATATCAACTAACTAACAACTAACTTTATCCAACAAGAGCCAACAGAAAGCCACAGCGTCTTTGTTGAAATAGTAATTTGCTAAGTTGCCTGAGACAAAATAGTGACTATTTAAACCTCTTCCCCAGATTAGGTGTAGAGACTTGAACCTTAATTCACCCTTTCACTTGACGGCTAACTAATCAATCTATTTCAGTTAAGCTCATTTCTTGACAACACTTCAACTTTTTATCATTGTTGAACTTTGATCGTAGATATTTTTTTGTGTGTGTTTTATAATACTTGATAAAAAATATATCAATGGAAATAATTTATTTTTTATTTTTTATTGATATATTTTTCTTAAATATTATAAAAACATAAAACAAAAATATCTGATCCCAGTTCAAGCGAAAAAAGATGAAAAAGTCAAGTGTCACAATCTTTTGTGTGATGGAGGGAATACTATTTTGTGGTGTGGACATTGTCGACCTCCTTTTAAAGATTCAAATGGTATGTTAGGAAAAAAATACTAACGCAACGTCTAACGTTAGTTACAATTAAAAAATATTTATATAAAAAAACAAAAAGGGTGGATGTAGTTGTGGTTGTGGTTGTGGTTGGAAAGTCTCACAATATTCCAACCTCATAGAACTTGGGAGGCTGAGCGAGGCTCTTAAATGGGTGCAAAACCTAGTCCGAGGTGAAACATCCTTCAACTTTTACTTTTTTCCAACATTTTCATATTGGTTAAACGATAATAAATAGTAAACGATATTCGACTTGAATATCGAAAACAAACCAAGTCCTATAAAAAAACTCCTTATAAGTTCGTCGAAATGTATGAATTGAGACGAAATACTCCTATCACATTTGATGTGTTTTCTAGAAATTAATGTGTGCAATATTGTTCCCTTCAACTATCCTTCCAATTATCTACTAAATAAACTCACTTAGTATTCAAATATATCTAGTATGCCTTCAACAAAATATGTTTGAATTAAAAGTGTCGATGAATTACTACTAAAAAAGATTTGTATATGTATGGTACTTTTTGTGTATCTAAAATACATTAATGTTACTAGATTTTAATCTTAAAAGAGTGCAAATTAATCATGGGTACTTATGAAATTATAAGTCCGACCTATACATGTCGCTTAATGTTTGTCTGAAATAATAGGGACCCTGTACTAAATATAAAATGAGTTCCCTTTTAATAACAATAAAAATAAAATAATCATATAAAATATAAAAATCGGTTATATAGGCTGACCATTCAAAGTTTTGTTTGCGAAGAGTAAAAGCAATTCATTTTGAAAATTGAATGCTAACGTGCTTTACAAAAGCAAAAATCATGTCAGCTGTAGGTATTTAATTTTTCTTGGCATTCTTTGGTAAAATCATCAAACAAATTCTCGTGTAACGAAGTAAAACAATAATTTTTTAATTTTTTTTTTTAAATGGGACCCCTTTTAAGGTTCGTTTGGATTGGGGTGAATGTAGGTGAGGGTAAAACTTACAAGTTTACGAGGTAGAGATTAATCTAGGTGAATCACTAAAATGTTTGAATAATATTTTATTTGTAGAGGTGAGCACCAGAGTGAAAGTTGGTGAAATATAATTAAAAGCAATTCTTTATAATACCTTACAGATTTGGGGATTAATGAAAATATAGGGTGAATAGGTGAATGGGTGAATCATTTTAAGCACAGATTCTTACGAATAAACTATGAAAAATAGAGCACTGGCTTGAGAGTAATTTTAAAATTCCTTTAAATTAAATGCATCAAAACAGAGGCCAATTTAAAGTGGGCGCCTTGTGATAATACTGTAAACCTTCAGTGAGGTTAATCTGGTTGGGTACTTGGGTTAGAAAAGGATGCTGAAAGCTATCACTTTATATCTCTTCTTCCACCAATATTCTTGTACGCATGCTAAAGCTATAAACCTCCTACATATATTAGTCCCAAAACATTTGTCTTGTTTCTATTTGTAGCACTACACCACTACTACTACTAGATATTCCTCCATTATTGTATCATTCTTTCTCTATGATGTCTTGTATGAATATCTTCTTGTTCTTGGTCGTTCCATTCTTCCACATTTTCTCAACCGGTCCTCTTGGTGGTGTCAATGCGGCAGTACCAACCGTGAAAGTTGGCAATATATCAAAGGTAGATGATGCTGTTTATTTCCATTTATATTATGGCCACACCTTTAAAGTCATCAAAAATACATTTGACGGCAAAAGCTATCTTCTCATCCAGGTATATCAACTACTTCTTTTCCTTCTCAAAAAATGGTCATGTTATCTCCACAATGAACACATTTTACTTGAAAATGTTTAAGCATTACTATTGTACAATATAAATTATACCAACAAAATGTGATGTAGGTCGAGAATTCAAATCTCATTATTATTAGCATGCTTTTATACTTTTATTGAACTAACCTGTTTAAAGTGATAACAAGAACTAATTTATTCGTTGTTATGCTATGACCTACATTTTGAGTATTATTAGTCCTCTAATGAGCAGTTTAGGTAGGCTCATAACGGTCCCCATTCTATGTTTCAATTGGTGCCTCGATAGATGATACTTGACGATTAAGGATTGTACATGTGCAACTTATTTTTAAATACAAAATCAATTTAATCTAAGATAACCAATTATAAATGGTTTAAAAGTAGGTGATTACAGTTTATGATATGACAACGAAATACATTGAATTGACAAGAATCTTCACATCTAACCAGAATTTTAGATATTCGAGTCATCACGGATATAATTGAGATATCACTATTCATCATCTTTATAATTATTTGGTGGAGCGCTGCAATCCGTGTGAAGGCAATTTGGCTAACATCCAATGACAAGTGTTAAATTAATGTTCGTCTTTCTGTGGTCTCTAAAGTACAAGACAGTCTATTTTGGGCCGTGCACCTTTTTCCTTTGTTCCATTATTCTATTCTATTTCCAATTTATACTCTAGCAAAAAAATACCATCACTAGTTTCATCTCCTTCCCTAAATATTCACATTGTAAAATTTTTTTGACTGAAAGTTACCTTGAGTCAATTTCTTGACTTTGTTTGGTCAAAATATAACATAACTTGTGTAACAAATTGAAATGAAATAGAAGTCAATGTTCATTTCAAATGGGGGCAGTTACTGTTGTGGTGGTGATTAGAAAGTTGTGATGGACATATTTGGGAAATGGTGCTACATTGAGAAGCATTACTCTAGATGTTATATACCTCTACAATTAATCATGAGATAGAGATATGTCTCAAGAAACTCAACAATAAATGGGACAAAATTAACTAAATAATATATTGCAAAGCTCTATGCTTAGCAACTGCTGTTTCTAAATAGGAATAATTAGAGTTCATTTCTTGCATTTCTTGTGAGAGTGCAATGTGATCATAATTATCTATATGAAAAATATCACCACAGAAAAATACAAAGATGGCAACTAGAACAAAGTATTGCACAACAAGAATCAAATCTTTCATCGTTCCACTGGCCAACTATTCAATTGATGCAGATTATTTTCCAGGTATACATAAATTTTTCATACTCATGCTAATTCATGACATTTCGTTTGGTCTCGATGACACTAACAAATTCTTCTTCTTTCATTTTATGTTGCAGTTTCTTTCTTTGAGGTAAACTTTCACAATCTCAAGCTTCTGCAAGTGATTGGATTTCTTTAGAGCTGTTGCCTTTTAATGACTAATTCCATTGCCAATGTGTTGACAGATTTTAGGTTTACTAGGATACATGAAAGGCTTGACATCAGCCTCCGTTGCATCTCCATGTGTGTTGAAACTATACAATGAGGGACAGATTGAGATTGTAAACAAGAGTGAACCAGGCCAACTTTCTCAATTTGCAGCTCATTTTATAGCGGATACTGATCAACAACAGTCCTGCAACTTCGCCACATTTCTCCCTACTGGCGAGGAAACACCTCTACAGGCATGCTCCTGATTTCCAACGCTACAAATATTTCTCTGGCCAAAGTCATATATAAAGCTATTATAAACTATGTCCAAGTAATGGTCATCCTTTTTTAACACAGAAAGCAGAATGGATAAAGTATTTAGGTGTTTTTGCAAATATGGAAGTAAGAGCAAACCAAGTCTATGATTCTGTAAGTGGAGGCTAAAGAAGAACAAGAATTTTAAAAGATATTTCAATGCAACTGAGTAAAGCACAGTATGCTAAAAGGATTCTTGTTTATGCAGATAAAGGAGAATTACATGTGCTTGAGTAAAGCTGCAGCTTCTAAAACAGCAGATTTCAAACCTATAGTGGCTTGGATGGAATACAGTGATGTATGTGCTATGCTACCCTAAAAAATATACATAGTGTTATTATGACATCAATTTATGTTTCAACATATCAAACATCTGTGTAGGGCATATGATAATAACCTTTACGACAGTATGTTGAGGACGCAGGTGGAGAGAATGTTGACAACTCCATCAGCAAAGTCACTTATAACATTTCAGAACCTGATGATCTGGAAGCATTCCATGCCATTTTGTGTGTGAGTTCATCATCATGACAAACAAATCAATAACCATATGCATTAGAACAGCATAACCAATAAAACTTCAAGTTGTTTTTTTCTCCCCATGGCATAGACTGTAGATGTTGTGATTGATGAAACTGATACATCAGATCCGGCTTCCTATTCTGTGACTACTTTCCTCCAGTATATAAAGATAGGTGATCAATCTTGTCTTGCCTTCATCACAAATCAGAGCATCTGGAGACACGACAAGCGTATACAGAACTCTACTGGTCTAGGTAATAATCTATAACTTAATTTCGCATTCATTCATACTTCATATATAACATTCGTTTCAGCTTGATTCTTAGCTGTTCTTTTTCATATTCCCTTGATATCTTTCATCAAGTTCAAGACTGGTATGACGGTGCAGTCTCACAACCCCAAGTAGTCCTTGCAGACTTAATTGAAGTATTCTTTCCATCAGGAAACTATAATACAACTTATTTCAGGAACATTGCAAAGGTAGGTCACTTTTTTTTGTTGATGATTACTTTTCTTAACAAAGAAGATGTACTTATATATACATCCCATGCACTGCAGGATGAAGAAACAATAAGTATCAGCCCTGATATGTGTGACAGAGATTTTTCAACAGCAATGGACCCTTCAACTCTACCTTGCTGATGAAACTAGCATAACATTTTTCCAATTCTATATGGGTTATCCCATTTGCAATATTCTTGTACTTCATTCACAGTAAAAAAATGTTGTATCTCTAAGGCATCACAGTTTGCGAGTTTCACAACCTTCTAGAATTGAGAGTATATTATTTAACAGATAAGTAACTATTCTTCCTGAAGTGTCTAACACTCTAACCTCAGAATTTAGTGTTATATATCAATCAAAAGAATATCGTGATGAAGTGTTATTTTCACTGCCAACAGAGATGTACCAAATTCAACTCAAAAGTTCCAGAACTCTAACATCAATAATTTATCCTGTAAAATGAGATATATGTTTCAAGTGAACCATAGATACCAATTGGTCGCTATGACTAAAACTGCAGAAGACCTTGCAGTTGTATCCTTCGACTAGAAGGCTAACTTAAACTCAAACCCAACATGGCTAAGCAGAGTAAACGCCGTATATATCTCCATGTAAACTATAACTGTTTCCCTTGAGAACGATCTGAATTTAGCTACATTATTTTATGGGTGCTACATTTCAAAGAAGAAACCTGGGACATCATAATAGTAGAACTATGAGTTTAGAATTCGAGGAGTTGCAAATAAAATTGCAGCAGCTTCAATTCATATACGTGGCTGACACTGGAGTTCTGAAGTTTGTCATTATACATTTTATACTGCAAATTTAATGCTCGGCAGTATTTTTGTTCCGTGACAAGTGATCTGGATCTCCGTATTGCCTGCACAGGTTGAGAAAACTCACCAGATCAGATCTCTAATAAGATTACCAACGATAGAGAACTCAAAGAAGATAATTTCCAATCATATATTATGCATACCACTGGAACAAAAAACTTTTATCTGATTACAAGAATCAAAACAAGTTATCTATTCAAAAGAGAGAAAATACAATATGCTTCCTCCTGAATTTCAAGGTTGACGAATACTTAACATCTTGGCTGGAAATCATTAACTTATGTTTGAACAATTTCATATGAGAGGCGATCATTTATGCTGATTTACTGAAAAACATGCTTAATGAACTGAAGGGAAGGAAGAATGGTTTTTAATTACAGATATAAAGGATGGAAGCCTCATTCTGTGTGGACTCTAGTATGTCATGGAACTCAAACAACAAGAATCTTAAAGAAGTGTCTCTGTGACAAGATTCCAATTAAAAATTCAGTTAAACAAATATATCAGTCTTATGTGTATATGAAAGCGGATCGTATTACTAACACTATAACACAAAAACAATTAAATAAGACAGTTCAACTAAATCTCAAGATAGGAGATGATCGTGACCTTCCCTTCCCATCCCCACCCTGTTTACGTAAGAACATAAGCTCAGGCTTTGAAGAAAAATTAATAATACAAAATATCTAGTATTTAACTAACCTTGGTCTGATCATATACATGATTATGAAGCTGAAGGCAAATAAGAAGCTAACTGCACCAACAGTCAAGTATGCCACACCTAGAAGATTGTTCTTTCCGCCAACCCAAGAGGTGGTAGAGATCACAATGCTCTTTTTCCCACCAAAAGAGTAGGTATTGTAATTGTTTTCAATCTCCACTGTTATTTGTTCATTAGCTTCGAGATCAACCTCAATCCTCCCATACATCTTCCGGAAATTAGGTAAAGTTGCAGTTCGCATCCAAACAAGAAGATCTTCTTGCTCATTCAGCTGTTATATGTGGGAAAAGGAACCAAAATATGGTCAATGAACACAAGAACTATAAGATGCAAATATAACTTCTAGGGTATAAAAATGACTCGATGAATAAAGCAAGCATAAAAAAAGGAGATGATTGTATAACAGAATGAGAAACAAAAAACGTGTAAGAAAAAGTCATGTAATGAAATTACGTGCACTAACAGGTATGCTCTCATTCAGTTTTCCACCGCCAACTAGGTCTCCACTTTGAAAGTTTTTTGGGAAGACATTAGACCCATACTTCTTGTTTCTGTCACTGAACCAAGCTATATTTTTCCTATTGACTGGTAAAGCCTTATCCTTCAAAGAAAATGCATAAGTATCGTTAAACAAACTCCACGCTGCAAGCCCACAAGGGACAATCGAACCGTCATTATTTTCACTTTCAGGGCTACAACTTTTAGTGTCACTCTCGGATTCAGGAAACCTCAATTGCTTGTCGCTTCTACTTTCAACATATCTGCAGAAGAAAAATTCATACGCCTGAATGTAAATATAGTAGATGTAGTATATCCAATAGTAGATGTGCGTTACTTTCACCAATATAATCAAGAAATTAGTAACAATTCACAAGATTGTTTCAAAGGTAGAAGAGAAAATATGTACTTTTGGTCACAAATATTGCAAAACGTCCTAAAACCAAGACAACAACTGAGCAAGAATATGTCAAACAGAGCTTTACTGCTGTGCTCTATATCTAATTAGATATTTATTCATACATTATCCTGCTCTTAAGTAAATTTTATTCTCCAGTTATGTTAATCTTCTACAACAAAGTTCAAGTTGTGAACTCAGATAATTAGATATGTGATTTAGACGTTCTGATTTCAGTCGTTAATTATAGGTTGTCTCATTCATATAGATAATGGAATATACATTTCATAATATTTGAGCTCTCCAGTTTATTTTTATGATATATTCCTTAGGAGAGATGGATATGATCTAATTACACTCTGAATATGAAAGAAGGATAAATAGAAACCAGAAGAAGGGGAGGTGGTTCGATGTGCGAGTTTTCGACTTTAATGAAGTTTGTGATGGATGAGGAGACTGAATAATCAAATAACTTCAAGCCATCATATATTAAATGATAACTCAGAATAAATAGCAAGGGAAGTGACTGACCGCCGATGGTTTTGATAGTAGTCATCAATCTCATAATATATAAAGATAGGCTGCTTCATCTTCTTTGGAACCTATAGAAGGAAACTCTAGCTTATAGATCATGTCGAAAAAGCATAAGTACAAAAAAAAAATCTATGAGATTATGAGAATAAAACAATTAACTTCATATTGACTCACAATTATATTCCTGACACAAGCCTTTTTAATTTGGCCATTTTGTATAAATGCAACCCTCTCTTTATCACTGGTGTAATTCAATGGAATGCAATCTATGTCATAACGATCCACAACTTCAACTACCTATAATCCAATACAAAATATAGTATAAGAACCTCAGCTTCTGTGGAACTAAAAATATTTCTCAATCGAAACAATGTTAGCATTTACCGCTTGTGAAGCAGAAAATGTCACTAGGCCAATCGGAACGAAAAGAACGCCTATGGATATGAAAGATGTAATTACCTGACAACTCATTAAGATCAATGCAAAATTCTCGGACTGCAAGTAGTATGTACAAATACTTAAACTTTAAAAGGTTCATTAAGAAGGGGAATGAAATAAAATCTTACCACCATTGGAGTCGAAATTGGCTTGCAAGCATGAAGCTCCTGCTGAGTAAACCTAGAATCTAACCAACATAATGGCATTTAAATTTTATGTTAGTTAAATGAGCTGCATTTAAAAACTACTTCAAGAATTACATAATCAATACCCTCAAATCAATCAATTGATCACTTCTAACAACTACAGACACTTACATAATACCATAATCAGAAACAACTTTAGACAGGATCAAAACATATTGTTGTATATAATCAATATACCTTGCACACATATAAATTATTAGTACCACTTAAACAATATGGACTTTCTCCATGTGCCCAGGAGTCAAATATTTAATATTTTGCTTGGATATGAATAAATTAAAAATGACTCATTACATTACCTACATTTTTTTATCTATTATTGTAACACTAATTAGACTTCTTATCTATTGTGTCGTAGTCGCTAGTCTTTACACTTCATCTAGGATCGATCCGGAAACAACACATGATGTGTAAAATCCGAACCCTATCCCATTTAGGCAGAAGCCTCTCTTTAGATATCGGGGCACGTTGTTGTACTTAAACAATATGCGCACTCAGTAATGTTTGGAACTTTACAGAATCATTCATGAACATGCATGAAAGTACATAAAATTCCAAAGTACAAAACCTTTTTATAAACAAAATAAGTACACACAAATATTGATCAACACAAAGAGTACAAGAAAATGTACATTTGGGCTTTCATTTTAGCAGTCTTGGAGAAGAACCTTTCTCTTTCCCCATACTTCCTAACTTTCTCGATTACCTATCTTTTTTGCCTGAATTTCCAACAACAATAAATAACAAAACTAAAAAATTCAAAAAAAAATAAAAAATTGAAAAATATAATTGCATTGTTAGCCATCATAATGTTTAGTGTCACTTCTGTGGAATTTCCGAAGCTAAAAATTTGTCGCTTTCTTTTTTTATTCCAAATAAAATGTCCCTTTTCTCTATTGATATATTCTTGTCATATGGCTCTAAAACATAGGTTAAGGCTTGATGGTTCATTTTCTTTAAAATAGTACTCCGTATTAATTTTGCATGTGGCCGGTTTTAATTAGTTTGGTATTTATATTCAAAATTGGTTCATTGTGCACGACCCAATTCAATAAAGTTCATCTTGTTTTCGAAAATCTGACTCTGATTGAACTGGTATACGGTTTCTAGTTTGAGCAGATTGTATTGTTGCATACCGGAAGCGATGCCAGGAAATTATATCAAAATGTCTACTGATCGAAGGTACTGTCAAACTCGACTCGTTGCAAACTGTAAGGTAGCTATGAAAAAGAAGAGGGTGTTTGTTGCATACTAAGGACTATTCTCAATTAAATGTGATTTATCTGAATAAGAGAGTACATTTTGTTAATACAGTAATAATAATTTTATTATTTACAATTCCTTCCATGCAAGCTTATTCTTTGGGAATTCATTACAATTTACAAACAGTATATTAATCGAACTCCACAAAATGAAACTGTACTCCTTTGTATGAATGATCATGCCCAGACCCAAATAACCTGAAACATAAGTTGTTTATTCTTGTAAGTTGTAAGCATACCTTAATTTCACCCCAAAAAAAATGCTGTTCGAATCAGTGGACATGAATCCATGAATTTCTTTACCTTGAAAATCTTGATTGCGAACGCCTGAAAGCAAATAAATTGTCTCGTTATTAGAGATATTGGAAGCAAAATAACTAAGAGTATTACATTTCACATGTTTTATTGATTACTTGAAGTACACTATGTTATCTGTTTTTCTTGAAAACTGATAAGGTGTTGAGATATCTTACGGTTATAGCCTCTGTTGTTTAGGTTTTGTTTGCGTTCGGCTTGAGCCTCGTCCTTTTTAGCGATCAAATTGTTTGCCTGCAATAGAGTTACCAGATAACAGTTGAGAATCTAGTCTCATTAGCTAAATAATATTTGGAAAGATTGCGAAATTAGCCTATGCTATTCATTAGTTCTACATCCTTTGTACATTACAACGGATAGGTTTGTGTTACAATTATTCATTGCATAATGGGTCGTTTATTTTCGGTAATACGAACTGATAATTTGCAAATTTAGAGTAATGACATGAGTAAATTGCATTTTACCCCATTGTTAGATAATGAAAAGTTTTCGATTACCAGTTTCCGAATTTAAAGACAGAAGGCCCTTGATGTACCTTTCTTGGCTTCCTTTTGATTCTTTTAGTAAATGCCTCCAGAAACTATATATACTCCCCATGTTCAAACCTTCTTAGCATATATCTTCCAGGTATAGCTGTAACATGAATGATTATCAAAGTGTTCTATCTTAGGGAAAAAAAGTGAAAAATAAACATTTCATTTGTTATGAATATTTCAAATGTCTTCTTCTGTAATTACCACTGTTTATACGCTTGCAGTGCTTGATCGAAATTCGTCCAATATTGAGGATCCTTGTTCTTCTGAAGAAATCACAATTTTATTGCTGGATTCATCTCCATTGAGGGACTAATATGGAACCCTGAAATTCCATCTATAATTATCTCAGCAGGCCGACCTTGGTTAGTAGCTAGTTAGAATCCACAGTTCATTGCCTCGACACTGTAAGGCTTCCTAATGCTCGTACAGTGCAGGCTGTACAAAACTCCCTTTGTATCAGCAATAGTGCGGTAAAGTTCACTATTCCTTCGCCTATCAGTTTGAGCTGCCATCCATCTAAATCACTAAGTTGGTATTTTTCGATCAAATGTGCATCTTTTTATTTCGGCAACTTTCTCTGTCTTTGATTTTGAATGGTCAAACATACCCCAACAATTACAAGATTAGCCATGTTTTAAGTCTTTGTTCTTCCTGTACTATACTCAGTTAGTCCAGTGAGATTCTTCACTACATCAAGCCTTGCCATGGAGAAAAGTATTGGTTTTTTTCTATCTTCCAAGTAGCCTCTATATTTTTTAAACAGTTCATTTTAGATTCTTGTAGTCGTAAACAACAAAAAAAAAGGTCAAGAGTAAGTAACACGTACATATGTTCATTGTTATCAGCTTTACTGTAAAGAAGTTCCTCAATTGCAGAAGAGAATGTTGTTAAACGCTTCTGTTTCTCTGTGTAGGGAAAGTACACTGACTGGTCAGCACCCGGAGCAGCAATGTTAAACTTAGGATCAAATACATTGATGCCCGAAACGACTCTATAAAGTCCTGGACATGAAAATACTGTGTGGCTTTCATACTGGCTTGAAATTGTCCTTGCTGCAAGACACGAAACATTTTAGTATGTAAAGAAGTAATGGAAATACTCAATGACAGGTAACATGTCTCCAGACCTCCCGCTTATTTCTTGATATGTGCTTGTGATGATGAACTGCTGCATCTATTGCAATCATATCAGCTGTTATTTGGCATGAAAATGGTACTTGATTCAAACTCCTTCCATTTGATGTCGTAATCTTTCATATTTTGTCTTCTAGCATGAGCAATTATTCTACAATTCTATCTATTAGTTAAAATCCACATAGGC
This sequence comes from Lithospermum erythrorhizon, assembly GCA_019722365.1. NCBI lineage: Eukaryota > Viridiplantae > Streptophyta > Magnoliopsida > Boraginales > Boraginaceae > Lithospermum > Lithospermum erythrorhizon. The sequence continues at coordinate 44,259 of JADFUC010000220.1, forward strand.
TTATTAGTATATTGTCGTTAAACACTTAAAACTCCATAGGTTGTATTGAACCAATATACCATTGTGATCCCTAGCTTGCTAGCCATTAGTGAAGCAACTAGATTTCCATCTGTATAGTTACCAATAATGAGATCTGGTTTTCCCTCCATTAACTCTATGACTTTATCAGTAGCATCCTGTTAATAATGGCAAGTAAACATATAAAAGCATGTTTAATCTTCTATTAATTGTTAATGCACATGTAAAATAAATAGATTAATGTTAGTGTCATGTTTACCTTCACAAATCTCTCAAGGTAAGGATAAATATCAAATCGAGAAACCCATTGACGAAGAACAACATTGTCTTCTGTCTTGAATGGAATCCTGAGGATGTATGAGTGCTTTGTGTTATTGATTGGCTCCATCTCTTGGTTACATTTTGTTCCTTGAGAGTCGGGGATCAGCCGAGTGACCTGTTTTCAGATGGTTATAAATAGAAGTTATCTTTATGGCATCATGTGTAATCTCTGGAATCTGTACCATTGGACAGAAATAAATTGTTTCCATGTTTGTGGGACTTACCACAATAATTTGAGGCTTCAAATTGAGACCTTGCTGCTTAATTCTTTGTAGTAGTTCTTCTTCTAATGCTACTACTTGATCCAAAACATAAACTACCTGTTAAAAGACAAATTGTACTCTTTGTTTGAAGTTTCGTTCGGTTATAGCAGGATTCTTGTATTGGATAATTATTTTAGTTCTTGCATCTGTACCTGCCCTCCAGTGTCGGGTAAGCCAAGGACATCAGACTGGCCAAAGTATCCATGAACAGAGAACAATATGACATTGAATATCCTTGGGATACTACCAAAGAACCTCTCTGTGTTTATGGGATCTGGAGCCTGCAATACCTCAGAAAGAGACCTTATTGTCTCCTTCACTCGTTCTGCAGTGTCACCCCAACCCTTCTCAAAACCCCATTCCTTGAACCTATCAGAAAATCATTCAAAGACGAATTGATAAGCAAAGTAGACAGGTTTTGTGATAGCAATACAACGCTTGAGTATAATATGTACTTGAGGTCAAAATTCCGATAGGGTGTGTCCTTAGGAAGCGCAGAAACAGCTGCCTCGGCTACTACTAGTGCTGACTGCAGCTTTGATGGAGTATTCAGTGTCTCGTTAATTATAAGGTTCTGCAGATTCAGAGAAACAGATATAATAAATTTCCCCTATTCTGCTTGCATTTTTAGCTGACATTGATGATTAAACCAGTACTAGTATTAGCATATATCTTGATGTTATTTGTTGACATACTTACTTCTCCTTGGTGATTTAATGATAAGAGATAATTCACAAGATCTTGTGCATCCCCGTTTTGTTTACGGTTTAACTTTGTCGTTAAGAACTTTGAAATATAGTTTAGTCCATCTCCAATTGAAGACGGTAGTGTCAACTGAGGCATTGAAAAGTCCATTGCTCCAAAATCAATCTCAAGTGAATTTTCATCATTTGCCCTACAAAACAGAATGAATCTTCAATGAGGTTCTTCTAGTAAAATGTGTAACAAACTTGTTCCACCTTTTTCATTCAGCAGCAGGATATTTGGTGCATTGGAATGAATTTTTCTCATTATAGGCACCCAAGTTGAGCACTCGCACTAGACGTGAAAATGAAAATTCTTGTGAGTTATTATAGAAAATCTTGAAGGAGACTATTGTATAGAGAGTGTATACCAGTGTTCATCAAAAATTGATTCTTTGAATTTCAGGTACTCTTTCACTGTGATGCCTTCTACAGAAAGATCAATGGCGCTCACTTTGACGAACTCCCAGATTCCAGGGTTCGGTCTAATTGCAAAGGTGATATGAGGAGGAACAATTGCTGCCTCCTGCAAAATTCATATAGTAGAAACAATTTTTAGTCAGTTTTGGTAACTGCAATATATGTAAGTTTCAATGTTAGCAAAAAAGAACCATTATAGACCTGAGTGCTGCATAAAATATAACCAAATAAACTATGCAACAAGTGATCTCTCTCTGCTTTGTCCTCTATAACATTCTCCAGCTCTGCCATCATAGTGTGAAGTTTCAACAACCTCTTGCCTTTCTCAGTGAACTTAGCGAAACATGGTTTCATATGGTACCGGCTTTCCTTTATGGCCTCTGGCATGCTATCTGCTAATGATTCGGAACGTTGCAATTCAGGAGATGTAGAAGCCATTATAATATCAACTATTGTTGATTCAAGTTTTCAGATGTTGATTATTTTCTAAATATAAGATTTTCTTTACTTAGAAATGTCAGGATTTTCTAGTATTTATAGGGAGGTGCATTGTCTCTTTTATGGGTTCAATTCTTTGTTGGCATGAAGAGATCAGATGACAGATTCAACAAAGTAAGGAGAATTGATATGAAGGAAAGAAAGATGATTCTTGTTTAATTCATTCAAAATGGTACAAGAAAGGAATTTGTTATTTTGGAGATATTCCTAAACTTGGATCATAATCATAAATCATATTATTGGTTTAGGTATCATTCTTTTCTTACTTTGTTACACTCCCAACCCCAACCATAGTTCTAAATAACGGTGCGGTCGCTGATAGTGTAGTTTCATAAAGGCCGCGACAAATAGCGTGAAACGACGGTAAATAGCGCGAAATAAATAATTTTGAGTTTCACGATACGGGATCGCTGAACGCTATTCACAACTTTGTTCTGACTATTGTGAATATGCATAGTGAAAAGCTTTTTCTTCGATGTAAATTAATTGACGTTTGATTTTGTTGTATCTATATTATATTCATATTCACTAATATATATATAAGCATTTAATAAGGCCAAGGTTTCTTCCTTTTACACTATTAATTACTAATTTACCCTTCTTTCTAAAAAAAAAAAAAATCTAAAAGTTCGAGTTCTAATGCACTAAATACTACCCATCCATTTTTTATGTCACGCTTTTTGTATATCAAGGTGAAACTTTGACTATCAATTATTTTTAAATTATATGTTAAAAAATTACAAGAAAATAATATTATGAAACTATTTTCAAAGACGGATCTACTGATATAACTTTTATATTTATTAAAATAATAAGTAATAAGTAATTAATGGTCAAAGTTTTATTCGATATACTAAACGCTAAATAAAAAGGAGGTAAAGACAAGATTCATCATACTTTATACTGGGCATTACACCTAAGAGATTATCTATTGGAAGGGAACTACCTTCACACATACGTACGGTTTGAGGACGATACATCATATATATTTGGCATATATATACTTTATAATTGCCGTGCATCCCACTTTTTAATTAACTTTGTTTATTTATCTCCAGTGCATGTTTAATGATTCAAAGGTATGCATTGAATAACACAATTATTTTTGCTCAATTTTGCATGTATAACTTTCATGATTCAATTCACAAGAATATGTCTCATATATTATATATTATTAATTTATTACTCTTTTCATCAATATGATTTTCTCATCATATGTCATTTTCAATCTTTAATAATTGGTGTTAGTTAAATAATAATATATTTTATGTAGAATAATAATAATCATTATTATTATAATATATATTATTTAAATAATCATATATTCTTTTGGTGTAATAATAATAATTATTGTTATTATTATTATGTGTAACTCGTTGTTATTATTATAATAGGTATTAGTTAAATAATCATATGCTTTGAATAGAATTATTATTATTATTTAATTACATGTTGATATGAATTTTATATATTGGGATCCACACAAATTTAATTTATTCTTTTTAAATCATACCAATTTAACTGACATAAAAGCAAATAATTCGTCAATATATTTAGTCAAATAACATCAAATTGTTATATTAATATTTCTATCTCTCTATGGACATCACAGTTTGGTATAGTATCTCTCTATGGATATCGTATTTTGTTGTAATTTTGTATATTATCTTTTAAAGACTTATTCAGAGCAAAGTATTCTTCAAAAAATAAAAATATTAATTAAAAAAATTCAAAGGAGTGTAACTTTTTACACAGTTTTAGAATGATTTCGAATTAAACATAAAAATGTATCAAATATTTGAGAAGTCGATTGTCTGTCGTGCATCACATGTCTCCTTTACTAGTATATTCTAAATGTGTGCTAAAACAATAGTGTTTCTTTCCTTTTTTGCAATGACTAAATTGTCCCTCCCAAATGAAGTTTATTAAAAGACATTTAATAATTATCAAATTTTAATAATAATGAGAGTTAAGAATGATTAAAAATAACCTAACTAGCTTGAAATTACATAATATTATCTCAATAAAGATTATTCACTTTTGACTCTTTGTTATGTCTTGAACTTTGACTCAATATTTTTGTTTGTATTGTATAATACTTGATGAGAACTATATCAATGAAAAATATATTTCAAATTCTTTTCATTGATATATTTTTTTATCAAATAGAGTATTATACAACACAAACAAATATATTTAAGGTCAAAATTTGAAAGTTACAAAAAAAAAGTGGACAATCTTTGTGGAATGGAGAGAGTATTAAAATTACACAACTTTTAATATTTCATATGCATCATCTTAAATGATAAATTATTTATAAAATACAAATATGCAACTAAGAAATTAGTTGATTTTTTTTTAAATTTTATCCTATATTTATCTTTTTAATATATAATACCCGTGCCCAATTTTAGACGATAAGCATTATTTTATATGGTGGATTTAAAATAATTAATCATCTAACAATTAATTTGTCTTAGTTAGTAACTTACTATAATTGAGATGCATAATTCTTATTTGAAAATTCACTATTAAAAATACAATATTTTGATAATAGTAACAGAGTTCGAGAGAATAATACTTACAATAAGAAAAGTTGAGGAAATTGAAGTATAGATAAAATATTTGGCATGAAAACGAAACTATCTAATTTTGATTAAGAACAAAAATCAACGCATTTGAAAAATCTGTTATTTCAGACGCACAAAATTATTACTTTATATGTTTTGTAAACATTGTGTTACTAATCCCTCCATCCCTTTTTTATAAGGATATTTCATTTGGCACAATGATTTAGGAAATTTTATATTAAACTCTAAAAACTAAACTTTCTCTCAACTTTTTTGAACTAAATAGCAACCAATTTAAATATTTCTATAAAAGAAAAAAAATAACCATATCAAGTAGGGATGGAGGGAGTACTAAATATTTTCAAATCTCAAAATATAAGATCATATATTTTTTTATTTGTCACGTTTTTATTATATATTGTATCCATCAAGTATTCAGGATGATTCTTTTTCAAGATTTGTAACATTTCTATTTTAAACTATAAATTATATATTTTTAAATCAAAATAATTAGAAGTTATATGTATACTATATTCAACATTTATTCACAATTTATTATTTCAATAATAAGTATCACACTACTAATTAAATATGTCCTATACAAAATGATGAGTAAGATTTTTAAATAAGAGTAAAAATTAATAAAAACTAAAAAAAAAAACTTTTAGCTTATTATGTTGAGTAGAACACATAGACTTCATTCTTTTATTTATTTGAATTTGGGTCGTTTGAAGTAAAATAAAGAATATAATATTTATTAGTATATATTCAATGTACCATATATTATATTTATAAGAAAATGTAATATATTCCCCTAACTTGGTAAATGAATATATCTTTGAATAATTCAATTAAAGTTGTTGAATATGAAATTTTCATTTACTTGTAAAAGTTTGGATTTATTAGATACTTATTAACATTTGTAATTGACATTCGACACATACAAGCTTACACATTCAACAACCTACAAGTAATATATATACATTAAACAATTGTATCATCTATATGTGAAAATTGAAGCCTTTTCTCCTCTTTGTAAGAAATTAAATCGAGCAATTTTGACTTGATTTATTAAGAAATAAATTTGACAATGTTCAAATGATTATAAACATTTAATGAATGGTTGGTGTAGTGAATATATAATTTCATACATGCTTTAAGGTATACTTAAATGACCGCATAACTTGAATATATATAATTTAAAAGTAATGAATGTTAAAAATTAATTTTACGAGAAAACATATTACAAATTGTATGACTAATTTGCTAAAACAAAATTACAAGGACAAGATACCTGCTCAAGACCATAATCAAGAAATTTTCAACTGATAAAAGCATTATGAATCTTGCAAAAGTGCCTAAGGTCACTAATTAGAGATTGATGAAATATATTAGAAGGATTTTGGAGACAATAACATTGAATAAATGATGAGGTCAACAATTATATATTCACCAACTCTTTTCATCATTAATATTATGTCAATCATTCTAACAATTATTATTATTATTTTTGTAATAATCAATGATATCTAACACCATCAATATCTATTTATAACATAATATTTCACCTTTAACTTTTTCCGGCGTTAAATCAAGACGCCTTTTGTTATAACGAACTATAGTAATGAGGCTGGGGAATTAAGTAAAGACTAAAAAAGAAATAACACTGTAAATTTTGCTGTATCTCAAATAAAAGTTTGTTTGGACTAATCCACGGGCAGCCAAGAAAATTTCACTATAACGATGGGAGGAATACAAAATATAACCGAAATAGTTTAGTAATACATACAATCAAATTCTAACCATTTGGCAATGAATACTAAGAAAAGTTTAACGCCCTTTATAGACCAACTTGTAAACTAAACTCCTATTTCGATATATGGGAGTTAGCAACTAAATTCAAGACATTTATAACAAATTTCCACCTTAACTTGAATTCTTTCCATGCCGATAACCGTAAAACAAATCCCTCGAAACAAATAATCGAAAATCGCACCTGTGAATGCACTAAAGACGAACGCACTGTATGTACTGAAATACCAGACAGCCCAAATAGTGAAACATATGTGACGTATGCAAGAACGCACGTGATGCACCGTAAATACCGCATGTGGCTCTATTTCGTGATGTTGCCCTTACCACGGGCAACTAATCTATTCTAACATCGAAGAAAGTTCAAATAATGTCGAAACTTGCCTGAGAACCCGGCTCGTAAACACATATCACCGGGCTGTCTATTGTACCATTTTGTTTACCTTGATCCTTCTCACCTCAAGAAATGATATCTCACGCCAATGTGTTTACTCCTCTCATGATGACTTCATCCCCTGTCAAACATATTGCATTCAAGCCATCACAATATATAATAATTTGGTCATGATTTAGTCCCAAGTCGCCGACTAATCCTCTCAACCAAATTCCTCTAGCAAATTTTCCGTCAATCCATTATATACTGCCTCGGTAGTAGACAAAGTCCCTATGGACTACAAAGTAGCCTTCCAACTCACAATATAACCACCAAGAGTGAACATTATAACCAACCATCGATCTTCGTTGTCCACATCTCCAAAGATAGTCAGCATCGAATATCTAAAAATAATACAATCGACTATCACCACTATAATTGAGACCTTACATCGATGTGCCTCTGAGATATCTAAATATCCTCTTCACAGCTTGCCAATGCTCCTTTCCAAGCTCTCCCATGAACCTACTAACCAATCGGGCAACCACGCGCAAGATCCTGCCCAGCGATACTACATCATACATCAAACTTCCAACCAGACTAGCATAAGGAACACGGACATGGCCTTTCTTCGTATCTAATTTGTGGGTGTAATGCCACCGATAGATGTGCATTAGAAGCACTAGGATTATCAATAGGCTTTGCGTGCACGTCATACCAAATCTTGAAAGCACCTTTCTCAATGAAGCCCTTCTATGACAAGAGAAGCTTCTCCGACTTCATCTCAGAGATCTCCATTCCCATAAATTTTTTTTACAAAGACCTAAATCATTCCTATATCAAACTTACACTAAGTAGTCCCTTTAACTTAAAATGTCCGACTTGTTGACCGCAGAATAACAACATATCATCTACATACAATACCCGCAAATGGACGACCCATCTGACTATATAGTATACAACTTACTATGAACTCTCAAATGCCAACTCAAGCACGTAGCTATCAAACTTCTTGTACCACCGGCTCGAGTCTACTTCAACCATACAAAGCATTTCTTCAACTCGCAAAAGTAGTCTTCCTTTCCGGTTCTGAAAATCATCCGTTGGATCATATAAATCTTTCTTCTAACTCTCCATGTAGGAAAGTTATTCACATCTAGTTGTCTAAGCTCCAAATCCTGATAGCAACTATAGTAAAGGCACTCAGATACAAGTATGTCTCGACCATGTGAGAATATCTCATTTTAGTCCACTCCTCTCTAACCGAACCTCTAGTAATAACTCGAGCCTATAATCGATCCCCCAACTCGATGACAACCCTTCCTTCTTCTTGAATAACCATTTGCATGTGACAACCTTTCTTCCCCGCTTTGGTTTTCTAGCTAACTCCTTAAGTCCGATTTTCCATGACTCCATGTCATCTCCTCTATGGCAAAGAACTCATCGGACAAATTCAGACCAGTAACCTCTTTATAAGAAGGCTCATGATGATCAACTCTCCGCAACGCAAAGCAAAGACCAACATATCCTCATTCATACTGCAGGTACCTACAAGCTAGCCTTCTAGCGATCTGTGAGCCAAACTTTCATCGTTCTAACGAGGGCGGAACCACTCATTCCTCTTCCTTCCGAATGTGATTGAGGAATGTCATCCTCCACCTCACAACTAGCCTCAGTCCTCTACTCCACCTACTTCTCAGGACCATCTTCATTCACGAATCGAAGTCTTCAAAGTCGAGTTAAACATGAAATTTTCATCAAATACAAAATTTCATCAGACAACCTCCCTTGGGGATGGTGACCAAATTCCTATAGCCTTTCACACCATCACCGTGAGCTTCATAAATACTTTTCTTCGCCTCGACTCTAATTTTCCTTCATTCACATGATAAAACTATGCAACCAAAACCCCTGCTTCTCGAAAGAATCGCATTGCACTACGCTCATGGAGTTTTTCAAATTTATGCCCCAGGTGCGTACCTCAATTAATCGATAACATGATGTACTAACCGCCAAATTTCAAAACTTTCTTTTCTAGTCCAACATTAGAGAGCATACATATAGCCTTCTCCTGTAGGGAGCCTGATTCATACGCTTTGCAACACCATTCTCACGGGGTGTACGCCTTCACTATATTTTGGAAATTCCTCATTCTTGAAAAACTCGTATGAGTTGTATTCCAAACCATTGTTAGTTCTCACCAGATCTTTTCCCCGTCCGATTTTCTACCACAAAATCTTCCAATCGCTTGAATTGCTTAAAGAATCACCCTATCAAGCTATTATTATGAACAATCAAGTCTCAGTAATTATCAATCAAAGATAGAAAGTATCCGTGACTTCAAAGATTCAACACTTGGAAGGACCCTAACAATTGAGTGGATGTAATCGTTGTGCCTCCTTCGTCCCTATGAGTTGCCTGTAGAACTCGTCAATGATCATCCCAAATATACAATGCTCACAAAACTGAGATCCTTAACCTTATGCCCACTCAGATTATTCTTGACTAGAATTCATCCCCCCTCTCACTCATATGCCCAAGCCTCACTCCATAACTTGTCATGTCTTCTTTGTCACCTCGGAGTGGTAATCATGTAGACCCCTAAGCTGCACTTTGCAATGAATACAAATTCCGCTTAACACCTTCGTAATCACTTCTTTGAACCATTGTAGACATGCAAGACTCACATTCGCCTTGAAGATAAACCCTTCTTGTCTAGAAAACTAAGAGATATTACGCAAAGACATGTTCACATCATTCAAAGTGCAAAACTTCCCATCGAGTCCTAATGATTGAACCTATCCCAACCACCTTACAAGTAGCTAATTATCATTATGGAAATAGAGTTCCCACCATTCACTTGTTCATAGGTCAAGAATCATTCTCTCCTAGGACATATATGATATGAAGCCTGTATCTATAACCCACACATCGGTAACGTGTGTGTCCATCGCACCAATGCAATGTCCTCTTCGAATTTGAACCATCTCGCAACAACGACGGTCCCCAATGCATTACCAAATTGTCTTTGCCTCTTCTTGGGACAATCAATTTTCCAATGGTGTTATATGTATTCCTGCTTCTTTAATTTTTTGTATGATTTCTGAAACTTCTTTCTTTCCTCGTTTAATATAACTCTAATTGTTATTGACTACAACGCCAACAACCCGATTATCGTAACTAGCAAAGACTACAAGTATATAGAGTTTTTCTACTGTGGAGCCCCGACTAATCTCCTTAGAGATAAAGAATCATTTTACTTGTCACGATTCTCTAAAATTTACATAGGATGGAGGTAATGAGGCTAATAATATCAATGCACAGTCTTCATCATCAATTTTAATCTCATTATGCAAATCTAATAATATTGAATTTAATCGATCTAGATGATCTTTCGTAGATGTTATAACGAAGACGTCTTTGTTATAACGAAAACGATACGAGACTAGGAATTAAGTAAAAGACTTGAAAAGAAATAACACCAGAATTTTTACGTGGTATCCCAAATAAACGTTTGTTTGGACTAATCCACGGGCAAAGCCACCAGAAATTTCACTATAACAGATGAGAGGAATACAAATTATAACTGAAATAGTTTAGGTGATACAAGGCCAAGTAAAACCACTAACTATTTGGTGCAAGGAAATACTAAGAAAGTTGGCGTCCTTTTATAGACCAACTATATAGAAACTAAACTCCTAAAATTTCGATGTGACTTAGCGCATTGAATCCAATTCAATACATTTCAACAATTCAAGCAATCATAACTAATTTTGGTCCAAGAAACAGGTTATATACGACGATGACTTTGGCCTTATTTGCACTTCTCGCAAATCAACTCCGCAATGTATGAATACTACACAATCATGAAAAATGTCAAATCTTGTATACAAAGTCCGAAAATCTCTAACTCAAAGACGCGACAAGAATTGTTATCCCAAATTATAAATAACACTATTCTATGTTCAAATGGATTGACTAAACAAATTCAATACACTACTTAACAACATGGATCTTTAATTCAGAGAATACATACAAATTTTATTTCAAGCAATGCACAATAGTTAAACTACTAAAGACAAAAACTTTTAGACAATCATTAATAATATTGTAAAAGAAAGAGTAATAGTATTTAGAATTCTAAATAAATAATACATATTCCATTTCAGATAATCAACAAATAAGACTACTATTAAATACCTAAATAATATTATACAATAATAATTTATTGATGAGAATTATCAAATATCTAAATCTTAAACACCTCTTGAGCTACATCTGAAGTGACATGTCTTTAATGTTACTATTGTAAATAAATCCATTAATATATACTCCGTCCATATATAATTTAGCTAGAAGCAATGTGGCTTTTATAAATGGAGCTTTCAGCAGTAGCATCAAGTTTATAGGCGGATGGTCTCATACCACGGCGTGATTCAAACGGGATGTCATTTTTCTTATTTTTGTTATTTCAAAAGTGAAATCAACATTGACAGCGTATCAAGTACTTTTTAGATGTCACTTGTCATTGAACTCGCTTTCGTAAAGGAAATTTAATGTTTCATTGAAGCAAACTCAAAACAATGATATTCATATTACAAAGGGAAGTGGTCTTTTATTTGTTAACTATGATCACCCATATTTCAACTTATTATCGGCAACCAATTCCTTTGTTAAGCATATTTATAGAGAAACCAATTTAGTATATGATCTCTTACCAAATTCTCGCAGAACTAATTAGACTACGATGTTGACTTTGTTGGTGGCTATCATACCGGCATCCTATTATCGCCTAAAAGTGTGGGTTGGCTACATCAAGAAATCTGGATTGTATTTTCATCTTAAAAAATTTGGCTTTTTTCATCTAAATTTCTCTTTAAAATTATGTCCAATGTTTATTGGGCATTCGAGTATTTATCCACTTTTTAAAGTTTATCATCCTCGATGCCGAGCTATTTTTGGCAGACCTCCGCTACGCAGATCGCTATCTAAAGAGAGTTTAATCATCGTTCAGAATAGATTATCTTCATCACTAAGTTTTTTAGCAACAAGATTATAAATTTCTAAGATTGTGCATATATTCGATTTTTGTAAAATTCAATATTAATCTATATTCAATGTTTATAAATTCTCAAGTGGCCCAATATCATATCCAATTATTGTTAGAAGGGGAAATATAGTGGAATTGATGAGTGTTATTTCATTTACATGTATTGTACTTTTATGATTAATTCAATTATAAAGACGGATAGAAAGTGTATAACATTTAGGTATTTAAACATATTCAGAGTTCTACTATACCATACTAGGAGTAGGACTATTTGAAACACATTGTCTATGTCTTGAACCACTTATTTCTTGACTTCATACTTATGAAATGTAAACTATGTTCTATGACCTATGTTATATAAAAAAAATTGTATTTTTATCAATTTATTAAGTATCATTATTTTCAAATGTCCTAATGTCATATTTCAACAACAAAAATATAAAATCATTATTTTTGTGACCAAACAAGATATTTGTAATGAAATGTTAGAGCGAATATATTATAGTCCGTAATGCTTAATGAAAAGTAGGCATCGAATCTTCAAAAACACCAGAAAAGTACACCGCAGCCAAGAGTTGACAACGCTTATCATGTGTCGACAATACGCTTCACGTAGTAATCAATCCAAACCAAATATAGCCAAGTAAACCGCTATACCCGTATGTCAGAGATGTATGGTATAACCGTGTGTTCTCGACGCTGATCAACAAATACCGATCGATACAACACACAACAACATGAATGTATCGTTATTCCAACTGCTAATGACGCTGTAATACAAAGAAGCACAAGCAATACAATAAAGTGCTGAACACAAGAGATTTATTACCTGGGCTGTGAAACTTTTCACCACGCCTAAGGGAAAATGCCCATGAAGCGATTGCTTTAGTATATGGTTGAAATTTACAAATAAGGACTTACCGACGCTTCCCCATCCTATTCTAACCTAACCTAATGTCCAAGCCTGCCCCCGACTGATACTACCTCTAAGCTTAAGCTCCCTCGATCACGGATATATCGCTTCCGACAGAGATACCCTTTACTATACTAGAAACTCAGTTCCTCCTCGACGGTGGAGATTTTCTCACTATACTGAACCTAAGCTTCTCCTAATTTTGAGATCCCCTCACTATACTAGAAACTGCCTCCGGACAGAGATCCTCACTATATTAGCTATTACAAAATCTCGAATCGCCGTAATCGCATGTCGATAATAGTCAGAGACAATGTGAGTACATTACAACTCGAACACATACACTACACGGCTTTTATATCATAGCTCTATTACAATTGGATTCTATTTCTCAAATCTATAGAGAAAATAAGTGTAATGGGTACTTTGGTGGATAATTTCTAATGTCTTCTTGATCCTTTATAGAGAAAGCTTCCATAAAAGTTTTCTTATTCCATTATGGTAATAACCTCCATCATATCTCTGTGGTTATCTTCTAAGCTTCTGGGATACCATGAAACCTTCAACCTAGATCACATTTAGAAGCCCATGGTCCGAAATAGCTTTACAATTCCGCCTGGAAGGCCCAATTGACAATTTTAACGCCGATCAAGGAAATAATGCATGTTAACAATAGCTGGTCTAAAACAACCTTCAGAAAGGCATCGCCTGGCCTCACAAGTCCTTTTCTTCTTTGAAGATATTCAACAATCAGAATCTTGAATCATGCCTTGTAAAAATGCAAATACATAGGAAGCTCAACCAAAAAGTTTAGCCAATCAATATGCATCACAAACTCCCCTTTGGATAAGTTTTTCGGGCAAATCCCAAATCTTCGGTTCTTTGTTGAAATCTTCACTGAATGCAATAGAAAACACTTGGGAACACATCTCCTTGTAAAGTACATATTGGCTCTTCAAATCGGCTTGATAACACAATCATGAAACAAACTCATTAACAACCACACATGGATCAGCACACTTCTTCCTCTATTTGCCGTGAACAACTCTATCCAATCAAGCAACAACATTCTTGACCCGATAGACTTCCAAATTCTCAACTCCTCATCGAGCTGACAAGCGTGTCGGGTAACATATGTCGAAACACTTGGTATAACATAAGAATGATCTATCACATGACTTCAATTCAACAACTACGAGAGCTAATAATCATGTGTCCTCCGTATGACTCTTCACCATTAAGAGTGAACTGATCTTCCTTCTACTCTTTTCTTAGAAAGCTGCACATATAAGCTTCCTCACAATAGTCATGTCCAATATGAACCAAATCCAATAGTGACTAAAGGAGGACATTGACATCTTATAGTATATTCATCACGCTACTTGATCGCCTTACCATTTCAAAAAGAGCACTTCTTCACTACTTCATCAATTTTCTACGCTTCCATATAATAAGACCATGCTATCTATTAATTTGGTTCGATAGTTTGTTTCATAATTTCTTTTCTCTTCTTCCTTTAGCTCTAATATTTTTAAATGATCTTTCCGCACTTCACCAATAAATGATACCTGATAATTACTCTTTCCTTTTCTCTTCAAGGCTTATCAAGAAGAATAACAACTAGTCTTCCACCACAAAACAACATCATATATCAAACTCTTGATACCTATTGTTTTCGACAATTGGTTTCACAACAATCTTTGGCCTGGAAGCTTCAATGTGTTTTATTGTTCTTTAGCTTTCTAGCAATATTCTATATCCTTTATTTGTGCAGATGCGGTCAACCTCTATCATGTAACATCAACGCTTTTTTCTAGTAATAACACTTCTTCTTCCTAACAACAATATTTATTGTAGTTACATCGCAGTGTCAACAACATATGTACTGACAGTTTAACCGCTCTAGTGTTAGATCTTCGGCCGTTGGCATTTGATAATAGCAACAACTTTGTCTCCCATAAAATTCATCATCACCAGATTGATCATGTCTCCACTTTGTAGGGGGTTCAACTTCTGGTCCGTCATCTAATAAAGAACACGCCATGTTGTTTGTACAAGTGTTGATATCACTTGGTAAAACATCTGCTACTTCAATATTAATGCCATCGCATATCGGAAGAATTTCTTCTTCTCATTCATCATACTCAATAACTTTAGATTTGTGTTTCACATTTCTTCTTGTTTATCCTTGAAGTTATTCTATCAGGTCATCACACAAAGTATGAACACCATCATGGATCTTCTCATTCCTTTAAAACCTATGCACATTTATGGACCTCTCCTTCATTTTTTTCAAAATTCACCATAACACTGTTTCTTCAAAGAACTTAGAAATATATGGAGCCCCTTTCTCCAGATAGGCATTTTTAGTCCTGCAACACAATTGTTGCAATATCTTCTTCATTACTTGGAAAAATGGTCTCCCTTTGTTGATCAAATTTGCCAAAGTTAGACATATCTCCCATAAATACTTGGATCTCTCAAATATGAGTGCTTTCTCCTTTATTTTACATTCAGACTCTTTGAGTATTTTAACATCCAAATCTATAACATCTTCAACCTATTAGACCAGAGTTCGCAGAAAACTAATATTGACATCCGAACAACATTTTTAGCACAAAGACATGCCAATAAACACCGACGCCTTCACATTGTGATTATAATGGGTTTCAATATCCGACTTTCTTTATATCAAGATAAAAATCTTGGATACTTCAACCTCATCCTCTTCTTCAGTGCACATGTGATAGTTATGTAGTTGTGCACACATGTTATATCGGGCATCTTGATTAAACATTCTTCCCTGGCCCGATACATTTTTAGTTCTTCATTGACGAAGAACACACATCCGCGTCGATCTTCAAGATTCCGTTGAATTTATCACATGTTTTACTAAAGGGTGTATATATAAATGGGATCTCATATAACTACAATGAACATAGCTGAGTAATGAGAATTGATTCCCTTTATTGTGCCCGCTGCGACAATCATAGACAATTCATTTAACGTCAAGTTAAACGTGATTACTGAACTTAGTGTTCAATTTTAGTAATGGTATATATTACTAATGTGGTTCTCGAGCAATTTAAGGGGTTATGAGCGATTGCTGATCTTACTTATTAATCGTTATAATAATAGTAATTGGTCAATTATTATTATTATACAACTTACTATTATCCGGTTTCAAGGTCACACATACAATGAGAGTTCAATAATATTTCATGAATGAAATTAAACGAGATTCTTGTATATATCGAGAAATTTATTTCTCAATATTTATATATTTGTCAAATATATATACATGAACATCAATTGGTTAAACTTGGCAAGTTTAATCAATTACACTGGTGATCGATTTAATAACTCTGGATAGTTTATTCGATACTGACTGTTAGTATTTTAATCATTTTGTTAAGTTAATTAAAATAGAACAATCTCACTAGTAACTCATTATTTAATTAGAGGCTCATAACGGTCTAATTGGGTTAACGAGTTAAACCGATTTCTTAACAAGTCGCTTAATCAGAAATAAATTTCGGGGACTCGTATTTAAGAAAGGATTAGGTTTTCATGAAAAATAAGAATCATAAAACCCACCCCTCTAAATATAGCCGCCTCCTCCTTGGAAGAATTTTCTTCAATTTCATTTCAAACTCTAGCAAGTTCAAGTTCAGCTCGCTTCTCTCAAAGCAATCTAGAGACATCTCATCGGTGTCAACAAGCGCTGAGGATTCGAGGGCTTTTCACGCCAGGCACTACGTGGGGAATTGCCCAATCCGCTTCCGTTGAAATGTAAGAATTCTCATATTCATACATTTGTCATTTTATGTTTAGATTAATTTACATTATTTTGAGAATCAGATTTATGAATTGATGTTTATATCACAAATGAAATTCAGATTCTAAAAGGGGTCTTCCCCGTGAGCCTACTCAAGCTTAACGATTGCATTCAGTTTGATTGTGATGACATAGTTAAAGGTTAATTTTGATTATTTCGTGATTTATATATTCAATTGATGAATATATAATATGAAAAATCAACCCATTTTAATATATGTTTCACATGGCTGGAATCATCACTTCATGTATTGATTTTGATGATTTGAAGTTTATTTAATTGTTTCATGAATTGAAAGGGATTAAAAATTGATTAATTTGCATTTTAATTGATATAATCATTTTCGATTTACGTTAAGGTTTAGGTACTCAGAAAATTACGAAATTAAACTGTGTGTTCTTTGACCCTTGGGGTTCATGTCGCGTTTTTTCAGAATTTTTGAATTTTTTTAGTAATTCAAAAAATTGCTAATTTTTGGATTGTTTGGGTTTAATCGAAAACTAGGAAGTGATTTTGATAAAATGTAATTACTTGGACGTGTTCAATAATGATATTGTTGATGTTCTCAAGAAAACTTGGTGAATTTTTTTGAATTTTTAGGAGCCTTCAAAATCCTTCTTTTTACAAAAGTTGCAATTAACTGAAAACTAAAACTCCAATGAATTACCAAAATCGGTCGGCCGAACTTGCGATCTTCTCCGGCGTCTGCGCGAATTGGACGCTCCAACCACTGAATGCCATCGACAAGCATTTTATGGCACCGCCGGAGCGCAGTCGGTCATGGCTGCCGGAGGCCGCGGTTTTGGTCGTTGGAAGTCTGCCATCCGCTTTACAAAACCCTAATGTAATTCTATAATTATTTTTGGTTTGAAAATTGGTCGTAATTATTAATTTCGATTTTAAATGTTAAATCATAAATTTTTTTCATTAAGATGATTGAATATATATCTTGAATGGCATTAAATTTAATTTATATTTCCCTTAATTATTTTTCATTAATTGATAATTTTGAAAATATATTTCATGCAGACTTTAAATTTTGAATTTTGTTAATTACTTAGTAATTATTCCATGATTTAAGTGGTTGATAATTGTAATAATTATCATTAATCATGTGAGAATATATTTAAATTGGGGTTTGCATTAATTGATAATTAATTATAAAATAATGGGTAATTAATTAGTCAATTATGAACACATTTAATTCATTTCATTTAATATATATGATATTAAGCATTTATATGTTTTATCGTTTGCCCATATATTGTTAGCTATGGAAATGGAAAGGAGGTATTTAGATAGCGACCCGCTTAATTTATTTATTTACGGTCCGCATCGAAATGTCAGAACCACCACGAGTCGTATTTCTTTTATTCTTGTATTCTTTTACCCACAAGCCTGCGTGCTGTCTAAGTTGGGTTAGAGTAGTAGTATGTATTGCTGTGGTGGCATTGAAGATGGCATTTCCACAAAGACGGCACTTGAGAACTTGTAAGTTTCAAGGAGCCAGAACACAAGACTTGCACTTGTTAAGTGTCATATAGGACTTATGTTAGCATTTCACTTGTTGTCAGATGTAATAGGTCCTAGGTCATATCTATATCTCTCTAAATGTGTTATTTATTTATTTTCATGTTGTGCATGCTGTTTGAATATGTGCTATCTATGCATGGTCAAATAAAGTTAAATAACATTAATCTCACCAATTAAAATTCTATTAACGATCGTCAATTTTAAAGTTGCAAAATCTGTCAGATTATCCGGACACACTGCTGGGCAGTGTTATAGTTTTGCACTTAGATACGATAATCTGATCATGCTGTTGATTACAACGCCAGGGCTTTATTTATTCATTCCAAGTAATTTTGGTTTAATTGGTATGCTTAACCGGTTTGTCGGAGATACAAAAGTCGGGTAGCATCTTGAATAGTATGCTAACGACACAAAAGTTATGTAGTTTTACATAATTGGTTGATAACCTACTATTATAACTGGATTCAAATGCTGCAAGGTTAAGCATATTTGGATTTAAGTATAGTAGATCTTGATATCTTTGTACATTTTGTGAGATTTAGCACGTGGTATTATATTTACAATTCATTTTGTAAATACGTATGGATTGTTTTTAACTAATCGCTTATTTTAAGTTGCATATTTCATTATGTTTGGCACATTAAGTTTACCTATTTTATTCACTCATTCATTGGGCAACCAATGCATGACTTTATAATGTGAATAAAATGTTAAGGAGAAACCGAATGACTTGTTGATACAAAGTGTTACAATGCGATCTTCTTCAACCATCGCAGAATCTACAAAAGCACAGAGGATAAACTTAAATACCACAAACATTTAAGACTTGGATTCAATCATTTTGATAATGCTGTACGAACTTTGATTCAAGTGAACAAAGTCACATGATATGATTGAAGGATAATTAATTTTACTCAATCAAAGGTGATGATGCTAAAGTTAATTATGTCATATTGTCTCTAGCCACCAAACAAGTCTTAAATGATACAAATAGTTCGATCTCTTTATAACTCGATTGAGAAAAACTACATTGAATGATCTTTGAATTATGTATCTACATTTCGTGACATGTGATAGGTATTTAGTTTTTAATATGATGAACATGGTTCGTTTAATCATGAGGAAACAAAGCTATGTATGTAACCAAATAAGCAAAGTTATCTATTCGTTCTCACATTTGGGTACGCTGAGCTGAACATGGAACTATAAGTTGAAGTTAATGATTTGCCATTATTTCTCGAACTTTAAAGCATAGAAAGAAGGATTTTAAGTAACATTTAGGAATCAAAAGAGTAGATTTAAATTAAATCATATCTTCAAATAATTTTTGTTGTCAAAGTCGAATGTTCGTCATATCAAGCACGAGAATACTAGTTTTGGACTGCCATGATTTAATCAAGGATACAGCCAAGTATAATTATTTAAAAGACAAGATACAAAGAAAGTTATCGAGCTCGTGTAACGACAGCGAATACATTATAAGAGCACACGCTTTAAATCCTCCATGAAGATGGTCGATTCTAAACTATTTTCTTTGCACTTGTAAGAGTAGAAAGAATGTCGTTTGACTTACACGCTTCCATCGTGTGATTCGACATGAAACATTACTCTACTCTTCTTTTTAAAAGAAGCCTCGACAACAAACTATTGAACAATACTTATGGATAATGACTTTAACGACTGAGCATAATCTTGAAAAGATGAACTCAAATAACTCTACTAGACTTAGTGGGAGGTTCAGTCTAAATTAAGTTTTGTGTTTACATACAAATAATTAAAGAGAATAAGACTCGAGTATAATCTTGAAAAGATGAATTTAAGCCACTCTACTGACTTAAAGGGAGGTCTATTAGTCTAAATTAAGTTTAATGTTTACATGCAAGTGAATTGAAGATTTGAGTCATCAATGATATATCGAGTTGATAAGGTACGGAAAGACCATATGAATACTATCAAGCTCGAAATGAAGTATCATTTATATAAGTAGTATATCCCAAGAAATGGTATATCATTCTTAATCTTAAACGTACTTGTTAAGACATTTAATTAAGGAATTGCAGTTTAGCTAGTATAAAACAATACGAGATCTTTCAATTTCATATACCAAGATAATTTCATTCTAAACCTTAGATGTGTTATTAGTTGAGTGATACAAGTAAGGATTGTGTTTAACGTGGGTTTAAACACGGTTGTCGAAATAATTTACATGTTAAGGTTGTTACACTCTACCTTTAAATTAATTTATTCAATCATGGAGACAACTCAAGAGTTGCTTGGATAAACAAACTTTGAAACGCTCAGAGGATAAGTTAGTATTATGTCACTGTAGTAGACATAATTTAACTCAGATCCAAAGTTGATATTAAGTCATTTTGTACAATAGAAGGGAAGCTGGTATTTATTTCCATCCACTATAGTGTTACAATTTATTGTACATATAGAGTCTTCATTATGAAGTACAAATAGTGGAATAAATATGTAACTTGAATATTATCCAAGCGGTCTCGCAGAGATACCAAACCGCATTAGAACTCCTTCGGGTTATATCAAGGAGTACTCTCGATGCATTTAAAGCTAAATGCGCTATACAAATGACAACATGAATAAATACATCTAATAAATGACTTGAGGTCATTTAAATGAAATAAGACGGAATATACGGATTGAGTATAAAAGCTCTATTTATCTTCTCTCGATGGTGATTCATCAGAGTAAAGAGCTCATTCTATATTACTTTCTAGATGCGAATCATCGGTAATAAATGTTCATTAAATGAGCAATCGGTCATGAATGAGCGTTTAATCATATGTTTGGTTGAGAAACCAATATTAAACATATTCATTGGTTGACTATGCTCATGTTTATTTTAAACTTTGTTATTGCTATTCCACAGGTTGTACATGTGGATCTAAGCAAGTTATCCAAAGAATGTTCCTAAGTAATGATCAGCGATGATGGATACTTGACATTGTTATTGAACCCACATCTCAAGCGAGTATGTAAAAGAAAGTATCTATACTACTAGAATCAGCAATACGTAACTGAACGAAGTACACAG
>JADFUC010002375.1:0-92751 GCA_019722365.1 Lithospermum erythrorhizon
CTCAGTATGCTTTGATTAGGGTTACGTATTGCTCTTTAAAGACAACGGATTATTTCAACATTACTACAAGAAATGTTGGCCAGAATGTCTGCGGAGAGGGATCACTTTTCTTAATAATTTTGCAAAGTAACGAATGAAAAGATTGTAGAAGAAATATGTCATTTCCTAAGACTTTGAGGGATGTCGGATAATTGATTATTATCTAATAATCGTTCGTTCATAAATGAACTTTGGAAGGTGAATATTTTATTAGATGAAATGAGTAAAGATGACATTTGAGACTAATGTCATTTACATATAAAATGATAAATATTCACATTAAGTGTGACACATTGATAGCCACTTGATGCTTGTAGTTGATCAGTATAAAATTAAGGTAGTATATATTTACTGGGAACTATAAGTGACTCATTTTAATTTTAAAATCATGTCTACTCAAGGAGACTTCCGTCTTCTGCCAAACCGTGAAGTAATAAAATGATTGGTAAATGTCTTTACATTTTTGTTTTCATTTGTTTCTGGTCAATGGAGTTTGTGTCCCCCAAATTAATTTTCCTTGCATCAATTTCTCGCTCTATATTAAAGAATCTCGTTCTATTTTTGATTAGTTGAATATCTTTACTAATTTGTTCTTTTTTTAGTCAAGATTACATTTTAGTTTCTTTATAAATCTGATAGGTTTATGATTATTTGAATAATAGTATTTTTTTTCATTTAAAGATTGGATTTATTTATTTTGTTGAGTTATTTAGTAATCTGAATTGTGCTTTTGATAATGTAGCTATAGCTATGGATTAAATTATAATATTTTGATGGTACAAGGGAATGAGCACTTGGATGCAATTTTGAGCTGAGTTCAAATGGTTAAGGAAATACGTTTCGCACTACGGAGAGTAATATATAAAAAAGGTGGTCAAAGATTTTTGAAGTGTTGAGAGTGGATGATGATGTTGATGAAGTTAGCAGTTGAAAAATAAAATCAAAAGAAAGAATGAGATGGAATGATTGTTATATGGATAATGAGGAAAAGAGATTTAATGTTCTAAGTTGCACGAGAGGATGTTTGTAGTTGTTTGGGAGAAAGTTTAATTAATTATAATAAGGATGGAAATAAGATTAATGATAGGAGGTGAGAAGTTAAATGGAAAAGTTAAGATGCATAATATTCAATTAATTAGAAAATTGAATATAATATTATTCTAATTTTAGATCTTTCTCATTTAATTAGTTCCATGTCAAAAGCTAGTAGGAAGTTAGTGGTAATCATGTATATAATCAATAGTTAATTCTTTAAAAATGAACATTATTAAATTTATTAAATGTGCTATCTATGTTATGTTGTGACTGTTACTTTTGAATATGTCATTATCAGTCCTTTGTTAATATCGGTAGTCAATCTCTTATTACAATTTGTATGATATCTGATCGACCCATACTTCACGTTACAAAGAGATGTGTCAACATGCCACCGTCAATCAAGAAAAAATAAGTTTATGTTTGGGGCTTATATGTTAGAATATGACACGCCCGTCTTAATATTTTTGAATTACCATACATGAGATATATATAAATTGATACTTATGGTCTTAACTATGTAGTACAAAAATAAATCTTTAGTTTTAACTCATTAGAGACATTTCACTAGTATGAATGAGAAAAAAAGTACTTTAAGGATGAATATAATAAAATATATATAGTTTATTGTAGCATGATGAATAAATTGTTTATTACTGTTTAAATAAACAAGCTGCCTTTAGATTCTTCGGTCTGCGAATTAAGGTAGTATATAAAAAAGTGAATGCGCATCCGTTTCGCGGGTGGTCGTCGTCGGAAAAATGATTATTTTGCCTCCTAAACTGTGAAATGACTATTTTGCCCCTCTCCAATTTAAAAATCATCTCTACATTCTTGAAGCAAAATTCAACAAGTCTTCATATGAACTTGAAGATATTAATACACCTTATTGTGCATTTTAAACACATGATCCTATATTCTTGTGTTCATTTTTTGAATATTGTCTGATTCACGACCTCTAGTCTTGAAAATAACATACATTGCAAGCATTTGAAACAACAAAGAAAAATTGGAAGAGAGTAATTAGCTGACATACAGGTTAGTTAGATTCTGAGTTATCGCATTTATTTAAACATTTACATATGTACTTGTGATTTTTTTCATTTATATTAGGCAGAGAGAAAGTGTTCGGTATGTTGAGTTTGCTTTATCGTTTCCTTGTTTACTTCTATGATTAACTTCATATTAATACATGCACATATGTTATTTTCTTTACCACGACTTCTTTGTGGTTATTTAGCGGATTGTTTAGTTAAATTTTAGATGTCATAACTTGGTTTACATATCTTTGGTTTCTTCGTTGCTAATTGTATTGATCATTTACCTTACATAGTATCATACACTAAAGCTGGAAAAAAAGAAGAAGATCCAAAATCCTATATATTACTTATTATGGGCAATATGGATAAAAATGCTTTAGAAAGAGAGCGGATACAAAGGTTTGTTTTGTAACCTTTAATAAAATGATTGGTAAAGTTAATGATAATATATTTATATGTATAATTTACGCACGATATATCCATCTCTTTCTTCGCAGCAAATAGAAGTGGTCAATAAAAAGGCGTCGAAAGGTGTATTCGGGGTAATATCATTATTTCTAAGCTTATATAATTCGCAACAATAGCAATGAAAATAAGTGAATAATAAAAGAAGCCCAGGTATGAGCGACCAACAAAAGATGCTATAAGCAGACGAAAGAGAGAACTTCGTGCAGAAGTATTCTCGAGATGGAATATATGCGAGTTTAAATTTAATTAAAACTAATGAATTACGAAATAACCCGTTAACGCTTAAGCGGTGAAATGTGTTGCATATTTCGGTTTGTGGTGGGACCGAGATAGTATAAATAATTTGAATAAAATCGATGTCTGAGACTAGTATTATATAGTAGTAGTTTATGTCATAAAATTTTACATTTGGGTAATCAGTTGCATTGAGATTTAGATGCGGAAAGTGGAGAAATTAACGAAACCAAAGCGGGACTTAAGACATCCGCCGTATCATCCTTATCATCTTATTCGTTATCAAACCACCTTGAGCCCGTCTTCCACCCAGAGTTAGCGAACTTCATCTCTTACTCCCCACCAAAAATTTTCTTCCAATTCTTTGGCGAAACCGAGATAATAAGAAGTTGATTTTCGTCTTTCCTCGTCATCTTTTCTGCGAAACAAGGTAGAAGCTTGAATCTTTTTGGGACTCATTTAAGCGGGTTTGAGATGTTTGACTTTTGTTGACTTTTTGGGTTTGAGTTTTGAAGATTTGGAATGGTATAGAAGTATCCTCTAAGCTTGTATTAAGTGATTGGGCCGATTATAATCGATTTTAGGATTGAAATGTGTTAGTAGGTTAGTTGACTTTTAGGTTGACTTTTTCCATTTCCTTAAAATTATGCGATGATGTTATGGGACTTTAATATGAATTTATTTTTGGGAATATAATTTGGATGTTTGAAGGTTGATTGGTAGAGGATATTGTTGAGTTAGGTTATTCGAAGTTAATTAGTAATTGGGTTTTGAATTAAGGTTGATTATTATGGGTTAATTAGTTGGCGATTGATTGTTGGATTGATTGGAATGTAGTAATGTGTTATTGTTGGGATAAGCGTGGCAAAGATATTGGGAGTTATAAAGTTGGTGAATTGAATGTAGTTAAGTTGGAATTTGAAGTGTATCTGGTCGGGGATATGATGATTCTTAAAAGTTAATTTGAAATGTGAGATGTGGTATAATAGTCGGGATTTAAATGAATGTTTAAAGTTATTCTGAGATGTGTTATAATGTATAATTTCTTTGAATAGGAGTTGAGCGGACTGGCTGCGTGGACTACCTAGAGTTATCATTATTGCTTTTGGCTCGAGGTGAGTACAAATCTCACGATGGGAACCCTTCATATATATTATGTTATATATTTTGCATGTGTTGTCATGGGACTATTTTGACATGTGTATTGTGTGATTATGATTCATATTATGAAATAATTGAGATTATGAGAAGGCGATATATGCATAAATTGTAATTTATGATTCATATTATGAAATAATTGAGATTATGATTGATATTATGTGTAAATTGTGATTTATGATTCATATTATGAAATAATTGAGATTATGATTGATATCATGTGATAATTGTGATTATGATTCATATTACGAGATAATTGGGATTATGATTCATATTATGAGATTGTATGGTTATACGTGTCTTCGTATTACTTGTCTTTGCGTGTGGGCGTATCTTGTGTGTGTAATAATGCGAGATATATTTTGATTGCTTTGTTTGTTATTTCTTGGGCGGTGGTGACCTTGACTTTGGAGATTTGGTGTGTCATATTGTGTGGGTAGCCAGGTGGATTCGGGAGGTTTGGTATAATATCGTATCGGGGGGGTGTGGCCTCGGTCGGGAGGATGGAGGTGGGGCCTCATCGATTGTTGGAGGTGGATTCCTCATTTGTTGGTTATTTGTGGGTGGATTCGTTTGTTGGTTATTTGTGGAGTTGGTTCCTACGTTTGTTTTACTATTTGTGGAGGTGGATTCCTCGTTTGATGACTTGTGTTTGTGTGTTGGTATTTAGCCCAAATGAATATCGTTGTTGATGGTTATAAGCTCCTAGCATTATAGTATTATGTGATATCATATAAGAGGGTTCTATGTGATGCAGTAGACTGATTATTCATTGTGGAGCTTGGTTAAATAATATATGCGTATGTTATATATATATATAAGTATGATTATATATGATTGGATAAAATACGTAGTATTTGTATTATTTCGGCTTTATAGCGACTCCACATTCTCTATGGGCGGGCGCGTCAAATGCCTAGGTTTCTAAAGGGATTAAATCGAGGTTGCCGAAGCTAGATTGACGGGTTGTGGATTAAAGATGGTACATTGAGGCGACGGTGGCATAGAGTCATACTTGATCCTTTTCCTCTTGTTATGTTTTTCAGTTTTCAGACTTGTATATTGAGGGGTCGTGTGTGACCGTACTACTAATATGTTGTATTGTAGAGATTATGTGTGTATTGTATGGTTGTATGATTCGGATTGATGTATGTTTTGGTTGGTGATACATTTTTGTGTGATGTGTTAGTTCACGCGTGGGCAAAAATATATTATTATTATCAAATGAGATCTTTTATGTTGTCATCCATCGCTCGGTGACTCTGGTGTACAGGTTGTTGATGACACTTAACTCAGTGACTGACACGGGGCGGGCGTTGCAAATTCAAAACTAAGTAAATGAACCTATAATAATAAAAATATTTATATTAAGCGCTTTATAAATGCCAAAAGAAAAAGAAGACATCTAGAGATTTGTGATGAAAGTAGTAGTGCTAATCACAGTGAAGTCCATCCGATACTCGACAAGGTGCATTTCATTTGAGAAACTTAAATGGAACATTTAAATAGTGTATCATTGTAGCCTCTTATACGATTTCATTTTTTCTTTTCTGATTGTCAAATTGTGACCAAAATATTTCTTATCGATGATATACCGTCATCACAAATCAATCTTACGGTTACATTCGGGTTTATTCTGAAATGATGATCTTTGGCGGCTTGAGGCGTAAATGCTACGAATATATTAATAAGCGTATTTTTGAATATATTTAATTAGTACCCACGTTAGGTGATATTTTACTTATGATTGAGCATCGTCTTACAGATTGGCACATTGAAAGAACATTTGAAACTGTGAATAACAATTCCTGTGATCCGAGGACTTTAATTCTCCCAAAGGTTTCTCCGTGCAAATATTGTGGAGCTTACAAATTTTATAGGGAGACTGATCGAATGTGCTGTGCTGGAGGTCAGATTGTTTTAGCAGAGTCGATACTCCCAGAATACTTAGTCCAACTGATTCTTTGATCACGTGGAAGATTAGAAGAGGTTTTGAGCATGATTCGAACTTACACGTCATTTTGTTGGTATAACATGTGATGACAAATATCAAGCAGAGATCGTGGAGATTTACACAATGAGAAATCTGAGGGCCGGATCATACATTATTTGAATGATTTAATTGTTTGAAATCAATGAGAATTGATTCCACTTTATTATGCGGATTGCGATAATTAGCGTATCGATTCATTCTTAGGGTTGGTTAAATGTGATTCTTTGGAACTTAGTGTTCACCTTAGTAATTGTATATTACTAGTTTGGGTTCTCATGATAATTTAAGGGGTTATAATGTCAGTTGCTAGATCTTTTCATTAATCGTTATAATAATAGTAATTAATTAAATTATTATTATTATACAACTTACTATTATACGTCTGGTCGCGCATGCAGTGGCGTTGGATTATATTTCATGTATGAAATTAAACTACATTTGCTAAATTGAGAGTTGATAGTAATCGCGAATATTCTCAAGTGGGATTTTACGTGATAATGTAAAATATAAATTAGATGAACCGAATTAATTAATTAATCAATTGGTCGATAGTTAGATTGAGCTTATTAGTAACGGTAGTTACTATTAATGACTTATTAGTGTTTGATTTTATAGCGGTTTAATTAAATTTAGCAGATTCGGCTCGTTAAGCTATTCGGTTAGAACTTTTAGGTTTGACTTTATATAGTAGAAAGCATTAGGTTTTCAACACAGAGTTTTCGCCAAGTGCTATCTTGAAAATTTTTCTCTTGATTTTCATCAAATCGACCCATTGTTCTAGCAGAATAATCTTAGGGATTCAGGCGTACTAACGGTGTGCAACCAAACTAGAGGGAACTACATTTGAAGTGCTCAAATTGGAATTCAAAGGAAACTTCATGAAAGAATGTGTTGATAGACTTCATTGGCATTAAGTATGTAAATCTTCTGTGTCCGTAATTGTTAATTGTGTTTAGATTAATTTACACACATTATTTTGAGAATCAGGGATGTATGAATTGGCGTTCATCACGATTAAGATTCTGATTCTGATGGCCTCGAGCCTACTCAAGTTTAATGTATTTTATCTAGTTTATTATTAATTGGCAATAGTTGTTAATTAATTTTGATTCTTCCGCGTTTCTTCAGGTGGTGAATATATAATAGGAAAAAAATCGCCCGTTTATATATGTTTCGGATGTTTTAGATAAGTAAACCGTGTATTGATTTTGATGATTTGATGTTTATTTAATTGTTTCGTGAAATGAAAGGTTAAAATTGATTAATTGCATTTTTAATTTGAGGTAGAATCATTTCGATTTTTCAGTGAGTTTAGAAATTTCCTTAAAATTACAAAATTAAATCTGTGTTCTTGACCCTTTGAAGTTCATGCAGTTTTTTTCAGAAGTTTTTGAATTTTTTTAAGTACTCCAAAAAGTCATTTAATTTCTGAATTGTTTTAGGTTTAATCAAACAGAAGTGTTTTTGATAAAATTCCACTTGGACGTGTTCAATAATGATATTGTTGATGTCAAGAAAATTCAGAATTTTTGAATTTTTAGAGCCTCCAAATCGTTTTACAAAGTTGCAATTAATGGAAAATTGAAATGAATTGCAAAAATCGGTCCTTGAACTTTGAAACTGACCTCCGAAGGCGTCAGGTGCGGAGTGGGCGTTAAAATTTTTGAGGACATGAAAAAGATCCCTACGGCACCGGCTGGCGTGTGCCGTGCGTGGTGGCCGGAGGCCAGCGGTTTGGTCGTTGAAGTTAAGTAAATCCGTTTAGAAAACCAATCTATTTTGTAATTATTTTTGGTTTTTAAAATTTATTGGTAATTATTAATTTCGGGTTTACATGTTAAATCATAAATTTTGTCATTAAGATGATTGAATATATATCTTGAATGACATTAAATTTATTAAATTTCCACTTTCATAATTATTTTAAATTTAATTATTAATTTTTGAAAATATTTTCATGATGACTTTAAATTTTAAATTTTGGAGTTAATTGTTAGCGTAATTATTCCATGAGTTAAGTGACTGATAATTATTGTAATAATTATCATTAAGTAATAATATTGAATATATTAAAAATTCATTGCATTAATTATTAATTAATTATAAAATAATAGATTAATTAATTAGTCAGAGAGTATGAACACATTTAATCTCATTTCTGTTTAATATATATGAAATTAAGTGCATTTATTTATTTTAATGTTTGCCCGTATATATTGTTATGGAATGGAAAAGGAGGTATTTAGATATGACCAGTTGATTTTATTTATTCACGGTCTGCGTGCAGAAATATTATGCAGCGACTTCTTGAGTCATATTTCTTTTATGCTGTATTCGTTACCCTGAGCTTTGCGTGTTAATCTAGATTAGGTTAAATTTTGGTAATGTCTTTGTTGTGGTGGCATTGAAGATAGCGTATTCCTGAATGGCACTTGGAGAACTTGTAAGTTTCAAGGTGAAGTCTGAGACTTGCGGGTTGTTAGAGATGGCATGTGGGAGCATATTGGCGTTGTTTTGTTAAGTGATGTAATAGGTCTAGGGTCATATCTTTATCTCCTAAATGTGTTTATTTATTTATTTTTTCATGTTGTGCATGTTGCTTGAATATGTATCTGCATGGTTACATAAAGTGAAACCAATTAAAATTTACTTGATATAGGCAATTTTAAAGTTGTGAAATCGGTTGCATTATTTGGACACCTTTGTGATGGCGGGTGTTACGGTTTACTGCTTTGATATGACAATTGATCGTGTTGAGTGATTTCAACTAGTTGTGGGCTTCGGATGATCGGCTCAAATAACTATTTGGTTTAGTGGGCCATCTTGCTTAGGTTTGTCGAGAGAATCTGAAAGTCGGGTAGCATCACGGCGTATGATATGCTAGTGACACAGAGTTTTGTAGTTTCGTAATTGGTTGGTAACCTACTATTATCTTGGATTAAAAATGTATGCGGAGTGTTAGTTTTGAATCTGGGCATAATAGACTTTATTACCTGCATATTACTTTACATAATTGGTTGATAACCTACTATTATATTTGATTCAAAATATGCGGAGTGTTCTTAGTTTGAGTCAGTATAGTAGATCTTGATACCTTGTACATTTTGTGAATTCGAAATCACAGGTATTATATTTACAATTCATTTGTAAATACGTATGGATTGTTTGAACTCTATTTGTTTATTTTAAGTTGCACATTTCCTATTATGTTTGGCACATTAAGTTTACCTATTTTATTCACCATTCATTGGGCAAACTAAATGCATGACTTTATAATGAAATAAAATAAGTTAAGGAGAAATCGAATGACTTGTTGAAGCAAAGTGTTCACAATAGCGATCTTTTTCAACGTTGCAATCGGTTGTATGCTAAAACTTTAAATGCCGCAAGCGTTAAAAGGCAGTTGATCGTATTTGGTATGTTGCATGAACTTTTAGTTCAAGTGAACAAGAATCACGTAGTATGATTGAAGGATAAATATTTTTTTATTCAATCCAAAGGTGATGATGCTATGAAGACCCAGTATGTCACTATTATTCTCTTAGCCGCCAAAAGCAAGCCTTAAATAATAAATAGTTTGATCTCTTTTATAACTCGATTGAGAAAAACTATTGAATGATCTTGAATATTTGTGTATATACATTTGAGGACATGTGATTGGTATTTAGTTTAACTTTAGCATGATGAACTTGGTTCGTGAATTGTGATGAAACAAAAAGCTTATGGTTTGTAACCAAATAAGCAAATCATCACCGGTTCTCACATTAAGCGTATAGATGGTGAACATGGAACTATAAGTTGAAGTTAATGATTCACTTCATTATTTCGAACTTCAAAGCATAGAAAGAAGGATTTTAAGTAACATTTAGGAATTGAAAGAGAGATTTGATTAAATCACCATATCTCCCGAATAATTTGTTGTCAAAATTTGTAATGTCTTGTTTGAGAAATTTGCTCCGGTCGAGAACACTAGTTTTGACTCACATGATTTATTATGGATATGAGCCAAGTATAACAATAATTTGGAAGACAAGATACAAAAGTTATCGAGGAACTCTTTGTGTGTAATGATAAGTGACTAATTATAAGAAGCCTTGCGGTTTAAAATCCTCCCGTAAGAATGGTTGGGATTCTAAAATATTTTCTTTGCACTTGTAAGAGTAGAAATGAATGTCATGTTTGACATACACGTTTCCATATCAGGTGATTCTGATTAAGGGAACATTACTCTACTCTTCTTTAAAGGACTGAACAACAGCGATTGAATAATACTTATGGATAATTACTCGAGCGAGACTTGAGTATAATGTGAAAGATGAACTAAAGTCGACTCACAACTAGACTTAGTGGGAGGTTATTTAGTCTAAATTAAGTTTATGTTTATATACAAGTTAATTAAAGATTTGAGTCATTAAGATAAGTACATCGAATTGATAAGGGTATGGAAAGGACCATATGAATACCGTACGAGTTACGAGTCAGGAAGTATAAATAGATATAAGTAGTATATCATCCGAGGAATGAGTCATCATTCTGACCTTAAAAGCGTACTTGTTAAGATCGTAATTAAGGAATTGTGTTTAATGAAGTTAAAACCACGAATGGATGAATCTTAATTTCATACGAGAGATAATTTCATTAACCTTAGATGTGTCGTTGGTTAGGTGATCTGATAAGAAACATTTAACGTGGTGAAAAACAAAGAAATGAAATAATTTCACATATTAAGGATTGCTACGCGACCTTTAAATTAATTTGTTCATATTATTTGTGAGACAACTCAAGAGTTGTGTTTGATAAACAAACTTTGAAACTTCGTATAGGATAAGTTAGTATTATATGCTTGTGTGGAGCATAATTTGCTTCGGATCAAAGTTGATATTAAGTCATTTGTACATAACGGAAAGGAAGTGGTATTTATTTCCATCCACTATGAATTAGCAATTTATTGTACATATAGAGTCTTCATTATGAAGTACAAATAGTGAAATAAATATGAGACTTGAATCGTTCAAATTGGCTCAAAGTGGAGATGCAGGCTTGATATTAGAACCGGGTTATATCAAAGTATCCGCTCTTGATGCATTTAAGCTAAATGCAGTGATACAAATGACAACATGAATAAATAATACTCCAATAAATGACTTGAGGTCATTTAAATTAAATAAGATGTAGAATACATGGGTTGAGTATAAAGCTCTATTTTATCTTCTGGATGGTGATCGCCAGGGAGTAGAGCCCGTTCTATGACTTTACGGATGGTAGTCATCGGAATAAATAATCTATTCTCATTAAATGAGCAATGATCGTAGATGGCGTTTAATCATACATTTGGTTGAGAAACCAGATTAAACATATTAGTTGGTTGGTAGCCGTGTTTATTCAAACTTTCTTATTGCTATTCACTTGAGTTGTAACATGTGGTCTGGCAAAGTTATCAGAATGTTCTAAGTAATGATCGGCGATAATGGATACTTGACATTGTTATTGGAACTCACATCTCGAAGCGAGAATGTAAAAAGAAACTTTACATACTATTAGAATCTAAAGTTGTAAACTTAAGATTGAGTATAATGGAGTTAAATTCACCAAGCGATACTTGATGAAAATCGTAAGAATAAAAGTGAAGAACAGCCCAAGTTTCCTTAAAGGTTAGTGGGAGGCGTAAGCTGCATAAATGAGTTTATACAAATGTTGAAGAAATCTTCCTCTGACCTTATAAGGTATAATGGTGATTAGATTCGCATTACATTTGTGATCCAAATACACTATATGTGATGTACGTCTTTATGATTCTTCATTCTTAAATCATGAGCCAGATTCTCTTATTAGCTGACTGACTCTTGTTAGAGGTCTAAATACATTTAGTAAGGGCCTCCATTAATGAGGTAGTTTGGGGGTACAATTACATAGTAATATATGAGTTCACCATATGCCGCGTCGAGGAGTCATGTGTGTGCACCACAACTATGGCGTAGCATGATTCCGTGATTGGGAATTTAGAAGTTTTATAAAAGGTATTCACGCAGTTCGGGCTCTGTTTTGGTAAGTAACTTTAAGGGAATAGAGGTAACTATGGTTACATGGAATGGATGGAGTTGTTGATCTTCGCCTTGAAAAGCTGAATGTGATGGTAGCATTATGGAGTTGTACCATATGAAAAGCTATTAGCCAAAATTATAATAATAGGTGATACAGTATGCTCGATGGAGTAAAACTGAGAAACAGAACTCGGTATTACCAACTTGACCCGATCCAATTCTGTTTTGTTGTGTTAAAAGATATTTATAAAGGCAGGTCTGTTTTTAACACACTTTGAGTTGTGTTGTAAACCTACTCGATAGAACCCGAAGTGGTTGAAACCCATTTTGATCATGATGGGTATAGTATGTCGGGATAATCTTAATTAAATGATGATTCGTTGGTTGAGGGCCGGGTCATTGAATGTAGGCGGTTATAAGTAGTATTTCGGTAAAGGATGTGATTGTAATCATATCCTCTTTGCTTTACATATCATGAAATGATCTAAGAATTCATGCAAAGCTTAAAGGATCTATGTGGATTTAAACGCCATCTCGGAGTTGAATCGCTTTCACGTGATTCAGCGAGCAGTTTCACGAGATTAATGAAGGAGGCCCAGGCATTGGCAAGGATTCAGTGGGAGCTAGTTCATTCACTTTATGGAATAAGTTGAATAATTGATTAAAATAAAAGTTCGCTTTGTGTTTTTTAATAGATTGTTAACTAAATATAGTTATTTATTTCACGTAGATTGAAATATATAATATACATGTATTGTATCCTCGATGAGTGAAAAGTTAAATCCTAGGTTAGTCTATGATTTCTAGAGAGGCTAACATAGTTGTTGATTACCTCTTCGAGAAACTGAAAACATAGGACTTGAGAGCCTTAATTAGGATATTGATAGTTAGAGGCGACAAACATTATATGGCTAACATGAATTATTTTGATTAGTGATCAGATTGATCACGTTAGCCTCTGAGGACTAGATCAATATAGGTAAGAACACTGATCTGGTATTTGGGGGAGGCGGCATGACCGAAAGCAATTCATAGAAATATGTATATGTGTCCTATGATATTTGTTTAGAATTTTAGGTTCGACAATTCTTAGACCTACGATATATAACTATCTGTGTTATATGAGCTCTGTACTTACAGAGTATGACCAAACGTCACGCATAAGAGGATTATAACGGCATGTGTTGGGTCGCTTGTGATAAGTATAACGATAGATGTTGATATATTGGGAGGATTTATCCGTCCTTGATATCTGAGGAAGATCTCGGGAGCCTCTCGCCTGATTTAGTGCGGTGATTGGTTATGGGGCGCCATAATCTTATTCGGTTCATACTCGGTAAAGAGAAGTTGTGGGTGTTTCCATGACACGAACTGTATAGTTAGCCTCGACTAGAATCGTGATAAAAATTGTATGAAGTAATCGTCAGGGAAGGTAGGAGTGTTGAAATCAATGGGAATTGATTTCCTTTTTAATGCCCGTTCACGACAATTATTGTATCGATTCATTTACCGGGTTAGTTAAATGTGATTACTGGAAGCACAAGTGTAGGATTGACCTCTCACGGTACTGCAGCCAGAGCCTTCACGTTTAAAGTGCTCAAATTTGGAATTCAAAGGAGGCTTCATGAAAGATTTGGAGATAGACTTCATTGGCATCTCACATGCAGAACTGTGGTCGCAATTGTTAATTATGTGTTTAGATTAATTTATATCATTTTGAGGATTCGGGATGTATGATTTGGTGTTTATCACAAATGGAATTCATCTTAGATTAGCAGGTGTCTCCAAAGAGCTGGCTTTGGATGCAAATCTGAAGTCTCTTCCGGACAAATTCTCTCGGTTTGTCATGAACGATATGCACAAGTTTGAGTTATCTAAGCAGAGCTGCATAAAAGATGATCCACCGAATCTTTGAGGAGCGAACTGGGAAAGACTAAAACTTCTACTCCTTACATTTTAGTGGTCCAAAACAAGGAAAAATTCAAAGAAGAAGAAGAGTTCACCAGCTGAGGCCAAAAAGTTCTAATAATCCCAAGGTTGCTGGAAAGGGAGGAGCTAGGAAGGATGACAAGTGTCATTATTGGAAACTTTGCTTGGGTCATTGGAAGTCGACTGCGAGTTCACAGATGATAGGAAGAATGGTCTCACGACCATTGCTTCCCCCCCCGCGTATTCAAGATCTGACCATGAAATGGGGCGGATGCGGGGAAGCGGAATCATAATCCATAAATATGTGACTGAATGCATTAAGGCTCAGTAGGAGATAAACCGGTATTAGAACCGCCCGGTTATATCGAGGAGTATCCACTCTTAGTGGTTAAAGCTAAATCTGAGTGATACAAATAATGACATAGACAAATAGCCTCCAATAAATGACTTGAGGTCGTATAAATGAAATAAGATGTGGGCCCATGGGTTGAGTATAAAACTCTGTTTTTATCTTACGGATGGTGATTAAATGGGGGTAAGAGCCCATTCTATATTAGTTTACGGATGGTAAATCTCATCGGAAGTAATAAATCTATTCTCATTAAATGAGCTTAATGTTTCATGAATGACAGTTTAATCATACATTCAGTTGAAACCAAGATTAAACATATTAAATTTAGTTGATTGTGCTCGTATTTTAGCTTTCTTATTGCTATTTCACAAGTTTGTAACATGTGGGTATAAGCAAGTTATCCAAAGAATGTTCTAAAGTAATGATCCCTGATTGATGATGGATCTTGGCATTGTTATTGGAACTCAGCATACCAGCGAGAATGTAAAAATGAAGTTTCTATACTATTAGAATCTAAAGTTGCAAACTTAAGATTGAGTATAATGGAGTTATATTCCTCACTTTTGATAGGTGAAATCAATAAGAATCAAGAGTGATGTAGAACATTGAGTTCACTTAAAGGTTAGTGGGGCGTAAGCTTGCATAAATGAAGTTTTATACACTAAATGTTGAAAAAATCTTCCCTGACCTTAGAGGGTATAATAGCGATTAGATTCTTGTACATTTTGTGATCGGCCCCCATATATGTGACAAGATATGATGGTCACATTATATATATATGTGAGAACTGCATGACATTTGCTTGTTAAGTTTAGATGTCATAAAGCTCAAATTGATTAATCATAATAAATTAAATTCTATAAATGAAATGATTCTCTTATTGACAAGGCAAGCTGTTCATTAGAGTCTGTCCACTAGTAAGGCTTCCGCATTAATAAGAGTGGTTGAAGTCTATTGCTAGTAATAGATTCCTTGTATGCAGCGTAGAGTGTATGTTGTGCACCTTGACTATGGCGTAGCATGATTCATTGATTGGAATTGTGAAGTTTTACTAAAGGTATTCCACGCAGCAGTTCGAATACGCTTGGTAGTAACTTTAAGGGAATAGAGGCTAACTATAGTTATATGGAATGGATCGGTTGTTGATCTTACATTGTAATTGTATGTGATAGCATTATAGGCGGTTGTACCATATGGCTATTAGCCAAGAATTTCAATAATAGATGAGAGTACAGTATTAACAAATGAGTAAACTAAAGGAAACTTGAACTCCGTATTAAGCTTGACTGATCCAATGTTTTGTTAGTAATGTTGTTAAAAGAATGTGCATTTAATAAGACAGATGTGTTTTAACACACTTCGAGTTGTGTTGTAATTCTACCCGATAGAACCCCGAGAAGTGGTTGAAACCCATTTTGATCGTAGTCGTGCATGACTATGTTATGATAATGTTAGTCATCAATGATTCCTTGGTTGAGGGCAGATTAGATGAATGTAGAGGCTATACTAAGTAGTATTTCGGTAAAAGGATGTGATTGCTTAGTAGCTGCTCATGCTTTGCTTACATATCATGAAATTATCTAAGAAGTCATGCAAGCAAGGATCCGTGTATGGATTTAAGCATGCATCACCAGTTGAGATCGCTTCCCTTGTGATTCAACCAAGTTTGGTTTTTCTGAGCTTTATACAAAGGCCCAGGAAATGGCAAAGAGACGGTGGGGAGCTAGACCATTCACTTTACGGAATAAATTGTCATCCAATTAAAACAAAAGTTCCTTTGTGTTTTTAATTTGATTGTTGACTAAACTACATGAATCGTGATTCATTCATATAGTTACCCATTATTTATTTCCGCATGCGTTGAAATATATAATATACATGTATTGTATCCTCGATGAGTGAAAGAAGTTAAATCCACAGGTTAATTACATTAGCTACAGAAGGCTGACATGATTGTTGATTACACCTCTTGACCTAGAAGCATTAGGATAGCCAAAGGCAGCAATTAGGATCTTGATAGTTAGAGGCGACAAGCATTATATGACTAACATGGTGTTTTTGATTAGTGATCGAAGATTGATCCGTGCTTTAACGAGACTAGATGATACCGTGGGGTGCCGATGCAGTGGCCAGGGGGCTGGCATGGTAGAAAAGCATTATTCATAGAAGATGTATATACGTGTCGAATGATTTTGTTTAGAATTTTTAGGTTCGACAATTCTTAGACCTACGATATATAGCTATACGTGTTATATAAGCTCACATACTTTGACTATGACCAAGCGTACGCCTTAGCGGGGGATTATAGCGGCATATGTTGGAATCCTGTGAGTATAGCGATAGATGTTGATATATTGGGGCTTGATTATCCGTCCTTGATATACAAAGGAAGATCTCGAGGCCTCTCGCACGGTTAGTGCGGTGGTTTATGGGGCGCGCAATGCTTATTATTCGAGTTCATACTCGAGTAAAAGAAAGTTGTGGGTGTTTAAAGCTGACAGCACTGCTTGTAGCCTACGACTAGAATCGCGTGATAAAATTGTAAAGATGTCGTCCAAGGGCATATGGGAGTGTTGGAAATCAATGAGAATTAATTCCCTTTTATTATGCCCGTTGCAACAATTGTGTATCAATTCATTTACCGGGTTGGTTAAATGTGATTCTTTGGAACTTAGTGTTCACTTAGTAATTGTATATTACTAGTTTTGGGTTCTCGTGATAATTTAAGGGGTTATGAGCGTTCTTTGGAATCTTATAGTGTCGTTATAATAATAGTAATTGGTCGATTATTATTATCTATTTTACTATTATACAGCCTAGAAGGTCTGCAGCATCTGATGACGTTGGATTATATTTCGTGTATGAAATTGACTACATTGCTAAATTGAGAGTTGATTGTAATCAACGAATATTCAATCAGGAATTTTACATTGATAATGTAAAATATAAATTGGATGAACCCGAATTAATTAATTAGTCAATTGAATTAATTCAATAGTTAGTTGAGGTTGTTAGTAACTTGTTAGTTACTATTAATGAAACTGTTAGTGTTTGATTTTATACTTGGTTTAATTAAATTTAGCGAATTACATTCGTTAAGCTATTCGGTTGGGCTTTATGTTTTGACCTATATAAGCTAAGCTTATTAGGTTTCAACCTGAAGTTTTTCATGAAATGAAAAAACAAAAAGCCTTCTCCATTTCTCCACCGAAGTATGGCCGAGAAAATGTCAAGGGAAGGTGAAAATTCTTCTCTTGATTTTCATCAATCCCGGCCGTATTGCCTTAAACACAAATGTAGGATTCAACCTCTCACGGGTATTGCAACCAACTAGAACCTTACATTTGAAGTACTCCAAATTTGGAATTCAAAGGCTTCTTGAAAGAATGTGTTGATAGACTTCATTTGGCATGGCTGTAAGTGCTCTGGTATTCATAATTGTTAATTATGTGTTTTGTACATTATTTTTTGAGAGCCGGGATGTATGAATTGGTGTCATCACGATTAAATTCATATTAGATTCTAACACTAATACCTTAAGATGCCACTAAAATGAAAGGCATTGATTCTTCTATGATCCAAATCGTCGGTGTCAAGCAGTTGACGACCGGCTGGGTGGAATCCATCTATTGCTGGTTGAAGTACTTGATGCCAATCCTATTCGAGAATTCATAGCATGCATCGAGCTTTGGACAGCATGGTCGATACCACATTGTGTGTAGTCGGATCGTAGGATTGATCAAGAAGGTACAATAAACTACATCTAATGAGGTTCTTTGGAATATGGATAGAGGGCAGGCGTGAACCTAATTACATTTGTTTTTGACATCGGAGTATATACTAAATCGGGAAGGAGTGCAAGGTGCAATACTACTGCGGGTGCTATGATCCGTTGCGTGCGTATTAATGCTCCAAATGGTGAACGGTGGCGTTGCGACATCACCCAGAGTTGGATGTTGATAGAAATAAAAGAAAAAAGGCTCAGAACATCCAACTTAATACAGATGACTTCACATTCGAAGATATATTAGCAAATGAACAAAGAGGTATGTGATGCTCAATCTATATTAACTTAGTACACTATATGTAATTGATTATTTGAAGTTCCCTGAATTCCTAATTATAACTATTGTCTATATTCGAGAACATGAGGACTAGATATTGACAACTGCACGTAGCGTGGTGATGAAGAAATGCCATCAAGCCAAAATTGACCGTAAGCGCTTGATCGGTTGTAGAAAGTAATGCGTGTACAAATTCCAAGTACGAGAATGGCCAGGTCTTCGTTGTTGGTTGGAGATTATTCAATGATATATAGTGGACATGTATATCAAAATTGAATCAATGAGACTTGATTTTTTGAGAAACAACCAGAAAAAAACCAGATGTGAGCATTACCAAGGCGTGTTGGATAGTGTAATTTCAGGAGTTCTTGTTGGAGGAAAGGTTGGCAAACGAGTGTATCTGTCCCACACCTTTATAGGTGGTCCCAGAGATATGAGACACCATTATTTAGAGCTTCAATGACATTTGTACAGAATTTGGCGAGCCGGACATCTTTCTCACAATGACATGTAAAAACAAATTGGTCAGAAATCAAGGAACTACTTAGGCGTGGTGAAGAATCTCAGAATAGACCTGATTTAGTAGCGAGAGTGTTCAAGGCAAAACTGAGTATTCTCAATGATAGGATCATGAAAGGATATATATTTGGTGAGGTAGTTTTAGTAGTACATGTTGTTGAATTCCAAAGCGAGGCCTACCTCATGCTCATTTTCTCATTATTCTAAAGCCACAATTCAAGTACATGGCCTTGAGGCATATGATAGGATTGTATAACTTTGAACTACCGAAGACAAAGATCCTTTATCTATCGTTATACATAGTACGTGGTAAAATGAACTCTAAAAATGTTTGCATGATAGATGGCCGATCTGAGAATCATTATCGAAGGGTTATACGGAATACACCATCATGGCAAAGAGTTATCCTATTTATGTCGGCGAAATGTGATGAGGCGGCTAAAGTCAGGGGCCATATCCTCGACAACAAATGGGTCATACCGTACAATGCAAAGTTGTTGGCCGAATTTGATTGCCACATAAATGTTGAAATCTGTTGTGATATCAGAGTTGTGAAGTATCTCTACAAATACATTCCTGAGGGCATGGCAAAGTCTTGTTTAAAGCATGCTTTCAGGAGCAGTTAGTTCCAATATTGATGAAATATGTGGACTTTCAAAATACAAGATGGTGTCCAGGCGACTTGGAGGATATCTGATTTCTGTTGAATGGAATGTTCCCATCGGTTGTGCGTTACAAGTTCATCTACCTAATTTCCAAACAATACGTTTTGAAGATGATGCAAATTTGGAAGATATCATACAGGATAGAAGATTGAAACGGACTATGTTAACTGAATTTTTTGAAACTAATCGCCCACGAGATCACGTGCAGAAAGCGTAACTTACTTTATAAAGACTTCCCCAAATATTATGTGGAACAAACAATGGAAGCATGGACAAAAAGGAAAAAAGGAGTTGTGATCGGATTGTGTGTAAATCAATCCGGTGAAAATGAGGAATATTACCTCTGGTACTTCTAACAAATGTGCAATGCCCAACATCATTTGAGAGGACTTTTTATGGTTGATGGAAAATTGTGTGAATCGTTCAAGAAAATTTGCTCACAAAGAAGACTCTCATGATGATGATGACATAGACAAAACTATGGAAGAAGCGTCGACATATCGGGCTCTTTCTTTGAATTAAATTAAGTTATTTCTTTGCTTACTGAAGCCTCGGACCAAAAAGTTATTTAATCCCATTTTTATGATCATAGCGAGAAGATTTCAAGAGAGTGCAAAAGCAACTAAACCTATCTGAATCTGACATACTGCACAAAGTTTTACAATGAGTGAATGACACGTTGGAAACCTTGGGGAGAGACATCAATGAATTCCATCTGGTGTCTTTCAACTACATTGCTACAGATATTGAACAATAGAGTACGCGGTAGAAAAGAACATTCGATATGCGATGGGGCTGAACATAAATGAGAAGGCAGATTGAAATCCCCGAATCCACATGTTAATACGTGCAGCGATCTTGGACCAATCAGCTAGGAGCTTAATTACATATATGTATCCAGATTTGAATGTTTTCCAAAATTCTCCTTTTGAAATGATGTAGAGGATAATCTTGTGTCCGAAAAATGAATTCGTCGATGATGTAAATAGTAAGCTCATCAATAGAATTCCAGGGCAAGAAGTGGTATACATTAGTGACGATCGAGCTAAGCACCAACGATCAAAGTTATGTGGACTACAGGCAGAGCCTCGAACCAAAAGATACCACGTAGAGATTAGTCTGAGAAAAAATTTGTCGGTCATTCTTTTGAGGAACATAAACCACATTGAAGGTTTATGTAATGGTATGAACTAATATATGAGCTGTGCCCTAATTTGAATTGGGTACTACTCGTATTTACCATGCAGTTTGAAATCGTGTTTGGATGCAAGTTCCTTAGGAACCAAGTCATCCCGGATAACAAATATTTAATTCCTTTTTGTAAGAAGGCAGTTTCCATTGTATTGTGCTTTCTTTATGACTATTAACAGCGCAAGGTCAAGCGGCGATTGTGTTGGCATTTATTTAAGATATCAAGTTTTTTTCATGGCTGACTATATGTTGCGTTTTGAGCAAGCTGGAGAAAATGTCAAATTTTTGTCATCCACTATCTCATTGACCCCGAAATGTTGTGTATAATGAAGTTAAGTCAATGATGCGAACTAACATTTTGGCATCGTTCCTTTTGAGTAGGATCTTTTTTGACTATATAAGTTATACAATGAAAATGGCATTATATAGCCTTGTGAGATAAGCTC
This sequence comes from Lithospermum erythrorhizon, assembly GCA_019722365.1. Taxonomy (NCBI): domain Eukaryota; kingdom Viridiplantae; phylum Streptophyta; class Magnoliopsida; order Boraginales; family Boraginaceae; genus Lithospermum; species Lithospermum erythrorhizon. Next base: position 21,175 of record JADFUC010002375.1, read on the forward strand.
AATACGATGCTCTTTTTGTATTCCACGTTATATTTTTATATTTTGATCTTTTCTTCTTCGTATTATATTTTGATATTTTGCATCTCCTTTTTTCTTTGTGGGATCGACATTAACCTTATCTACTTTATATAATGGCCATTTCGTACTTTAGTTATATATGTGTCTTTTGATTGTTTTTATGCAAATGAGTGAAACTTTTTAATGTAAGCCCGGCGTGCTTTCATCTAGCAGGTATTAAACTTCTATATGTTTATAATAAAAATGTTAAACAGCGACATCTACGTGTGTATTATGCTAATTATTTCATGTCTCCATTCGGATGAGAGAATTTGCTTATACAGAGATCACTAAAACGAAATTTGGACAACAAGGATTACTGTCACTGAGGATATACCAGCTATCACATGTGGAAAAAATTCGAAGATGAAGCGCTACATTTTCACTGACGAAAAGGTATGATAACTTATTTATGTAAATTTGCAATATCCTGTGACTAATTAAAATAATAATACATATTAATACACCTACCAGCGAAGCTGTCGGTGGTTGTACCTTGAATTCCATATACACATACGGTTCAAAAACTACATTTATTAAGTATATGATATTAAAAGTACTTTCAGTAAAAAGTCGGTTGACCTGATATAGAATCTTAATCCTTATCAATGGGTGCCTAGCGAGACACGTTAATCGTCAATGGCGGAAGTCAGACAAATCACAGTTGTAATGAGTAACTTGACTTCGTTCAAAGTACCAGCTATATTTGGAAATCTTAACAGCATCGGTATCGTACTTTTCAATTTATTATGAATATACGCTTGAATTTAAACTACTTGTTATTCCGTAACTAATACATTTCCTATTGGCCGAGACATTAGCAGGTTATTACAGCTTATGCCAATCGACAGCTATGCATCACGATCGCGGACTAAAGAACATTGACGATTCACTTTGTTGATATGGAGTAAATTAATTTTGCCTACGATGGTGTTTACATATATTTTGTAAAGACTTGCTTACAATATTCATTACTTGGATGATTCCTATCTTTGTTCTGACTTTGGGGAGAAATGAAAGAAATTATGAGTCCAATATTGGAAGAAGCTACTATAGCGCTCTAGATTGTAATTACATTAGGTGGCTAAATAATGAAATCAAAATTCAAACTCATAGGTACATACAAAACAACACTAAATATTGGATTTGTTCTACTAATCACTTCTTATAATTGTAAAAATGTATTTTCCATCATATAGATTCGTCGCTCTACGCCAAAATAAACAATCTTTTCTGATGATCCACGCTTTTTAGACTGTTTCCAACTTGAAATCATGGTAAGGATTATTCTTCTATAATAATCATTAAATTGATAGATCATCATAAGATCCTTCATCGTGGATATAATTATCTTTAATAACTTATAATGCGGGATTGTGAACTTCGTCAAATGGAAACTGCGTGTCAGACCGTCAACTATCGAAATCAACTCACCCAAGGATCTATAAAAATACTTACACTTGCCGAAATTGAAACTGCAGAGAAGGTACAACTTAAATTACAAATCTACAATTGTAAGAAAAAGTATAAGAAATAATAATAATAACGCTTTTTATTAAATTGTAGAATGGTGATTATTGGGTCAAGCCTCCTCGAATAACGTGAGAGGAACAAAAATTTTTCTATCTTGGTTGTAACAACTATTAAAGATCAAAATAAGTGCAGTCGAAGGTGTTGGAATATCTATGTTCTGATTGCCAAAAGGAAGCTCACTATGACCCTAAGGCATAAGTACTTTTACATATTAATCAAATTATATATATACTTAATCTATTATAATAAAGAGAATTTACTATCTAAGCAAGCTTTCTATTTCTGGGGCCTTTGCAATGCGTGGTGGTGGTTGATGAAGCATGATGGTCAAAGTCGTGGCAATTGACAAGTTGCGAGCGAATATAACAAACTCATCGGAAAACCAAACATATTTAGGCTCTGCAATTTGTATTTCGAACTTCAACCGCATGGTTTACAAATATTTTAAGTATTAAATGTGAATATAATAGTTCACTCTATTACAATATAGGATCAATCTTATGATGTTAACACTTTGAGCTCAAAATTTGAAGGAAAGACCTTCCTAATGTTATTGCGTCGCCCGATCCCAAACAGGCGTAAAACTCACGTTGTTAGATTTTGGGCTCGATATTGCCATAAATAGCCATTCAGTACCGAGAGACATTCGTCTTACGTAAAATACAGTGCGTCAGAGAAAAAGGAAAATTTGTGAGAGATTCCCCGTAGTCCATTGTCTCATTTGAAGCGCCGGTGAGGTGAAATTACTCTTTTCTGGCGATGTCTATGGCGTCAGCGTAAAGAAGAATCTATCCATTGGTAGAAGTGATGATACAAATGGCTCAGCTGACTCCAAACTTGACCTTGTTTCATAGCAGCTCATTGCACTTTTAGACTTCGATTATATGTAATATTATATACTTGCGTTAGATGGATATGCCAGCGTCTTATATATTTCACTTTAGACAAATACTTCAAAAAAATCATAAATTATTAATTTCTTATCATTAACTTTGTCTCAGTGCATTGCTCTTGAAACTTCTTTGGTCAGCGATTGGTACATATTTTTTACTCCCTTGTTATTCTTGAAATGGCAGCCGGACTATGTTTTCTTGTTTGTTGACATATGTTGTAACTTATACCGTTTTGGGCACCACGGTTGCTCCTCCAACTACTAGTGGCGATTATGGAATTGGACTTGAGAGATCATAATACAACTGCACTTGAGAAACATGGAGGGGCAAGTGAATCTTACATCTTCCATGAATTATATATAGTCCAAAAAATGTTCATAATTCCATATTAGTACTGAGTTCAATGATTTGTCGGGCCGGAGGGTTGTAGAGAGTTCTTTGAAAAATATAGAAATGGAATTCTTGATACAGAGGAGGGGTTCACTATGCGTAGGAGTGCCTTTGGGTCAAATACTTATCCCGTGAAGAAAGGGCGCAGTTACTGGGTATGTGGAGTATTCTTCAAATATTTAAATGCCCGTTTTGCGTCGCAATCCCCTTACGACAACTGCATTCTTTTTCGGAGGTTCCTTTGGGGTCGTAGCGATATTTGACCGCAATATCTTGATTGTCCTTGATGATATCACTTGGCCCTAGAGATACCTGAGCCGAGGTGGGATTATCATATATTGTAATTTATGATTTTTTTGGAACAATATATTATAACATTTTTGTTTTTTAGTTTTTAATATGTAAATTACTAATTTACCTTGTTGAACACGTGCGGGGCATGTGTGTTCAGCGATTGGTCACTTTCACGAGAAAAGTTAGCGGTTAGAAGTAAAAAAAACCAAAAATGAATAGCGAGTGAGTGAATGGGACCTTAAAATTCGTGAGTGAGTGAGCGAGGGCAGTGCTTGTGAATGATGGTTGGTGCTTTTGCCCTCAGTTTTTTATTCTAATTTGTTTTCATTTTTTTTATTAATGTATTCTCTGTACTTCCTAATGAATTTCTATTCTTTTTGTTGTTTTTCGATTCGGGATGAAGATGAAGATACGATTGTAGAGTTGTCATGTGATTTCTCCAAATTGAACTTGAAATTATTAGTAATCTTATTTCCTTGTTTATATACAATGTAATGAATTAATAATAAGCATTAACATTTTTTGTAACCTTTTGCAGGGTGGTTGAGCTTGTTATGGCTGGATTACAATGATCTCAATAACATTTTGAAGCTATGAACTCTTATGGGCATATTAAAGATATGGAATCTTTTTGTCAAGAGTAGACATGTTTTTCATAATTTGTATGGTTTATGTTTTATGAACTTTCTACATGTTCTTATTTTGATAGATTATGTGTTTTGTGGATGAGGGATTGTTTTTCATTATTTTGTTAGACGGATTTGAGATGGTTGAACGTATTGATGGTATTGAATTATTTGAATATTGATGCATGATTAGGGATGCAAAAATGCAATCGAGAAAAATACTCATTTTAGTAAACGACTTAGGGTAAAAATGCCAGTGTAAATTACAAAAATATCGGGTTGGGTAAAACCGGACTCGAAAATTCAATAAATACGAGCCAAGTAATGAGCCGGGTTTTGATGGCTCGGTTAGTGGACCGGGTTCGGGTACAATAGTGGACACCCGGCTCGATAGTACTGGGTAATTACCCAGTTCGGTTAGGTCACAACCTGGTCGGGTAATTCGCTCGTATCCAGCTCACTTATAGCACTAGCATCATGTAGGCAATCCCATGCTAAATCTCTTCCTCAATTTCCTTCTTATTTGAATATAGGCAATTCAAAGCTAAGTGGGGCCCACATTGAAAATGTAACCCTCCTTGTTTTTACAATGACTTTTCTAGCCTAACAATTATCCAGAATTAATTTTTATTTTGATCAATATTTTTTATTTTTCAAGATCTATTAATAGAGTCCGAGTTTGTAACATGTGGGTAGCAAAAAAAAAATTATTAGATGGAATTACGTGAATGAAAGAGAATGTGAAAAACTTCATGAATGTATATTTGTTGTGACGTTTGTAGGCATTGGAGTATTATGAGATGGAAGGAGAATAATTTGAGATAACAAGAGAGAATGTGCTAAATTTTGTCTACTTGGTGGAGATGTCTAAAAAATGAATCTAGGATACTTTTAACAAAATAAAAATAAAAATTGTTAAACTTTTTGTCTAGATAAGAAGGTTGAGTTCTAGGTACGTCTTTTATATGATGAAAAAGCCCCATATTCATTTAGGACAAATGACACCAAAGATTGCTCATCTTTGTTAAAAGCCTCATTCGACCCATGATGATTCAACAGGTTTCGATCATTGATTTTCTTTATAAATGACAAATTTGGTCATTCGAGTTTTTCTTCATTTTTTTCACGTTTTTGTGATGTGTCGTATAATCATTCCCCGTGTCATTCTTGTAAAAGGCTGCGCCTTGAAAGACAAAATACCCCTTCCCAAAATATGAAAAAGTGAAGAAACACTGGGTGTGGCCTCCAAATGGTTGAAATGGCCAAGTGTGATAAAAATGGCTTAAGTTGAATCAGGATGTCCGAATGTAAATTTTTAACAAACGTGAGCGATCTTTGGTGATATTTACCCATTCATTTATTTAAAGTTCTCCAACAAGTCCAACATATGTGATATGTCCACTTTTTAACTTTGTTAAGACTTGATTCTCATTTTTTTTTAAATGTTAAATGTGGACGAACAACGGAAGGGCTATTAGCGCGAGGCTTGATCAAGTCACAATTATTCTCTCACAATTGTTTAAAATAGTATATTTATCTTTAAATTTTATTAAAATTTTTGACATTTTTGTATTATTGACCAGCAGGAATTTAAAAAATTACTAACAAAACTAATAATTTATTTTATAAAGGGGCAAAAGCCCCAATCATCATACATGTTTTAGGTTAGATTCGAGTTCGTCACCCACGTTCAAATGTCCTTGTTAAATCAACATGTTTCAATAATGGGCAAAATGGTCTTCCGTGCGGAATCCGTTAATTACGAGGGTATTTTAAGTAATTTTTTAAATTGGGCGGCATTGTCATCATAGCGTTGCACGGGTTCAGATTCGTCAACGCAAGTTTCAAAATGTCCTTGTTAAGTAACAAGGTTTAAATAGGGCAAAAGTGGTCCAAGTGTGATATAATCCGTTAAGTTACTACTTTTTATCAACGTGACTATCATATATAGATTTAATCTTCCAAAGTTTTCTTAACGGCAAAATATCCAACTTCGAAGAGCAGAAATATGCACCACGATGTTTCATTTTGCATTATCGAATGTATCGATACTAATTTCACATATAAGAATGTTATTTTTAGTTTGAAAGGTTAGGGTAATGAAAATTCTTATTGTAGTTGTAAAGTATCTTTGTTGTTGTTGATGTCTAACTTTTTTGATTTTATATTGTAGTTCCTTTGTCCCCGAAATGATTGTCGATTTGAGTTTTTTATGATTTTTTCTTTCTAATTTTTATTCCTTAAGTTGCTATTTTTTTTACATGATTAACAGCTAAATTAGAAAGAAAAAATCATAAACTCAAACTAACATTCTTATAATGTGAACTTTTAGATTTGATACATTTGGATAATACAAATGAAAAGCATTAGATACGTATATTTCTTGTTAACTAGTTGGATGCTTCTTTGTTAGAAAAACTTTGCGAAGGTCGTCGAAAAAGTAAATTAATAGCGAGGTTGTGCTTAACTTGATGTTGGAGCAGATGTCATTAACAACGGGCCGCGGCAGTCTGAAATAAATAACCTGAGCACGGGGAATTGTTACTTGATTCAGTGCCCAGCTTCATCTGGAGGGTACTAACCCAGAAAAGATTGCACTATAAAGAGATGTTACAACGAAGGTCTTACTAGACAGTATCCTAACTTCTACGCCCTAGAATACTCTATCAACTAGTTGAACCCGAGGCTCACGATTCTTCTGATCTCGCTGTCTCATTATGACGGCATAGATTAAGAAAAATGTCTCCGTTTTCGAGACATCCCTTTGTCAATGTCAAACGGTGTACAATCAGTTTGAGTTGAAAGAACAAAAACTCAAACACACTAAAATAAAACAACACACGTAAGTGATGAAGAGAACAACTATGTAGAATGTTTTTGATCATGTTGAGTCTTACGTCCACTACTCGCTATAGCCCAGTATAATGTAGACACAATCACAAGTCTTGATCAATCTTCCAATCACCTTTAAGGCTCTTAGTTTATTCAAGAAGAAAGCTTTTTCTCCAAAGTCTTTGCCAATTTCGAACATAATATCTTCCGCATAAATTGTTGAAATCATTGAGAATTAGTTCCATTTATTATGCAAATTGCGACAATTGTGTAACAATTCATTTACCATTGGGTTAAATGTGATTATCAGAACTTAGTGTTCAACTTAGTAATTATATATTACTAGTGTAGGTTCATGATAATTTAAGGGAGGTTATGAGCGATTCTTAGTCTTTCTTCGTGTCGTTATAATAATAATGGTGGTCAATTATTATTTATTATACAACAATATACGAGCTGAAAGTCCACACACATACGGTGGCGTTGGAGTTATATTTCATGTATGAAATTAAAAGAGAACTATAATTGAGAAATGTATTTCTGTTACAAGGGATACATTTTATGTAGAATATCGATTGAACAAATAGAATCAATTAAATAGTTATTTAATTGGTTGGAAATAATTACAATGTTATCGATAACTTGAAAGATTATTGATATTGTCTCGTTACTATTTAATTAGCTTAATTAAATAGTTCAACTCATGCTTGACTCATTAGTGTCTTAACGAACTAATAGAGGGATATGAGTATTATCTTAGCAGGATACATAGAACTTTGTTTAGCACTGGCGCATATAAACAAACTTTAGGGTTTTCATCAAAAGTTTTGTAAAACTTTTTCACCAAAAACATTAAGCGCTCCCCCACGGCGAAATTCTCCCAGAATTTTGGGGTTTCAGTTTTGTTCGTTGCTTGTTTCTTAGGATAGATTAGTTCAGTTGACCTCTTTAGTGTGGACTAGCAGAGATATCATACGATTGATATTACAACAAGAATACTGAAGGGAAGTCAAATTCACGTTGTGAATTTGAAGCGTAATAGTTTTGGTGGAATTTACTCCATTTAACATTTGTAAGTCCTGTTAAATATAATTTAATTATATGTTTTTATATAAATAATGTAGTATGCACTTTAAAGATCCCTCGAACTATGGATTTGTATTTATACTCCTTATATCATTGTAATTTTCTTCAGTGGCATCATGAGCCAGTAAGTTTCTTTCGTTATTTATTTTATGCTTGTTTTGTGACATCAATTTTTTTATTTGATTAATTCTTGTTCATATATTTGTTGATAAATATATGAAATGAATAAATCACCATGTTCTTGATTATTGATTTACATGTGTTACAGGTTTATGATGATGTATTATCATATTTTGTGCTATGGATTTTGTTCATAAATTAAAGGGCGATTTAATTGATTTTGTTTCAAAACGATTTTGTAAAACGTGTTTGAAGTGTAAATTTTTAAATTAAAACCTAGTACAGACCCCAGATATCATGTAGAAGATCTCCATTAAATTTCATAATTTTCAAATTTTTTCTAAGTGCCTCAAAACAATTTTGAGATTTCTGGACTGTTTAATTAATAATTAAATATGAAAAATTTATTTTAATGAACGACCAGTAGGATTTGTTCAAGAAAATTATGAAGTTTAAAGTGTTCGAATTTCATAAATTTTGAAAATTTTAAAGCCTAAAAAGCATTTTTACAAACGGAACAAATTAAATCTAAAGAAAACGAGTTAAATATGGTATTATTACCATAAATCGGCCGACCGACTTTAAAGGCCTACGGGGCGTCCGGTCATCGGATCGGGGTGATTTTAGTACCACAATAATGATGGGACGGCGACTGGCGGAGGCGTGTCGGCCAGTAGGCGTATAGTCGTCCGAGCCCGTTATAGCGTGTCTTTAATTTTGAAAACACAATTAAATTTATTAAACATTTTGGTTTCTAAAATTATGGGACTAGTTACATTCGGTTTTTATTGATTATTTGTCTTTTAATCAACTAATTAATTGTAATTAATTATCGTGACATTAAATTAATTTCCTTTATATTATATCTTTTTAAATTAATTTTAAAAGTGATATAACAATTATAGTAACAGCTTCACTACTTAATGTATTTTAGAAAATATTTGTGATGAATATTTTTCTATAATATGTATATGGTTAATAATTATTGGTAATAATTATTAATTGACATAATATTATGATAATTGAGTTTATATTAATTAATTTTAATATGTGTAATTACATGGATTAATTAATTTGATAATTCTAAACATGCATTTTCCAATGCCATTTAAAATATTTATTAAGTTCATTTGCTGTGATTTAATAAAGTGCATATTTTATGTGTGGTGATTGGAATGGAGGTATATAGATATGGCCCATTTATTTATTTTTTCGATTAGCGAACGTAATGTTGTAAATGACCTCTTGGTCTGCTGTGTATTTATTTATTCTTGTTTTGCCACCAAACTGCAATTTGTCCCGAGATGAGTTGGTATGTAAATATTGTAACAAGTGAAGATATTGAAGATCATTTCACGGTGGTGATCTTGGTGGACTCGGATGGATCGAGAGTACAGAATCTGAAATTAGGACTTATGTTGGTATTTGATAAATACTTGTAATAGGTTCTAGGGGCCATGTCATTATATCTCTTGAATGTGCATTACTTGTTTATTTTTCATGTTGCATGTATTGCTTGATTATGTGCTAGTATGCATGGAGTAAGTAAAAGCAAAGTAATAATAATCTCGCAATTAAAATTTAAGCAAAGTATCGAAGCGATTTTAAGTTGTCTGTCCAGCTGAAATCAATTGATAGTGTTACAATGTTGCATTTGATATGACAATGGATAAATGTTGAAGTGATTTCCGCTGCGTTGTGGGCTTTCAAATAGTCAATCCAAGTAACACTTTGGTTTAATTGGTATGCTTAACGGTTTTGGAGATAATCTGATGGGTGGCGTCATGTAGAATCTTTAGTGACCTGAAGTTATGTAGTTTTACATAATTGGTTTGACAACTACTATTATAGCTGGTTCAAAATGTAGCGGTGTTAGTTTGAATTTAAGTGTAATAGGTCTTGATACTAATATATTTAGTGAGATTTGAAGTATTAGTATTTACTTTACAATTTATTTGTAGTGTTTTAGCATGATGATTTCTTTGATGCATTATTTGTTACTTATTCTTGTAGAACTAATGGCTGCAGCTATTCTTTACCCTAGAACTCTTGCTTGAGCTACATTAACTTTCATTTGCGTGTATGATGGTGCAAATTTTGAGGCGATGGTCTCGTGAGTTGAAGGTTGTCTTCCAAGTTGCCGCAGGATTAGATCGTCTTGTATAAAAGAAATTCCTATAAGACCTTAAGGAGGCCCATTTGATGTATGCGCACACGGAAAATATGAGTTGCGTAAAGGACTCTGCCTGGCGAAGTGTCTTATGCTTACTCGGATGGAGCAGTTTCGGGCTGCATGATGAAGTATCACGTATATGACATTTATCGAGAGGAAGCTCTTGTGAGTGAATGGGAAGATGAGGAGAAATCTGAAACTTTTCGTTCTTACTCGTGGTATGGTAGAAATCTGGCCGATTCGATTGCGCACTTGAGGTAATGGATCGGCCAGAGTAGTGCGAGATCGCCCGGGATGCAGATAAGCCCCGAGTTAGAGTTCTTTAGCAGCGTGAGATGCACTTTAGTCGATATGTCTAAGTATATCAAAGGCTATACTTGGTCTGAGGTCGATCGAGCCACCGCCGAGATTCATAAACAAATAACCATTAACGTCTTGTGAGCTTTTGGATATGAATAAAAGAGTCTTTCGACTTCTCTTGTCGTTGCCTCATGGTAAATGTCATGGCGAGGCAGAGAGAGGCAAGGTGTCTCTGAGATGACATCTGCCAGCATTGCGAAACTCAGGGTCATTTGGAAAGGCGGCTGTAGGAAATTCAATCGAGATAGGAAAATGGTTTAATGTAGCACGAAGCCTAAAAAGGTGTGTATGTTATTGAAGTTTGTAGCTTTAAAATTCTCGCCGTAGATTGCTGAGCCGCAGTTGTAGTTCTTATATTTGGCCGTAATATGCAGGAACCAAGTCAGAGTAGAAGACTTCGAAGGGGAAATGGATACTGGCATTGTGGGAAATGGCGCGAAGGTTGCGCCACTTGCAGTAGGATCCGTTAGTTTTAGAACCCCTTGCGGGCCTTGTTTTGAACTTATCTCCGGTTTACTATGTACACGCAATTTGCGGGAATATTATTCTATTTACTGTTTTTGAATAATGATGGTTTTCATTTTCAATAGATCGATGAATTTAGGATCACCGAGAATGGGGTAGTGACTGCTACCGCCTCCGCCCAAAATGGTTTTATACGTTTAGACATGATTAATGAGTCATATAACATAAACTTAAAAGCGGAATAAGCCTATGACTTAAACCAAACATACTGTGGCATTGCGAGACTAGAGTCACGTGCGGGCGAATCAAGAAACTCGACAGGTGGAATACTTGAAGGTTTGATTATGAATCATCACGATAAGTGTAGTGCTTGCACTTACGGGCAAAATGACCAAAAATGCGCTTTCAGCGGCTTAAATGAAAGGGCAAGTGATTTGTGGGGGATCATACACCTTTGATGTATGTGGGCCAATGAACACATACGCAAGGAGGTTATAACTTCTTGCATTCGTTTCTTGATGACTACGGTGAATCACGATTTTGTGTATACGATGAGACCTGAGAACACGAGTCCTTTGGAAGAAATTCAAGGAGTTCCAAAATGAAGTACAAAACCAATTGGGCAGGCGATAAAGATTCTCGATGCGATAGGAGGTGGAGGAAATATTTGAGTCACTGAAGTTGTCTTCATCTTAAAGTGTGGTATTGTTTCTGGCTACGCTCCGGCGAGGCATACGGGATAATGGCGTGTCCAGAAAGGAGAAATCGAACCCTTTTGACATGGTTCGATCTATGATGAGCTTCTCCCCGATCTACCCGATTAATTTTAAGGGATATGCACTTCTAAGCGGCGGCACTTAACTTAAGCGGATGTCTTGATCGTGAGATAAAACTCCCACATGAAGCGTAGTTTGGAAAGATTCCCACGTGTTGGGTTTTTAAGATTTGAGTTTGTGAGGAAACTATGTTAAGAGATTAACAAAAGACTCCGCTTGCGCCCAATGCGATAAATCTTTATTTGCATAGGATATCAGGGAAGCGGTTGGTTCACTAACCTGCGCGACGGGGAGAATAAAATGTTACATTGCGAGCAGGGAGTATTCGCGAAAGGAATATCATCGAAAAGGACTAAAGTAATTGTTAAATCTTGATGAAGCTCAGTGATAAGAGTGTTCGATGCTCGGTACATCTAATGCAAAGAATCGACACACCACAAGAATTGGAACCTTCTTTCATAGAGGCCGGTTAGCGATCGCGAAGGCGTGGAAGGAGGCAACCAACAGGAGATCAGCGAGGATCGCCCACGAACGAGCTGGTATGGGTGACTTTCATCATTGAGAGTAGCGAGCCCACTTCTTACAAAGAAGCAATGAATAGCAAGGATGCTGACAAATAGCAAAATAACCACTCACAATCGAGATGGATTACATGCTTACCCAGCGGGGGTTTGGTCGCATTTGGTTACCAAATGGGGCTGTACAGTGAATGTAAATGGGTATTTAAGAAGAAACATGATAAAGGCGGAGCGTTGATGTTTTCAAAGGCCCAGACTTGTAGCGAAAGGTTTCAAACAAGTTCCGCGGAATGGACTATGGCGAAACTTGCTCGCCCGGTGGCTATCACTTAAATCCGTCCGGATAATCTTAGCGTTCTTTGCGTTTCGCTGACTATGAAATATGGCAAATGGATGTAAAGACCGCTTTCTGAATGGAGATTTAGGAAGATGTATGCGTGAGTACGGCTCAGGGCTTTACGTATGCAAGGACTGAAGGTATGCAGAAGTTGCAAAGAATCCGTTTATGGTCTTAAGCGGGCATCCGCGAGTTGGAATCTACGTTTTGATGAATCGATCAAAGTTTGGTTTCGTAAAACGAAGAAAGAATCTTGTGTATACAAGAAGGTAAGTGGGAGTTATGTCATTCATAGTCCGTATGTAATTTGACATCTTTCATTGGAAACAACGAATTCAACTGGTCAAAGGATTGGGCGTACCAAATGTTTCAATGAAAGGACTTAGAGCGAAACACGATATATACTTGGAATAAAGATCACGAGGATTCGGGCAGTGATTGGACTTTGTCGGGATACTTATGTGAATGGAGTGCTGCAGTTACGGCTTATAGTAATTCGAGAAGGGTAATCTCACAGGACATGGAGTTCGGCTCAGCGCGGTGTCCCAATGCAGTCTTTGAAGGATGAGCGAGAATGAGACATACCTTATGCTTGATATAGGATCCATCATGTATGCCATGTTGTGCACTAGACGTGTGTCTTATCGCTAAGTGTAACAGTAGATACAAGCTAATCGGTGAAAGCCCGATGGATTGTAGTGAAGTGCATCTTGAAGTATGCGAGGAAGAACTAAAGATCTTTCTTGAGCATTTATATATAGTGGAGATGAGGAATTACTTGATGGCATTTGACGGTTCAGCCCGGCAGAGGCATTCTCGTTCAGTCTGGGTATATTTTGACTTCAGCAGTAGGCGGTATCTTGGAGAGTTCAAGCGAAATGCTGTTGCCGGTTCACACAGGAATCTGGAGTACATCGCATGAGGACAAAATTGGCAAAGTAAAACGGAGGCCAGTCTGGCAGGCCACTTTACTAAACCACTAAGTCGGGCAAAGCATGATGAGCATGCGAGGAAACGTAGGTCTTAGGCAGGATAATAGGTGGTGTTAGGTTAAGTGGGAGTCAGGTATGTATCTATTGTGTTATGTGAACAAATATTTGAATATTATTGCTTATATTTTAATATATTTGTTTGCTATGACTACTATGTTTGAATTTACATATAATATATATGTAGTGTATCTCGATGAGTGAAGGTTAAATCCCCAGGATTTAATTACATGTTTTCTAGAGAGAGGTAACATGAAGCTGGTGAAATTACGCCTCTTGAGCCTAGAAGCATGGGATAGCCAAAGGCAGCAGTCGGATCTTGATAGTTAGGGCGACAAGCATCCTTATGACTAACTTTATGGTGTTTGATTAGTGATCCAAGATTGATCCGCGTTAACTCTTGAGGACTAGATGATACCGTGGGCTGCGGTCTGCAGTGTTGAGGAGGCTGGTATGATCGAAAGCAGTCATAGAATAAACATATCATTGTCACATGACATTTGTTTATAATTTTAGGTTAAATCGATTCTTAGACCTACGATATATAACACTATCGTGTTATACCGATACGTACTTTGACTATGGGCCGCGTACGCCTTAGGGGATTATAACGGCATATGTTTAGATTGTACTTGATGAGTATAGCGATAGATGTTGATATATTGGGAGGGATTTAATAAGATCACTGATATCTGAGGAAGATCTCGTACCTCTACCAGCAGGTTGAGTCTTGATTGGTTTATGGGACGCCATAAATGCTTATTGGTTTAATACTCGAGTAAAGAAAGTTGTGGGTGTTTAAGCACTTGCTTAGCATGGTTAGCCTAAAACTGAGATGAGGTGTGAATGTCGTCGAGCGAGTGGGAGTGTTGGAAATCAATGAAATTGGTTCCATTTATTATGCCCGTTCACGACAATTGTGCTTGATTCATTTGCAGTTGGGTTAAATGTAGTGCTCGAACTTAGTGTTCAACTTAGTAATTGTATATTCATAGTGTGAGTTAAAGCTGACATTTGGGGTTATGGCGATTGCTAGATCTTACTCATTAATCGTTATAATAATAGTAATTGGTCAATTATTATTATTATACAACTTACTAATATCCCGAGCCTAGAAGGTCACGCTATGCAGTGGCGTTGAGTTGCATATTTCATGTATGAAATTAAAGAACTATATAATTGAGAAATGTATTTCTCCCATTCTGAGATTCATTTATGTAGAATATCGATTGACAAATAAGAATCGATTAAATAGTTATTTAATTGGTTCGAGTAATTACAAGTATTTATCGATAACTTGAAAGATTATTAATCAATGACTGCATTCTTATTTAATTAAGCTTGAATTAAATAGTTGACTCGATGTGACTCATTAGTGTCTTAACGAACTAATAGAGTTAACGAGTCGAAGCTAATGCTTAGCAAGGGTTCAGCTTTATCGGGCTTATTTTAACACATGCTATATATAACAAACTTTAAGGGTTTTTCATCAAAGTTTTGTAAAAACTTTTCACCAAAAAACCTAGTAGCACTTCCACTTTGGCGAAATTCTCGAAATTTGGGGTTTCTGGTTTTGTTCATTCTTGTTTACTAGCATAGATTAGTTCTTGATTGACCTCACGGGTGTGGACTAACTAGAGATATCATACGATTGATATTACAACAAGGAGGCGAAGGAAGTCAAATTCACGTTGTGAATTTGAAGCGTCAATGAATTTTGGTGAAATTTACTCCATTGCCTTTGTAAGTCTGTTCATATAATTTAATTATATGTTTTTATATAGAAAAATAATGTAGTATTATGCACTTTAAAGATCCACGGAACTATGGATTTGGCATTTATACTCATATATCATAATGGTACTCAACTCATAAATAACATTCCTTTTCGATTGAGCAAATCACCAATCCACGTCGGTGGTTGGTGAATCAACGGTAAAATACTCCCATATTCCGCTCGTTGTATCCGTACCTTATGGCCGTAACTTTTGAAAATACATCAATAAAATACACTTGCAAACTCCCCTTTTGGGTTTGTTTTTATGACAAATTCAAACACGAGAAAAATATAATCAACCACAGCGATATATCAACCAACGAAGCACCCAAGCGAAGATAGTATCAAAAGCGATAGTTGGCATCGAAACAAAATCCAAAACAAAGATAACCCGAGTTTATCGAAGTACCATGTTTACCACAAATTGTTGCAAAAGCGTGTCATGACATATCACAAAAGCGTACAAAACATCAACCTTCTTGTAAATCCTTGGAATTTGCCTATTTGTCTCCTCAAAGGCCAAACACTATAAGACTTCTTCTTGAGCGTTAAATCGAGCGATGAGATGGATTGGCGGATGAGCTCCCCCGTAACACTTTCCTCTTTTTTTTTCTTTTTTTTGAAGAAGTAAGGTTTATGGGTTTAAGAAAAATAATAAAATAAGTAAAAATTGAATAAATGTGTTTCCATCTAAGAGAAAATCGCGATAGCATGCACTTGTCGGTCAGCTTGTTATAACCGTGTCGTCCTTCGTGAAGTGTTCCTGACCCGACCAGTATTTGCTATTTCTCCAGGACCAGTGAGGATCTTAAAGCTTCCAAAGGCGGTTGTATCAGGCCTTTGTAAATATATCTCGCAATTGTTTGTCCGAGCTCGCGTGTTCCAGAAGCCTGGCTTTCCCTCGCTTGATTCTCTAATAAAATGATGTCTGATGTCAATGTGTTTGGTCCTGCTATGTTGAACAGGATTCTTGGATATGTTTATAGCACTCAAGTTGTCGCAGTAAAGTGTCATAACTTACACTTTTGGCCTTGTATTCCTCCGGTGTCACATTTTAAATCCCGCAGAGTTGAGTACAAGCTGGCTTCCGACTATGTGTATTGACTTCGGTGAATAATAATGAGCAATTTTGCTTTACTAAACCATGAAATGAATTGTTTCAGGAAAACATCCACGATGTACTTTAAACGTCTTGGCCTTAGAGCCCGATCAATGGCGATAACTTTGCCAAAGTCTTTGTTTGTATCAATGTGTACAAAATACCAGATGCATTGGTAAAGTGCACATGTTGATTATTCTTCATATGATTTAAGTGACTCTCCTTGGGATTAGCTTGGAATCTTGCACGTACACCAGTAGTAGGAGATATAGAATTACTCTTGGGCCAAATGAGAAGGTTGCCAATCGTATACGTACGTATTATACATCCAATGGGCAACGTCTTGATCTTTCTTTACTTTAGTGTCCTTTTGCTTTTAGCATTTTCCAGACAAATTTCTTCACAAGATCTTTTGGCGTACTTTAAGCGGACAAATATGCTATTTTCATTTGTCTTTTGTAGGCCCAGTAATTTAACTCACATGATACTAGATTTCAAGGTTTACTTTTAAATACGATTTGAGACAAATTGTTGCGCGTTTAGTACGTTTATCCAAACCTTGATATCATCCGTAAATTTGTTATCGTAATTTGTGCTTTCTCCAGAACAACGTGTTGTGTCCCCAATCGTATGCCCGTTTCCACCAAAAATTTAGTAAGTCTGCGTACCGAGCCGAGGTGCTGTAAGCCCGATATAAAACCTTTTTTAGTTTATCTTTGGATAATCTGCATCAACAAAACCCTTAAGTTTACTCCACATAAACTTCTTATTTGATGATCCGTTCAAGAGCACTTTTTGTCATTTGAAATAAACGACTTTCATTAAGCAAGCGGAGCTAAATACTTAATCATTATGGCTTAATCTTTGCGAGGTCTGAGAGTTTCTTAGAAATCTATACTTCGGCTTGTGAAGCAACCTGTGCCGCTGGCCAGGTGCTGTTGCTTATAGCATTCCTTGATCATCGGTTTATTTTTGTAAATCCACTTTGTTCCATGACATTTATCGCCTCGATTAAGGAACTAATTCCCAAAACATGTTCTCAAATTGAAAAAGTTCCTCTTTGTAAGCATTTATCCAAAATTCATCTTTAAGAGCTTACGAGACATTAGCGAGGTTATTGAAGAGATAAAACATGTTGACCAACAATCAAACCATGCCAGATGTCTGCTCTCTATAACAGCCTTGTTAAATTTCTTCAAAATTCCGATTTGCCCGATTATGTTATCAACGGGATGCTTAACGAATCACGGGCATTTGGTTCGAAGCAACTGTTATCAGCGAACTGTGCTTCTATGAAGTTCGGTCCTCGTAGTACCTTTTGTTTGAGCAACTTTTGTTATCACTTGGTATTAGCACTTCTGCGGGATTCGGTCCTCGTAGTACCACTTTGTTTCAATGACTTGTTATCAGCAGTAGACTTCTGCTGATCGGTCTGGCGATGGTATCGCTGTTTGACGACTTTTATCGATAGCGATTAACTGCGCAAGGATTCGGTCGGCGTGGTACCCGCACTGTCGTAACATCTTCTTAAATCCATGTTCGCTTTTTCTATATTGCTTTCTTGGTCAAACACCTTAGCATTCACGAGACTCCATAATGAGTTGAGTTTTCTTGTTGAACTTCTTGGAAGGCTCTGCTTGTTCTTGGAGTATCCTAGAAAAATGCCTTAAATCGCCTTTTACGTGAACTTATCTTGGTTCACGGTCCGCCCAAAATATAACAAAACTGCAAAATGTGGAAATATTGAACATTCGGCTTTCTTTCCTCCCATATTTCATAATTTGTGCGATTTGTTCCCAGTGCGAAAAGTGAATGCGGTTGTGAATATGACAATTAGTGTGATAGCCTCGGCTAGAGCTTGATAGGAAGCTTTTGGCATGAATCGCTTAACACGTGCCGTTTCTTGATAGTGCGGTTAGCACCACTTTTCGGCTTGACCCGTTTTGTTGTGGTGTAATGGGTGGTGATACTACATGGTAGCCGGCTCGAACAAAAAAAAAAATGTAAGAGTCTGGGAATTTTCAAACTCTTTGCCGTGATCGCTTCTAATCCTTATGATAGAAACATACTTTTCCTCGAGTTGGTATTGTTTGAGTACGTGAAGGTATACGATTTCTCATATGAATTCCGCTGAGTGTAGCGAGAAAAGTCATCAACACATACGTAAAACATACTCTTTCCACCAAAACTTTCCACCGTTGGACCCGTAAGATCCATATGCATGGCTCCAAACAAGTTGTTACCTTTGTTGCAAGCGATGGTGTAGCACAATGGTTACCCGACTTGACATTCTCCGCATGTTTCTTACATTTACCTCGACTCACGGGTAGACCATAAGCCTCCATTTTAATCAGCTTTAAATGTTTTGATAGTGGTATGACCTTGACTTTTTATGCCACAAAATAGACTCTCACTTGAACCTTGCTTGTAAGCGTGTGAATGACTGAAAGATAGAAATTATAAATGCAGGCAAGACTGTCTAAATCCCAGCCCCTACTTGAATTTGTCTTTCTCATACTACATTTGTCTTTGTCAAACGCCCTTGTCCCATTCGTTGTCGCAAGCCGGCGATGCTAATCAAGTTGGCCATTAATCCTTCCACCGACAAAATATCCTTGACTTAGGTAGCCTACTATATTCGATTGTCCACTTGCGAATGATTTTCCGCTTTAGCTCCGTCACAAAAGTTTACATATTCTCCTTGATGAACTTCAGTTGTTAGAGCGATCCGACTACCCGTCATGTGTTTAAGGCACCGCTATCAAAGTACCATCGATGTTGAACAACTTCGGTGAGGTATAAGCAACTTGACTAACAACCTCTTTCATAACCCATTTGAGTTTTGTGAATTGAATGCACTCTTCCACTTTTCAGCATTTTGTAGCAATAGGTGCAATGTGCCCTCTTTTTCCACAGTAATAACATCTCCAGACATACATTATGAGTTACGTATGTTGATCAATGTACTCAGTCATCCAGGTAAATAAGCAAGATTGCATTGTATGATCTTCAGCAAATCCAATTCCAGAATTATCACCATGTGTTTTTCCTTTTGAGTGCTCGAATTAAATCATTCTGATCCCCTTCTCGAATCTCTTGGCCTTGCTTTCCCATTCCATAACCTCACTTTGCAATATATCAACGCGTTTCTTTAGTTCATCATTTTCTTTTTCCTCTGAAACATAGATGTTAAACACGGCCATTTCTTTGAAAAATTGTGGTAGTTTTCAATAAGCTCTTCATGGTGGATCCTTTATCATCACTTTATCATCACGGAGTCGATGTAATTTATCAACGATTGGATTGACATATTGGTATGCATCGAGAAATTTTTCCATAAATGCCACAAAATTGCTAACTTTGTTTTCAGTTGGCTCTTCACCAAATAAACATCTTGGCGTTCGATGTAGTGTAATAGCTCATGGCCCCTTCTTTATGTAATTAGGACATTCAACTTGTATGTGGCCATATCTTGGCATTCGCATTATTGTATTCCTTTGGCTTTGGATGTTTGACCGTAATTTGTGCCATTTTTGTTACGATTTTTTCCATACATTGTTCCTCGGTACTGGCGGTGCGCCTAAATACCCCCATGTGTTTTGTTGAACTTGCGCATGGTTTTGTTGAAACTTTTGGCTATGTTCATAGTTTCGACAGTTCTCTTAGATTTCCTTTCGCCATTAGATACTTTAAGCGCTTGATCCACCCAACTATTTCCCGGGTCTCGCCGTGAAAATTAAATACCGAGATGTGGTTAAGTTTCCAACGATTAAATCCCCGACTTTCATCGTGGGAAGATCTTCTTATAACCCCGATGGCGGTGTGCAAATCTCTTGGGAAGGGTTACAGGATGCTTTCCTCATGAGTTTTTAAGTTGCTCATAGCTTCTCTAGTCGCAAATGATTCATTTTGCGATATCAATAATCTTAATTGTAGGATGAAACCATCTTCCTGTCTTGAGCCTCCCATCGGGTAGTGAGTTGTTGGAGCCTTAGCATTCCTTTTGTGTGCCCGTAGGCAATTTATGTATCCTTCCCAACGTCCTTAACAGGTACCACGAGCTTATCATTTTAGTAAAATAGCATTTAGAGCTTTACTATTTCCCAGGGACAATTCTTAACCCCGTGATACTCAATCGGCCTCACTTTTTTGACAGTTGTAACACCATTGTTAGTAACGATCGGGCTTGATCCATCTGTCAAAACCCAATTTCCAAGTTTTAGTATCGACAGATCTTAAGAGAAAACTGTCGTCTTGGCCTTCAGTATGGGTGGTTTGTCCCGTCCAACAGCGGAGGGGCGACTAATTGGTTTCGCCGGCCCCGTTCCATCCGTGATGCTACTCTTTACGATCGGCTCGGTTATGTCGAGTGCGGCTACGATACCAATTGAAAAAGAGCCAAGTGTAGCGAGGTTGTATGATATTTAGGGCAGATAAATAAATAACACTTGGATAGCAGCAGTCTGAGGAAATAAATATCTGAAACACCGAGGAATTGTTCACCCGATTCGGTGCCGCGGCGCTACGTCACGGAGGTATAAACCCGAGAAAAGATTACTATAATGAGGTATTCTGGCGAAGGTCTTACTAGGCAGTATCCTAACCTACGCCCACGAATACTACAGCTAGATTTGGACGATACACTGATTCGTGCAATCTCGCTCTGATACTCCGTACTCATGCGTTAAAAAAGTAATGTGGTTTTTGAGACACATCGCGTCGATGTGTCGAAGCAGGGTGTCTGATCGATTTGAGTTAAAAAAAGAACAAAAACTCAAACCTGGCAAACTAAACACCAAGCAAGTGATGAAGGCAACTAGAGAATGTTTTCTTGATACATGACTAAATGTGATCAAAGTCTCCATTATATAGCTTGGGTGTATAATGTGAGCTGTGATCATTCTTGATCGTCTTGATAGCTCAAGGCTCTTGTAACATGATTTATTCGAAGGAAAACTTTTATAAAAGTCTTTTGCGATTTGAGCAATAATACTTCTTTTTAAGTTGACAAATCCTCAATCCGTGATTGGTTAATTTGAATCCAGCGGTAAAAATATACTCCCCATATTCATTTCATTTGTATCCGTACATTGCTTAGCGTAGCCTGCCTTGAAAAACACATCAATGCAAAACACACTTACCCTCTGTATGATAGTCACGTGATAAAAAGTAACAAGCTTAGCAGTTATATCAGCGGTTGGTTTTTTTTTTTTTTTTTTTGCAGTTATTTAAGCAGGTAATGAACAAGGGCGTTTTTGAAGCGTGTGCGGTAGGCTGGAACACTTGATCACGAGCGTGTGTGATGAATAGTGCGCTTATGTCGATTTCTTTAAATTTTCTGAAAATCTGCACTCAAAATGGTCACGTGAAATTGACCATCACTCGCGGATTAAAGTCGCGGAAGACCATTTTGCCCGTTATTGAAAGCGTAAAGTGATGAATAGGGCATTTTTGAAAAGTGGGTGATGAGCTGGGCCTGAGTGCCCAACGTATGATTGAGAACTTTCTTGAAACATAAATAAATATTCTTAACCGGCTCATCCTAAATTTTTGTGCTAGTTCCGCCCACCATCTAACGGATAAATAGTCTAACACGATTTAGTCTAGGTAGATGAACATGAGTGAGTTTGATTATCATGATGGCGAAACCAAGATTTTTTATATAAGAAGACAAAGTGCTTGATAACATCTTTATAAGCAAAATAAAATTTAGGGAAGGCAGAAGAAGCATGAATTTTTTAAAAATAACTATAGTTTTTAAAAAATGCTTTATAAAATTAATTTTTTGATAAAATAGAGCGGGGATAATGACTACGTACGCCCTAATTCCTCCAAATGATTACCCGGCTCACCGTCACTTTTGTGAGTCGAGCACATGATAAAGGGCTTAATACATTAATCAGCTACGTATCAAAATATATCACTGCCTAGAAATTTTTTTTTAACACTGATATGTTTGATTCATTTAGTATGCGTTGTGAATGCTTTAATAAAATATTTTTCGTTTTAAATAATAAATGCAATATGAAACGGATGAAGTATAGTTTATATGATTGACTTGAAGCTATTATTATTAATCTAATGATTAAAAAATTGGAGTGTTAATTTTCATGGTTCTGAAAACAAATTAGACTTTGTCTTTGTGGGGCTCAAAACATTTTGTGATTGATTGTGATTGCACAACTACCAATGGTTCATGTGAATTCAATACTGTTCTCTTACCACTGTTTCTTCGCTTTAGTAATAACTAGACTCCAAATGATTTTGAACTAGATAAAGTGGTTTGATCTGAAAATCAGAGGCAAGGCAAGCTGACAGGAAAGAAATAAAATTGGAGGCAGATTGGAGGCAGAGCAGATTTCGGTTCGAAAAATAAAAAACAGAAAAATTCCGGTTAGGTTAAGTTTTCGAGAACCGATCGGTTCGGGAGACGAACCGAACGATTAGTTTTTAATTAAAAATAAATAAAATATTATGTATATATATATATATAACCGGAAATAATAGAGAACCGAGAAAATAACCGAGCCGAAATAACGGAAAAACCAAATAATAAAAAACCCGAGAAAATGGTGGCACGTGGGTTTGTTGCATAATTTAAGCTAAACGTCAGTTAAGTTAATTCCCAAGCAAAAATTTATTAATGTAAGTGACTGGTGCAATAATTTAATTATAATCATTTCTTTAAAAATTATATTTCTTGGGTTTTTTTCTTTGTAATCTGAATTTTTGCGCAATTATTAAGAAAAAATAAAGTAATTCAAATAATAATTGAAAATAAATATTAAATTAATTTAAATTATAATATTAATTAAACAAATTTAAATATAAAATATTAGAAAAATAAAAATATAAATTATAATTTATTTATCTAACAAGAATACAAATGAATATTTTAAAAACGAAAAAATTATCTTTAGAAATATTAAAAATTGAAGATAATATTGTTCATCCTATTAATTTTCTTATATTTTTGTTCTGAAGTTTTTTTTCTTATAAGTAAGTATGATATTCAATTAATTCGTCCTATTATAAAAAAAAAATTTAGTTCGACCAAAAATTGTGGTGGCCTGATATGGTTTCTTGAAACATTGATGGCTTTATTTCATGTTTAAAGTGTTTAAGGTTCATTTTGGTCTGCATAGTGATGGATATTGATTATGGCAAGTGCTGGAAAACTGGAAAGGTATATAAACTCTCACTATCTAGGTAAATATATAATAGACAGGCCTTTTCTTGTTTAAGTGGCATTAACTAAAGGGGCCTAGGAAGTAGTTGCACTTGATTTTTTGAAAGATATAATTCTATTAAGAAATTTTCAAAGTTATAGTCATTCTTTCATATATTATGTCGTTGGTTCCCCTAAATTTTTAAATTTTTTTTATAAGTCTAATCCCATATGAAAATTGGTTCTTTTTCATATACTGTTTTTTTATAGTATAGCTCAGAATAACACTGGTTAATGATTCTTGAGAGTAATTGTATGATTGTTGTTTCTGTATGAAGGATTCTTGGAAGACCACATTGCTATTAGCTTATCAGAGTCTGGGTGTGGTGTATGGTGACCTAAGTATTTCCCCTCTCTATGTGTTTAGAAGCACATTTGCAGAAGACATTCAGCATTCTGAGACAAATGAAGAAATTTATGGAGTTCTTTCATTTGTGTTTTGGACATTAACTTTGGTTCCCTTGTTCAAATATGTTTTTATTGTCCTTAGAGCTGATGACAATGGAGAAGGTAAGTGGCAGGATTCTTGAAATAAGATTACATTTTGTATTTAGTTATATTAAGCTAATTGTTTAATATGTTCTTCAGGTGGTACTTTTGCTCTTTATTCCCTGATATGTAGGCATGCTAAAGTTGGACTTCTTCCGAATCGTCAAGTAGCTGATGAATCTTTGTCGACGTATAAGCTTGAGCACCCTCCTGATACGAAGAACAGCTCAAAGGTGAAGCTTTTCCTTGAAAGACACAAATCTTTGCATATTGCTTTATTGTTGTTGGTGCTTTTGGGCACTTGTATGGTCATTGGGGATGGATTGCTCACTCCTGCAATGTCAGGTAAAATTCTAAAGATAATTTATTAGCTGTTCTGTTGAATTGGAGATGTTATTGACAGAATGTTCATTTCCTTTGGCCAGTGTTTACTGCAGTCTCGGGGCTTGAGCTGTCCATGTCCAAGGATCATCACCAATGTAAGTTCGTAAAGTTATCAGCAAAGCTACTATATGTGATTAGAGATAAAGATGGAATCATTTTGGGGCATTACATAAGTTTTGAGGTTCTAGAGATTGTTCAGTGGATACAATTCAAGATTAAATCGCGCAACACTAGTATTGCAAGTGGGATAAGAAATAAAACATAATCCAATGCTTTGATCTTTGGGCTACTATACCTGCATATGAAGTTATATGCCAAGTGGTTTCGAATATGGGCAATGGCTAAATGTCATGATGCATGTTGTTTTTAAGTTTAACTCTTTTGCTTTGGGTTATGTGTTCTCCGTCTTACACTAATTCTGAAATATAGTTATAAATAATGTGAAAAGTTAAATCTGGGTGCTGGTTTGTTAAATAATTGAAGAATGTGTGGTCACTGTAATATGGAATAGTCACTTCTTCCTACAGCATGGCCATTTTTTCCATGAATGTTAGGACCAGGCAAAAAACTCCTTTGCTATTTACTAGTCTGCATTTCATGGAGAAAAAAAGTCCTTTACCAAGTCCTTAAGAGCTAGTCCTGGAATGTGAATTTCGTGGCATCAGTGGTGTGTTACATCTTAGAACTGTCTGTATCAATCCATGTTATCATTCTATGAGAAAGTTCTTGATTCGTCAAATTGTTCAGAAATATACAGTGAATCGTTGCACATACAAATGAGTTCCATTCCATTCTTAATGCTTTTGTTTAAGTAGGGAATTAAGTATTATTTTTTGTCTGGATGATGCAAGGATTAGAAGTCCACTTGGAAAATTTTCTTCCTTTCGTGATGAAACTAATTTTAAGTATTTCATTCTTATGAAATTGGTGGCTAGTGGAGTACGGAGTCAAAAATTTTATATTTTCTAGCTCTTGGATATAATGGAATATATGAAACTGGCTTCTACAGAAAGAACCATTAAACTACCCATGCTTCTTAACTATTGTGAAGTAGTAGATAGTCCTTGCACTTCATTTTGGATCCATCCATAACTTGCGTACGATACAACCCCCTCACTTACCACGCTTAGGTGGGAGACTCTTTACATACATTTTGTCAAGTTGTGTTGTAGGACATTGGTGATACTTCATGTTTTCGGAAAAAACAGTTACATTTGTTGCAAGCCGATATGAGAATAGAATTAAATTAAAATTGACTATGACTGCCGGAAAATAGCGAAAAATGGGCATTGTAATGTCATAGTCATCAGCAAGTAGTTATGTGACTCTGTCTTGACACAATGAGGCAAAATGTTGATCTCGGACAATCCTTCAAATTTTGTGGAAAATATTCCCTTAATAACTTTTCCTTCGTAAATAGATTTTTTTGCTAAGTATCCAATCTATTGAAATATTTTTAAAATTTTAATTATAGTATGTTATGTTCTTGAAAACCAGTCAGTTTTTGCTTCAAAATGTGTTAAGTACTTTATTTTATCCTCATGATTGCCTCTTTTGTTTGTTTCGTGGATCCTCATGGTTGTCTTTATTAATATGTAGGAACTTTCTTTTTGCAGATGCTGTCATCCCAATTACCTGTTTTATTTTAGTTTGTTTATTTGCACTTCAACACTACGGAACACATCGGGTTGGATTTTGGTTCGCACCAGTGGTGTTGGCTTGGTTACTCTGCATAAGTTCTCTTGGGCTGTACAATATTTTTTACTGGAACCCACATGTCTATGAAGCTCTTTCTCCCTATTACATGTTCAAGTTTTTGAAAAAGACTAGAAAAGGAGGATGGATGTCTTTGGGTGGCATTCTACTGTGCATAACAGGTAATAAATCATTACTGGTGTAAAGAGTTGTTAGGAGGGTTGTGTTCCAGCTCCAGTCTTCCTTTTTGAAGAGGGAAACCATCATGATCTTCAATTTTACGGCAAAGAACCTTCTGGTTTACATCTTTGGCCTTTTTTTCTTTTTGTAATTCCTTTAGTTCCTTCCAAGATAATTATTGTGTATGAGAGGATTTTTTCTTCATAAGATGTATGACATTCTTTGTAGGCCATACTATTATGAGATAAATCTTGTTCTCCTTTTCTCCAATTATACGATTTATATAAGTCATGTTATTATGCATGGATTAGCAACATGTATGTCATCCTCGCTCTTAGAACTTCTAAGTGACAACTGACAACTTTATAACAAATTGAGATGTTCAAAAATTGATTGATGTATTCTGGTGCACACCTTATGGTCATGAGGTGTTCCATACCTTTTCTAAGTCTGAGAATAACGAGATCTTACAGTTGCTCATATGAGATGTCTGAAATGTCCATCCTTTGCAGGCTCAGAGGCAATGTTTGCAGATCTTGGCCACTTCTCATATGCCGCCATTCAGGTAGGCTTTCGTTTATTTAGTGCATTTGTTAACACCAAAATCGGTGCTTCTTGATCTTAACTCATGTCATCCGACTCCTTGCAGATTGCATTCACCTTTCTGGTCTATCCTGCTCTGATATTGGCATACATGGGGCAAGCAGCTTATTTGTCAAAGCATCATCATACCATTCATCATATTGGATTTTATGTGTCAGTTCCAGGTATCTATAGAAATTGTAGCTTCAAGTTTTCACTTTGAATTCTCATGCCATCTTAAGAGAGAAGTAACAAACCTTTAGCTCGGAAAATTACATACCCACATAGGCAAACCCAACAGGAAAGCTCCACACACAGACTTTTTCATTACCTAATAATTCTCTTAAGTTCACTGAAAAAGTCTAGTCCAAATCTGGTGTTTATGAGATCACTTCTAGAAAACATAATTTCATCCAGGCAATGTTGAATTTGTGAACTGTTTTGCAAATAAAATAACTTAAAGTCGACTTATTTTGATATTGAATACCTATGGAGAGAAGTTTTGAAAATTGGCATCTCTTCTCTTGGAAAAAGTTTGCTGATAGTCTCCTTTCTTTACTAGTAGAGAGTAACTAACTGTTTCAATACTTAAATCTTATTTAGAGCTCTTGATGTTTCTTGTTACAGAAAGTGTGAGGTGGCCGGTACTTATAATAGCCATTCTTGCTTCTGTTGTTGGAAGTCAAGCGATCATTAGTGGAACATTCTCCATCATCAACCAGAGTCAGTCACTTGGTTGCTTTCCAAGAGTTAAAGTTGTTCATACTAATGATAAGATACATGGTCAAATATACATACCCGAAATCAATTGGATGCTCATGGTTCTTTGCATAGCAGTGACCATCGGTTTCAGAGACACTAAACACATGGGAAATGCATCAGGTGCATCATTCACACTTCTGTTATATGAGAGATTGATTCTTTATACTGTTTAGTGTCTGCTCTTGATGACTGTTTTGGCACATAAGTTGTAACACAAGTTTTAATTTAAGCATTAGTAGTAACACGGTTATCTAATAAAATGCGTCTTCTACTTATCTAAGCATAAAATGAAGCTGATATGTGCTGCACAAGTAACTCTTGGTGTTATAACCTTTAGCATTCGGATCATTTCAAGTTCTAAGCTTTTTGAAGAACCATTTTATGTAGTTGTATTTTCAAGGTACAAAATTGTTATATGAATCATGTAACTTTATTCTTGAGTTACAGGTTTAGCACTAATGGCGGTAATGTTGGTGACTACTTGCCTCACATCATTGGTCATCATACTTTGTTGGAACAAGCCTCCTATTTTGGCTCTTTGTTTTCTACTCTTCTTTGGATCAATCGAATTATTGTACTTCTCAGCTTCGGTGACAAAATTCCTTGAAGGTGCTTGGTTACCCATCTTGCTTGCGCTCTTCTTGGTAACAGTCATGTTTGTTTGGCATTATGCCACCATCAAGAAATATGAATATGATCTCCACAACAAGGTTTCATTGGAATGGCTCCTAGCCCTTGGTCCAAGCTTAGGCATTGCTCGTGTCACTGGGATCGGATTGGTCTTCACTGATCTCACCTCTGGCATTCCAGCAAACTTTTCACGTTTTGTGACCAACCTTCCTGCCTTCCATCGTGTCCTCGTTTTTGTTTGTGTGAAATCAGTACCAGTCCCTTACATTCCTTCAGATGAGAGATATCTTGTTGGCCGCGTAGGTCCTGCTACTCACCGTTCTTACAGGTGCATTGTACGGTATGGTTACCGTGACGTTCATCAGGATGTCGACTCTTTTGAGTCGGAACTTGTTCAGAGATTAGCTGATTTCATCCGCTATGATCACTACAAGGCACATGGACTAATTGATATAGGCAATGAGGATGATTGCTCCCGGTCCACTGCATCATCAAGTGAGTATCGGTTAACTGTGATCGGTACCGTGCCAGCTTTTGAGATGGAGGATAACGCACAACCACAAAGTGTATCCATTGGTTTTTCTACTGTAGAAAGTTTGTCGGATGCAATCGAAATGCAGCCTGCTGGTGTTGTTGAAAGAAGAGTGAGGTTTGCCATCGATAATGATTCCGATTCTGATTCTCGTCGGGGAATGGACATTCAACTGCAAGAGGAGCTAGAAGACCTGTACGAAGCTCAACAAGCTGGCACAGCTTTCATTCTTGGGCACTCACATGTGAGAGCAAAACAAGGATCATCTGTTTTCAAGAAGTTGGCCATTAACTTTGGTTATAATTTTCTGAGGAGGAACTGCAGGGGGGCAGATGTTGCACTTAAGGTGCCTCCTGCATCACTTCTTGAGGTGGGCATGGTTTATGTAGTTTGAGATATACATATGTACAATCATAAAAATATACAGCGTTTCTTAATATCTTATGAAATGTAATACTCATAGAAGATAAAGTGAAGAAAAGTATGCTGGTATTGGTAAGGCAGTTTTGTCAAGAGGTACGTAAATGGATCATATTTTGAGGTCTGTAAATGGATCGAATTATATCGAATCCACAGACGCTCAAGCTCTGGCCCGCAGACTGTCAAGTAAGTTTGATTTGGTCTGATTTCGCCACTCCCTCATATTTTGAGTGTCTTGCCCGTCCGCGATCAATTTCTGTAATTTATTTATTCGCTTGATTCATCTGAATTTGCGAACGTTTATAAAAGTTCGGTCCGAAATGTAAATCGAGTTCCTAATTAATTTTCAAACTATCCAATTTTTATTATATAATTCAATTGAGTTCCTAATTCAAATCCAAAAATCAAATTGAAAATAAAATTGATGCAAAAACAATTTAATACCTAAATGATATGCTAATTAAAATTTAAAAATCAAAACATAATTGAAAGAATCACAATTGCCGGATTGATTTGGGGGTAGCAAGGGAGGCGCTTTCTAATAAAGTAGTTACTAATGATTTCGGGAGGTAATTTCAGGTTAGCGGTCAAGCGGGTCAGCCGAGGCCCTTTCATCCCGGCTCGTCAATTTTCACTCTTAACGCCAGCCTTCAGACGTAATCGAGCCATGTTCTAACGCTGGTACTGAATAACGCGAATCGAATCACTTTACATTCACTACGCCCCTACCGAGATCACTACTGCTTCATAAAACTACATTCATCACCTTGTTTCAACTATGACTGCTGATAACCGACGCCAGAGTAATAAAGTTGGCTCCAATAATTTTAACCTTTTATCAAGTTTTTCCGATTTTAAGAGGGCATTATTGTCATTTCATAACAAAAACAAATTAACACCCCTACCCCTATCATCTTCTCCAATCTCTAATATCAAAAAATAATTCTAATGGGGCCATTAAACTTCAACCCCTACCTGCATACTACCCCCCCCTTCCTCCCATTTTCAACCCAAACCACCACCTCCACCACCATCAATAACAACTTCCAACCAACAAATAGCCACCATCATCACAACTCCTTCCATAGTCACCATCTCCATCCACCATCTTCTAATTACTAAATCCAAATCTTCATCTTCAAGAGAGTTCAACACCTCCCCTACCTACCTACTCCACCACCACATATTCTATCACCCAATTTTTTATGAATATAAATATAAACAATAAGAATAAAGTAATGTATAAGCACTGAGAGATCTAAAAGAAGAATGATTTTATTTCTGATGTAGGCTGAGTATTATACATTGTCTTATTTATAATCTTCAAGATACACACACATAAATAAATCAATTAATTTAAAAATCTAGTTGTTCGATATCCTCAATCACCTCTAATTAGTGTATTGAAACTCAACTAAGGATCTATGCCATTATGTTCTTGGAGGATATACGTGAGTTGGTAAATTGTCAGATGTGTTTCAATTGATTAGTTTATCGATAGTTCTTCATAAACCAACTCATACATTGTCTTTAAAAGAATCAAACTCACAGATCAAGCAGAGGAAATATCGATGCTACAATAATCTACCACTATTTATTAGTTGAGCTATGTCCTGAGACGATCATTTTTGATTTAAGAGTTAACTTTTACGAGTGATATAATGTTAGGAGTAGGTTTGTTCATAACACTTCAAATTCAATTTGTGATTAATTTAAACGCTTTTGTCCAACATGCCAATTCAGGTAATATGATTTGCGTTTCTAAGTTTTAATGATTTAAGATTTTTTTCTTTCCAAATGATCGAGATTGTTTTTATATATAATCATACCATATCATTAGTTTTGACGAAGTATTGTGATCTGTACTCATTAAATGATATTATTTTATGTACTAATAATTTTTATTTAACTAGTAAAATGTAACGCATGCTCCACGTGAAATATTTATATTTCAAACATTTAAACCGATAATAAATAGTAATTAACAATTTAAGTAAATTTATAAATTATACTATTATATATACTCCGTAATTCATTTTGTTCCATCATTATATTGATCCCTTTATAATTTTTAGTACATAATTTACTAATATTTAAGCTTTTTTATCATACTATCTTCATTTTTAAGGTTTAATAAAGAAATTATTTAATTTTATTTATCGTTAGAAAATATCACTTTTCTCTTTTAATAAAATAAATGTGCCTTGCGGCTATTTTATTTATCGTTAGAAAACATCACTTCAATTGATTAGTAGTATCAATTATTCATAATCTCAGATTCATTTTAACATATTTAATTGATGATTGACTAATAATATTTGCACAAAACTAAATAATATTGAAAGACTTTTTTTTTTATGAAATTTTTCAAATTTAGCTACAAGAAAAACAAATTTAAGAGGCCACACATTAGATGTTCTTGTTCGAATGTGAAATACTCCAAATCAATTATATTGAAAATCAATGGAATAAAGATGACATGTTTCTTTTAAAAATAATATGTTGTGCAATAATTTTTTAATAAGAAGTTAAACCTCAATAATATATATGTGATTAATATTACTTGATATGAAAACTTTTAAAATTTTGACATAAATAATAACTTTAATATAAAATATCACAAGAAGTCATTCAAATAGAAGATGAGGGTACCGATTTATATATCGAATGTTCATCAATAAAGTGAATTATATACCTATAATATACATATTCATAATGTATTAATATCGATAAATTATATTTCATATAGAGTGAAAAACTAATATAAGTATTATAATGACAAGAGTACTTTTTATTTAGTTTACTAATTACTAATCAATATTAAATAGTGAACATTGATTTTTTTAATTTCTTTATATATTGGAAATTCAACTCTAATTAATTATTGCATCTATAGTTTATATATAAAGATATTTTTATTTATGTATAAAAAACTAACATGTTAGAGAGGAGATAATTAAAAAAATTAAATTAAATAAAAACATCCAAATCTATTACTCCCACCATACTAAATGATTGTCATGCTTCTGGATTTAACCGCTCCAAATCGACAAACTTATGCCTTCATCGATAAACATGAATTTTGATTTGATTAAAATTTAATGTCATTATTAGAGTACATTAGAAATATTAATATTTGATAAATTTTCATTAAATATTATACAGCCTAAATAAAATATTTGAATTTAATATTTAATTTGGTAGTAAATCTAAATTTGAACATCGACAACTGTTTAGACGGAGCGAGTATTAGATATGTAACTTGACATTTTTTTTTCAATTGTTGTAATGTAATACAAATATTATATAATAATTTAGATATATATTATTTATCAGTATTTTTTAGTATGAGTAGAATTTACTATTGTTATGATAAAATTAAAAAAAATCGAAAGGCATTATTAAACACTTTATCTGTTGGTAAAGATGTTAAATATTTTATATATAATTGGACGAAGATGTAGAGCACGAACATATTGCATTAATATATGTACGGTGGTGAAACCATTGTATGAGACATGCAGAGAAGAGATAAATCTAATTATGATTGAATTGTTATATACAATTTTTAATGCAAAAATTTAGAACTTATTAATTACTAATTGTTATAGAGTCCTGCTTAAAATTTTAGAAACATTATTTTAACCAATAGAAAATATTATAATAAAGATAATATAGTAATTAGTAATGTGAAAAAAGAATAAACACAACCCATACTTTTTATAAGTAAGAGATACAAAGTAATTTAAATTTATTTTTTCAGATTAATTACTTATGTCATAATCATACTCTATAGTATGATAATTTATATTGTACAATAATTATTTAATTATATGGTTTCTTCTAGTATGATTACTTGTATTGTATTTTAATTATACAATTATCTATTATTCCCTCCATCTCTATTTAAGTGATCATCTAGTAAAAAATTTCTCTATTATAATAAGTAATTGTTTCATTTATCCCTTCATCTCTATTTATTTGATTGTTTAGAAGAAAATTATTTTATTGACAATGATTGGATTGTGGCGAATTTTCAAGAAAAAATAAAGGACAACCAATTGAAAAAAAGAATATTAGGAGATAAAATAAAATTCAATGCAAAAAGTTGCATTGATAAATGAAAGAATTAGTTATAATGAGAATACAAATTTTTGATAGATGATCACTTAAATAGAAATGGAGGGAGCATGATTTTGTTGTTTGTGACACTTACATAATTATTGATTGCTTAGGTACTGATTTGTTCGGCAAAAGTTTTAAATTACTAAATTAGATTCAAAAGCTTGATTTAGTGATGATTTTAAAAACATCTTACTAATCATAGTAAAAGTTTATTTAAACTATGAAATAATTCGAATTTTTATGATTCAAGTAATAATTGAGTATTATTCTACTTAAAACAAACTCGAACTAAACAACAGATAGCTAAAGACTACTCATCTTTTCCCTTCCTAGTTAAGAAAAGAAATGACACCCGGTGTCATTTCTTATTAGACACCTCGTGCTTGCTTCTTATTAGA
Source organism: Lithospermum erythrorhizon (assembly GCA_019722365.1). Taxonomy (NCBI): domain Eukaryota; kingdom Viridiplantae; phylum Streptophyta; class Magnoliopsida; order Boraginales; family Boraginaceae; genus Lithospermum; species Lithospermum erythrorhizon. Next base: position 54,925 of record JADFUC010002375.1, read on the forward strand.
CACCTCCTACTTGCTTCTTAGACACCTCAAGTACTACATGCATCACTTCAAGGCTAATCAACTTCATTTATATAAATAGCATAAACTAAAGAAAGGAACTACACAAAATTTTCTTCTCCTCCTACTTGGCCGCGAACTCCCCTCCTTCTTTCCTAAATTTTTTCTTTCCTTTTAACGTGATTCTCCTCTAAATAATAACCTTAAAGTTGCTTTCAAGTTTCTAAGCAAAAGTGTTGATATCAAATAGTGATTGAAGTAGTAGTTGTTGATATTTGGCTTCAGGTGAGTACCATATCACACGCTTATAATCTTTCATACATTATGAATACGTGTATCAGAGGTATTTTGGGTTGCTGTAAAGTGGGATAACCATTAAAAGGATTAAGCGAGTATATCAGTATGATAATTAATGAGGTGGATATATGGAAAGTTATTTATTTAGATGAGATTTAGTAAATGTGATCTTGATTATATTAGTGATAACGTACACGGTAAGTGACAGAAACGGGTTGATTGAACTAATTGTCAGAGGAGAAACTAGGTCAACGCCAATATACGTAGGATATTGAATGTTATATATTTGAGATATTACTATATGACTATATATGGGTAAAGAGTTAATGTTATAAAATAACCTGCTAAATGAGATTATATGTGCTTATAAATCATTTTATTTATAATAAAAGATTTAGATGAAAATGAATACATATTTATTGAATATAGGATGTTGAGATTTATGATGCTATGTAAAGATACATGATGATAGAACGTGGTAAAATTGTGAAAGTTGATATGGTGTCGAGTTGCTAGATGCGATGATATTTATGTAGTTAATAATAAGGTGATATTAATATTATCATAAAATAGGTTATATAAATTAGTTATTATTCATTTGTGTATTGTATAATCTTATAGTTGTAGTACGAGATATTGATATGTTTTGATAGGAGGCTGAGGACAACTTGATCAATTACTTGATGGTAGTAGCTTGAAATAGAATATGTATCGTGGAATTATGCTTGATGGATCGATTGTCCCGTAAGCTATGATTATAGTAATATATAAAAAAGAATGGTAAATTAATATTGATAGATAAATGATTTAGATAGAAATTTTGAGGTTATGGATGATATTTAAGTGATATTGATGATATAAATACGATGTTAGCGATATGGCAAATTGTGAAAGTGGATATGATTTTAGAGCTGGGATTATAGAGATGACAGATATAATTTATTCTAGAATCAATCTAAGCTCATATAATCACCTATTCAGAATCAATGTACCAAGTGGTCCTAGATTTGTTAGAATCGGGCGCCCCTATAGTCCGGGTATTCAATGGAATCAACGGTCATATGATTTAGCTAAATGTGATTCGTAGTGAACTCATTCAAGTTAGTTCATAAAGAGATGATCTGGATTTTATCCAGTTTGGTCGGGAGTAGAAGCAACGGTAATTGATTATTGCTATATTTGGTCTCGTCATTGAGTAGAAGAAACGAAAGTGACGTTTGATTATTACATTATTGTGTCCTCGCTATTGAGAAAAGCAAGAGCGACGTTGATTATTACTATTTTGGTCTCGTTTGCTTGGAGTAGAAGTTGAACAGACGCTGAATCTCTTTCTTCTATCGAGGGAGAACTCCAATAGAGTACTTTAATAGAAATATTTGCTGCTATTATTACATTATAGGAGTGCATGATTGGGTCTCTTTTACTTAAATTTAGTAAGAAAATGAATTATTTGTGGGAGGATATTTTTGAATTTTCTTAAAATTTGTGCAAAACTAAATAAGCTTTAGAAAATGGGATGAAGGGAATACTAGGAGCCTCCATCATGCCTCCCCTCAATGAACCTTTATTTGGTACATTTGTATTAATCATATTCGGGGTTATGCATCGTTTCATTCCTTTGGTACATTTGTATTTTACGTGCCACCTACTTACGAATTTACTAGTTGTATATGAAACTAAATCTAATTTTATGTAAAATTAAAAAATTAACATAAAATATGATGAAAATGACATAAGAAGTTATTTTAGGAGAATCTCATTCTAAACCGGCAAATGCTCCAACTCCTCCAAGTGATTTATTAAGTGCCTGTTAATTAATTCAGTTGCGTAGGAGGCCACGTAGTAACATCATAACCACTGGATGCACTAATTTATGAGTGGAGACCAAAGCTTACATACAGAATCCAAGTGGTCCAACCAATTTGAGATGTCCATAGAGCCTCAAATTTCATATCTCCCTTCATCTCAATAGACAATGGAACAGGACTAGAATTATAAATATGTAGTCTCTTTGAGATTATTTAGAAGCAAAAATTGGACAATTACAGTAAAAAATATGGGACTTAAAGCTTTTCCGTTGTCAACATCCCAAAATGGATTGGTCACTATTTCCCAAAACTTTTCAAAATTTAGTCATGCAAGAAGTCCTAAATTTTTGGTTGTTTCGGCCAAGCAAGAGGAAAATGAAAATGAAGAGGGCAAGAAAAAGAAGAAGCAATCCCTTTTTAGTAGTGTGACTGAAGCTCTGGATTTTTCCCAAGTTAGGTCCCCTCAGGATGCTCAACTTATTGAACAAGCTAGGGAAGCAACCCAATCAGGGGAAAAGATGAGCAGGGAGCAGGTATAAACACGCAAATAAAAAACTATATTAACATGTTATTACTTTGAAGATTTGCACAAATTAGTGTCTTGACTTCTCAATATTTAAGTTTAACGTTCAACGCTAAAAAGTATACTATATTCTGTATTAGATGAACCCCATTATTAGTTCAAAAGTTTAAAGCAATAAGTATTGAACATGTATGGTGACGGAAGCAAGATTTTTATGTAAGAGTGCGATAATTTGATATCATATAAATAAATAAAAATTACAAAAATTTAGGAGGCGAACAACATAAATTTTAAAAGACCGAATATAATTTTTGAAATATTTTTTAATAGAAATATATTTTTCAAAAAATTAGAGACTAGTTACTCCACCGAACGTGTGTATTAAATTGCATTGATGCTCCTCCCAGTTACGCTACACATATATATTGACCATTTTGAACACAGTATGGAGCCCTTAGAAGAAAAATTGGCGGTACATACAAAGATTTCTTCAAATCTTACGTTGAAGGTAACAAAATAAATATCTTCTCTATCCACTGATGTGCTTGCTTCACTAGTGGGCTAATTGGACAATTATATATACTCATGTGATGGCTAATTGAGTGTTGTTTTGCAGTGGATGGACAGTATGTCGAAGAAGGGTGGGTGGACAAAACATGTAAAGTTTGCAAGAAAGACACAAAAGGTGAAGCCAGGCAGGTAGATAAGTTGGGTAGATATGTCCATGTAGCTTGCTTGGAGAAACCAAAATCTTCTGGCAACTTTTTCACACGGCTCTTCATTAGATGAAATTGATTACCAAATATATATATATATTCATTTTTTTTACCTCCTGTATACTACTTTGAAATAGTTTCTGGAACTTCCTCAGGGCCGTGAACAAGTATAAATTTGAATTTTTAGATTTACTTTTCTTTATGATGATTCATTTGATTGGCATTGAATGACCTAGTTCGTGGAGTGTGTGCTTTCAAATTCCTAACAATACAAAAAGTTAAGTTTTAGACTACCAGAATGGGATAGATTAATACCGTCAAAAGTAGATAAAATCAATGTAAAGGGAAATTTGTCCAAGGATGACTTGGCTAGGTTGATTAAGTGTGGATGTCAACTTGCATCACGCTTCATAATTGAAAAAACGAGTACCATGGAAATACATGACGCTCCGCCGAAGAAAGATGATGGAGAGTTGCCCAATCCAAGGCAGTAGTTACTAGTTAGTGGGATAATGGGACGACTATGGGCCTAGGTAGTTGTTGTAAGAAAACTAACTGCATGTAATGTTCACTGGAAGGTAGTTGTTACTTGTTACCATGGGACTTCTATCTTTGTTTCTCCACTCACAAGCGGAAATCAAGAATCGCCCACAACCTAAAAAATTAAACCCGCCTTGAGTGGTAACTGGTTTTATCACTAATAATCTATAAACCAACTGGTTTTCTTACAACAAAGGTTTAGTGGTCCAAGGAAAAAGTACAATATATAAAACCAAGGGCGGATCTCAGTGGCCCAACACCAAATACAATGCTTAACCTTTATCTATAAATTCACCCCTTTCTCTCATATTGTTCGATACACATTTTCAAGAAACATCAAACACATATAGATATATAGATTATAGAAGAAGAGAAATACCATTCAGAAAAGTAACTGAAATGGATGCAGTACAATCTTGGGTTGCTGAAAACAAGCTCACCAGCATTGGTTAGTACACATTCAATAGTGTGAATAGTTAATCAGCTCTTATGTTTCTTGTTCCAAAATGTAGTGTTATGATCATTAATCAATAAATTAAATATTCAATATGAGATGAGAAATATTTGGCAACACGTACGGACTTAATAAAGAATACGAACTTATGAGTATGATATATACAAACTTTAAATGCATTTAATTTTTACTAAGCACTTTAGCAAGATAGATAGGAACTTTTGAGTATCATATCATACGAGTTATATACTTATATGTATTCATTTTTCTCTAACATAGTAACATGGTATATTGTTCAATATATACATTATGCAGGAAGTCTATGGGCCTCAGCAGTTGGTGCTTCTTTAGTTTACTCACATGCCAAGACAACATTTAAGCCGAGTATTAGGCTTATTCATGCTAGGTAATAAGCTAACAATAACCACTTTGGTTAGTACACTTTCAAAACAAAATCAGTACAAATTTTCAAAATCATTTAACCACTTTGGTATAGGCTATATTATTCACCTAGTTCTAGTTGTGGGTTCAATATGTGTTAAACTCATATGAGTTGTGTGCGCTAGGGGCCACGAAATCAGTACAAAATTTCGAAATATTCGACTTAAGCAGCATGTAATAAAATCATGTTTTAAAATAGCGTGGAACCATAAAAATTAAAGTACTCCCTATCATTATATTTATCATCATGGATTCATGGGCCCTACCAAATTAAAAGATGAGTCGGCCTATCTTTCTCACTAAACAAGTTCATTGTTTCACTAATATAAAAATTCATTCAGACAAAATATGGTAGCAGATAACTGATTTAACTTTTAAAATGTGCCTTATTTATCATTTTTATTAGTTCGTAGTCTATCTACAACAATGATAAGAAAGTTACATTGCACTATGAATAAATACAATTTTGGAAACAAGTAATTTATATATATAATACTAATAATAATAATTTGTTTATTTTTTCTAAATCTCAGTATGTAGAACCTTGCAAATAAGAAACCGTGTTTAATAAGCTCATTGTATTTTTGTATAGATAAAATACATACTCATGCATAGTGATCTTGTGCCTAACCAATATTCTAAATATTTGTTCTTGATTTATATGGTAGGATATATGCACAAGCTGCAACCTTGGCTGTGCTTTCAGGTGTGGCCGTGTATCATTACTGCGAAAATCGTGCAAGCAAGCCAAAATCGTCCGAGTAGACTTCAAAAAAGAAAAAAAAAAAAGAATAAAATCATATCTCAGCTCGTTTGATTTGTAAAAAATTGTTCAACCATGAAGAACACACATAAAATGTTGTCCATGAATGTGACCATGTGAGATAGTGTTATCTGATGAGATTTCGTAATTTTTGCAGTCTTTACTTGTTGGTTAATGGTTGCACTTTGTTTTCTGAATATACTTTAGAGATTTTTAATTTAGAAAAATATACTCCCTCCATTCTATAAAGATTGTTCATTTTTTTTTAGCTATAACTTCTTAAATTTCACCTTTAAATATATTTGTTTATTGCATAATATTTTATAAAAAAAAAAAAATATATCAACGGGAAAAGAGTTCGAATTCACTTTATCGATATAATTTTCTATCAAGCATTATACAATACAAAACAAAATATCTACGATCAAAATTCAGCATTAACAAAGTTCTCAAAAGTAGACAATCTTTGTGGGATGGAGGGAGTACTATATATTTATAGAGTTATAACGAGTTAATTGTTGATTTGATCTCATCAAATAGGATCAAGTTGTATTTTGATTAGCAATAGTTCAAACGTAAGGATTTAATCCTGAAAGTAGCTATATGTGGGTGTGATTTAGTTCCCAATTTGGTCCCAAATACAAATTATGAAATTAACATCTACATGAAATTGAGGACCAAATGGAACACACATAACGACATTCTAGGACTAAATCCCCACTTTGGAACAATCAAGGTCCAAAAGACAACTTGATTCCACTTTCCGGGACCAAATTGGTAGTTAGCTCGAGTTATAATTGTCAAATTGATCTCATTAAATATGGTTGAGTTGTGATTTGAGTTCAATTAACGATAATATTTTTTTTAGCAAAATTAAAATGAAAATAATAAATACCATATAATAAAATATGACTTAGTAACATGAATGAATATTAGTTAATTATCTTATGAGGTATATTTCTTTAATTTAATAATAATATAAAGAAAATGAATATCAATAAAGATGTACATGAAAGTTTACTGTTACTACTTTAGTATTTAAGGTAAATTAAACTCATTAACTTTTAGAGTAAATGAAAGTTTAGGTACTTTTATATTTAAAGTTAATTAAAAATCATCATTTATGAATTTAATTAGGACTTGTTCACATTTTTTGTTACACAAACATCTCAATTATTTTTCAATTTGGTAGATTGAATTTACTTTTTTTAGATGCAATATACTTTTAAGGTTTCTCGTTTTTGTACACAATCTTCACTGCAATTGACAAGAATCTTGGTAAGTTATATTGCTCTTCTTCAATATATTCATTTTTTTTATATATTTTATATATCACAAAAAACCTCAATTAATTTTCATGTTGATTGTTTTGATTCACTTTTCTTTAGGATGTAATAGAGTTTTTTAGTTTTCACCCATTGCATACCATCCGCAAGACAATCGATAAGAATCTTGGTAACTTATATTGCTCTCTTTCTTCAATATATTCAACTATTTTTTATATATTTTACATGTCACAAATAAATCTCCATTATTTTTCCTCAGTGACATAATTTACTTTTCTTTAGGATGAATAAATTTATGCTTTCGCTTCTTATATACAATCTTTCATGACAAATTGACACGCACTGCAAGTTCTATATTGCTCTTCTTCAATATATTCAATTATTTTCTATATTTTATATCTGTGCAATTCTGACTTGTATTTGCTAATTTAAATATTAATGCTTATTATTTTTGGTGATTTCTATATAAGCTATTTGTTCTTCCTTATTTTAACAGATTAAATTCGTTGTTAATTAGGATGAAATTAATTTCTAAACTTTTTTCATTGTAAGTGATCCTCCAAAATATTAAGAAAATTTTATGTATATTTCATCATATTATAGTTCAATTTATTTATTCATTGAAAGTATTTATTTTTAATGAATATAATGAATATTAATATCTAAATTGTGTGACAGTTATGTGGTGGTTTTGATTTATGTCATAAATGCTCCTTTTTCTAGTAGTATAAGTTCACTTTGACAAATTCTCTCTTCGAGAAACTAAACTATTTCGATCCTTTACTAACTCGACGTCAGAAGCCCGGCCGGAAACCGGTCCAATTTGCATAAAATTTTACTGGACTAAGGCACGGGGTTCAACTTAGAAGATTTCGCGGATCTGCCCGGCCACCGGAACCGACCGTATCATCATCAAGCAATTACAAATGAGACTCAGATTAAGAAAGTCACCACCCACCAATTCTACTAATACCATGGAATCAAACGGGAGTAACGACAACCGCCTTCCTTGAAACGATAGACTAAACTTGAATAACTGGCCACCGATCGCAAGTGGACGCCTGTACCAACACTGCATTCAAATTTGGAAATCAATAAGCTTATTCATTTCATTTATCAGGCCTATTGCGATAATTGTTGTAATAATTCATTTACTAGTTTAGTTAAACGTGATTACATAAAATGTAATATCCAATAATAGTAATTGTAATTACTAGCTGGGTTCTTATGATAATAATAGGGATTATGCCAGATTGCTAGATTCCATGCATAATCGTTATAATAATAACAATGGTCAATCATATTATTATACTACTATTATTCGAGCCTGGGCCACACACATACAAATGACTTCTGAAGTTATATTTCATGTATGGAATAAAATACTTGCTAAATGAGAGTTGATTGTAATCAACTAATATTCTCAATCGAATTTGCTATCATAATGTAAAATATAAATTGGATAAATCCAAATTAATTAATTATAGTCATTAATTAATTTATAGTTAGTCGAGCTCGCTCGCACTCATAGTTACTTATTAATAACTTGTTAGTGTTTAATTTACTTAACGGTTTAATTAAATTAAACAAGTCGGCTCATTAACTAAACGAGTCAGCTACTCCAAGTTAATTTGAGAACTCTATAGGCGAGGCTTATTAGGTTTTCAAAGGAGCAACACAAATACGCAAAACCCTAGCCTACGGAAGGATTTTGGCCCTCCTCTCGAGTGAGTCAAATATCAAGTGTAAAAAAACTTGATAGTTTTGTTTTGATTCTTCCATCCAATCTCCCACGTGTTCTAGCAAAACCTGTTGTGATTCAACCTCTCCCGCAAAGGGACTAAATCTGTAGTGCACTATCAATTTCCAAGGAGTTAGCCGCCGGAATTCAAAAGGAGGCTTCGTGAAATACTATTGTGGTGATATTCCTCACGCATCAAGATTCTATTATTCACATATCAGACATATGTCATAGATCTCACATTGTAATTAACCACCGGCGTTAAGTGAATATTTGAATAAGTTTATTCAAGGCATCAAAGAAAATCCTTCGCTATTCAAGTTGAGGTCCGAGGAAACTAATGCCTGAAAGGGAGGTTTACAATTTACCAGCATGGTAAGTGCCGGGATAAGACTCATAAGTGACTATCGTGACTAAAGATAACGCAAAGAATCAGTGAACAACTCTAACCGAGGGTAGAAACCTTTGTATATCTTCCATCCCGAGGAGACCTATGTTAATCTAAGATGTAATTTAATTGCGATAAAACACCAAATTCACACATTTCGGATCCTCAAAACGACATATATTAATCTAAAACACATAATATGCAATACTTAATAAAAAGAGTTCTTTACATTGCAAATGAAGACTAATGAAATCAACCCTCAAGACAATGCTCACGGAATCCCTCGCAAAAGCCTCCAATCGCTTGTCCAATACCACCAAAAGGATATCCTCTAGATTGTATACACCGCAGGGAATCGAATTCGAGAGCTCGAATCATGGTTTTTAAATTACAACAAGACGATCTTATGGAAAAAATGATGACGTCAGACACAGACATGAAATATCATTTGTTGATGTAACGACCCGCCCAGTCGCCGCCTGAAAGCGAGTCATTATAATCCCGAACACCGTAATCACCAAACCGACGGATGACTCAGCTTAAAACTACTCGCTTAATTCAAAATCCGATTACATATAATATCAAAATAACCAGCTTAAAATTTACAATCCATCGTGTGACATCTAACCAACCAACTCCATATATATATACAACATATCCTGCAAATAAAACAGAATGCCGGCAAGGCTACAAAAGAGAGTGTGACTGCATTCTTTAATACAAACACAACCGGACGACAAGGCTAAAGTTTGAAAAATAAAGTACAACGATCAAAAAACAGCTGACAAAACAACAAATCGGGGATCATGGTGATCCTCGCCACCCGATGCTCACTCTAGCCACTGAACAAACTCTCTCCACGCCTCTCGACTAACCCGTCAGTCTGTCAACATAACACAGTGCGAACTTACCATACCTGAACGAAATAATCAATAATATAATACCAAATATGAATAAATACATATCCAGTGACTTCACCTAAAAAGTGTCATACAACATGATCTAATGTCAGAAGTCCTCGTATATTACATGAAGATAGAAGGTTTCAGCAAGCACACACTTCCGTAAAGAAATCAATAAAGCTCAACTACGGCTAAAACCCCTAGCCATCAAACCTCCCTATCTCTCATATCCCCACCAAGATACCAACCTCTAATGGCGCATATCCTCATTCTGCCCACTTCAGAATGGACTAATCAATAATCAACCCATACTGCATACCGCAAAGATAAGGCCTAAACCGCACTTATACACAAAGTATATGCACATCGCACTCATACACTAAGTACAAGGCACACCGGCCTTATACACTAAGTATAAGGGTACACCGCTCTTATACATTAAGTATAAGGCACACCATTTTATACACTAAGCATAAGGCCAATATCGTCAGATATCCTCGTAAGGGAAGCGAGAGTCACCTAACCCCAATCATCCCAACATGTCAAACTCGATACTCAAGTCATAATGTAACTCTAACCATCACCTCTCAATAACCAACTACTCTACTCCCAAACAATCTCCAAGCACACAACTAAACATCTCACAATCAGAAGTCAAATGTAACCTGCTGCAAGGCCACATAAATACGTAAGCCGACAAGGCCACGTAAATACAACAAAGGCCGACAAGGCCACAAATACAATGCCGACAAAGTGCTACGTAAATCAGCAATATAAGTCGGGAGTTCAAGCTATTACTTACCTCTGCTGAAATCTTCAACGCCTACGTAATATATAATCACATAATCATATCATGGCTCACACAAACGAATCACACATAATCGCACAACCATTACATGTATACCATTCCCTCACATGATCATAAAACAATGATACGTATAATTAACACCACATAATAATATCAAGCAAGAACATGTTCACACAATTTAAAGTAAGTATCGTGAAAGTAACACTGTGAGATAAGTAATTACCTCTCGCTAGCTACCACAAAAACTTTCAAGGACACAATCACTTCAGAATCGCCTTTCCACGATCAACGCCCTAACAAAAACATCTAGAAAGTAATATCAAGCATCTACTACAATACCTCCGCGTCAGAAGACACACTACCAACTCTTGAAAGCGGAACTATTTCTAAACGGTTCAAACCGACGGATAAAACAACGAATTAATAATCCCGGCTCTGACACAACCCAATCGATCTCCCCCGCTAATTCTACCTTATCACTTTAACATTTCATATCAAATTAGGCTTCATTATATTTAACCCTCAAGTCCATAATTAACAACCTATACTCCAAAATATCAATTATAACTCAACTTACAAATCACACTTTTTCAACCTAACTCCCTTTAATCAATTTTTAAATCACAATTTTAACATCACAATAACTACACAAGTCCCAATTAAACCTTACACATTTAAAGTCTTAAAAAATATCAACCAAAAAGTCAACCGAAATCTAGAAAAGTCAATCCCACCATAACATCCTCAAACAACCTCTAACATGAATTTATCACTTATCTACATCATAGAACCTATAACAAACTTAAATCAACATAAAATTGAATTATGTCAAAAGCCAACCAAAAGTCAACCCCTAAAATCAACTAAAACTTCATGTTCATACCTCAAATTTGTAGGGAAAGACTGGGAAGCCTTAACAATCAACTCGAGGATCTTTATTAGCAACAAGTCAAGCAACGGTAGAGGAAAACTTTTTCTCCGGTGATCTCGCCATGACTCCAAGACGAAGAAGATGATTTGTGATATTGTGTGAATAGTGGAGGATAAGGATGAGATTAGATTACTTAACTCTAAGTCATGAAAACCGCACAGAGTTTGTGTCTTAATCAAGAGAATCGAAGTTATCGAACGTAATTTAACGATCTAACTTAACTAGAATTATCCCGGCTATTACTACTAAATTATAAACGTGATTCGGCTCAAAAATAAATTTTACGAATTAATATTATTATCTAAAATTAACTAACGGGTTATTACATGATAACTTATAATTTTTTGATAATATAATTTTTTATAGTAGATTTTAAAAAGTTTTGTTATCATACTACTTCATTTTCAAGGTTTAATAAGAGAATACATTATGTAATCATATTTATTGTTAGAAAATACTAATTTTTCCCTTTTTAAAAAAAAATATACCATATATTTTTATTTATTGTTAGTAACACGGGGCTCAATTGATTATAGTATGTATAAATTATTCACAAAGTATACTATTCAATTTTTATTTTATGTATTCGCTTTTAATATATTTTAATTGATGATTGAAAAGTGTAATGTCGCATTTTAACAAGTACACCACCACGACACTATGACTAACTCGACCTAAGCGAATCAAAGTAAAAACGCAACAACTTGGTAACCCAGCAAATGGGTGCCAATATGATACGGGTTCTGGGGCGCTTGTCTGTGAAGGATTCCACTACGATACGAGAATTACAAATAAGGACCCTATAATAACGGTCCTCATTCTTCTTCAGCCTCTATTCTACTCCTATCTCTATAAAATGAGTCCAGTTCTCGACTCTTCAATATACCTATCCTCTACTACACACTACTATCCCTAAAGATGTGGTCAACTATTTGTAATTACTAAACAAAGGACTAAGTATACAGGTGTTAAATAATAGTTGTACAATCTAAAGGAGTTTATAGAACACTCCGCATATCCAACCTACAATAAAAATAACTCTAAAGCTCTTTTGCTTCACAAAATACAATACAAAATTCCCTCTTTGCTTGCATTTCCTGGTCCGCACGGTAGAAAATTTTATATAGTGTGTGCACAAACAAGTTTATGGTAATAACTCTACAAACAAAAACTTCCATCTTTTAAACACATTCAATGGATTCGACTTCTTTTCCTTCTTGTTTAAGAACGTGTGAATCTTCTTACTTACGCCCAAGTAATTTCTTTTTCATTCATACAAACCATATCTCAAGAGATCTTCTTCATATAAGGAAACGTAATCTCTTCATAGATCTTGTCGCCGCCTAGTTGTTGTTACCAACCTGCTAAACACAGCTTGGTGTAACATCGCGAAAATACTTGACTAATTTTCATGCACTAACAATTATCGACGTTAAATAATATTTACACAAAACTCGAATAATACGAAGACTTTTTAATGAAATTTTCTTAAATTTTATTTTTTAAATTAACAATGAAGAGTATGATTACATAAATTTCTAATTATGAATATAGATTTTGAAAGTATTACAAATAACGAATACAGAAATTCCTAACTAAATAAAAAGTTTTAGAGTAACTACTACAAAAAAAAGTATAATATGTCATACCATAAACAACAATGTCAGCTGGTTTTAGTTCGAGTTGTCTATTATTTACTTTGGTTTATTGAAGTTGTGTTATTTGTAGACTTTGTGACTCTAGAACCATTGTTTATTCATAGTTATACATTAATGATTCGAGTTGTAACCTAGAGGATGTCACTGCAACTGAGTATTATGTTTTTCGATATCTTAAGCATATCAGGGATGTATCAGGTATGAATGTTCCGACTACCGGGTTAGATGTCTACTTTGCATATTGAGTTAGTAATTATGTAGTGTATGTATTACAGTTGAAATACGTAACACCTTACATGCCTTGGGATGCTACATGCGACAACTCTGTATTCGCTCAGATGAATGGACGAGCTAGGTTATGATGTCTTTGGGATTGAATGGTATATGTAAAACTGGTGGATTAGAGAATGCATTATTTTGGAACGGTTACAATATAACGTAGGTTATGGATTATCGAGTTACTATGACGAATTTAAGGTTATTATCAATTTTCAGATTTTGTTCAACAATGGCTTAAGTTAGGGTTTTATTATCGAATATAAATTTCATAAATATCAGGGTCTACCGAATAAGACTTATTTGGATTTGACATAGCGTTAATGGTGCATGTTTCGAATCGCGATAAAGTAAGCAACAGTTTTGGAGCCGACAATCAGACGGGTCTTCGATAAACGATTAACTTATCAGATGGACGTTGTAATGTTAAAAAAATTTATTGGATTTTAAGCCATTGTTCAGTTAGAAATTATTTTGTGATGAGTTTATTATCCTTAATGAAATGGAATAATCGAGATATCATATGTTTTCGTAATAAGATTTATAAGCTCCTTTCGACGTGGGAAGTACATCGAGATTTTAGGTATATGTAATTACTGAGATATGGCAATCTAAAGCGTTTACTTTTGTTTATTGATTGTTTAGGGTAAGCCTCTTTGTTCATCATACATGTCATAAATGGCTCTAGTTTATCAATAACGTTGTGCAGCCTGTTTCATCACCAACGCTTCACAAATGCTGCCAATATGGTCCAACCTGCATTTTAAGTCGTTAATTTGATGAGTTTTTTGAACATGCGACTACATTTACATCTCTAGGGTATTTTAGTAATTTCATATAATACTCAGGGTATTTCGAGTTCAATAGATTTGGAAATTTTTGTGTTGAAATGAATAAAATACCCCAATTATTTATCCGAATTACTAAAATAATTTCTAATTATTAATTCGAAAGTACTAAAATACTCCTCTCGGTGATGTCACGCTGGCCGTCACATGTTTAAAAACAATCCAAATTAACGACTGGCCCTGGTCAATCTATATCACAGTATTTGTAAAATGTTGCGATCAACAAAGACATTTGTAAAACGCTAAGTATTTAACAAAGACACTTTGAAACGTTAAAGGATGAATAGAACCTAACCGCAAAACACGTATGATGATTGGGGCTTTTTGCTCCGATTGTTTACAATCATGTAATTATTTGATTTTAAGCCATCATTGTTTAGAATGCCGTACGGGTATATTTTAGACAATGAACAAAAAAAAAAAAATCTCAAGATTCGAAGTTGAACCAAAATGGTATATATTTGTATTTAAGAGATATGAATTGGTTTAAGGTCTATAAGTTTTAATCGAAGTTATTGGAGTTAGTCTTTATTTCGGATAACGTATAGGATATGGTCTACGATTATGGTGGCATTTGTTTAGATGGATAATATCTTGGATTATATATATTTGATTTTGCAGTGAATAATACGATATTTCAATGTGACAATTAACAAAGTGTATGATTGAAGTGTTTGTCTAGAATTTTAAGTGTTGAACTCGAATTTAATAAAATCGTGAATTTGGAATTTGATACTAATTTTCTTAGATATATGATCAGAAGTTAAGCTTCTAAGAATAAGTAAGCTAATATATATTAATGATTTTGGGTTTGATTAATTAATAGTTTACTTGCGAAGTGCCAAGGCCCATATATTTTCGAGGTATAGTTTGTTCGCTTTTAAGGTCTACAACTTCTTTGATTAAGTTTGTGAAAATGGATATAACAAAAGACCAATATTGTTTTGTGGAGTTCTTTTCTTTTAGTGCATGTTATATGGTGATAATCAAGTATCTTAGTTTTTTAAGCCGGACATGTACATGAAGACGCCAGAATCAATCGATCTACTCACAAGCGGGTATAAATTGGTTTGAAGGACATTGAATAAACACTAATCTGAAAATGATAACGGGTGAGTATATTATCGTCTCGAATTTTGTTCAATATGTGATAAAGACTACGCTTAGACGGCTGCATTTTATAGTATTTTGGCTCGACTACTCAAGTAGTCTCTGCATGCCGAAAGTTTAGAAATTTGGAAATTAGCCAAGTGATTCTTTTGTTGATCTAGGAATATTGTTGAGGTTTAAGTTTGATACATGATATTCAGTTATGATATTATCTAATTATGTAGATGGATGATGGATAAAGATAAGTCCCATTTAAATTACCGAGTTTGAAAAGTAAATTTAAGGATGAAATTGCCGTTGGGAAACTTGTTTTTCGCAGTTTGAGCTCAAACATTTTAATGACTTGAGTGGCTTAGATTTGCTTGTAGGATTTTCGTTGTGAACATTAACCGCTGGGAAATATAAAAACATTAATGTATCTTTGAGCTTAAGTACGAATATGGTTATACGACATTATTTTGACTTATCACTATGGGGTTAAATTGTTGGAACCGATATTGGCACATCATAAACCGTAGGCTCTTTCTGCACTAAGCAACTTTGATTTTAAAAATGAAGTTAAGTTGAATCATAGTTTAAAGGGAAGCAAAACTGTTGGGTTTTCTGACACAACAATTCATAACAATCGAAACCAGGATTCTAATATAAAAAATATATATATACGTGTGTGTACCTTCTTCAGTGATTTGCAACGGAATATATCCGAGGAGACTCGAACAATCAACGAGATCTTCTATAAGAATAGTCCACCAACGTATGAATGAAAATCTCCGTGAGCTTTACTGTAGCTCTTTAAAATATTGTAAACCGTAGATTTAGGTCAGCGTAAAATCCAAAAGGGATTTTCCCACTTACTAGCCGACCAGATGAAGCGTGGAGAGAGAGAATTATGAACTTCAAAAAGTTTGAAGAATCAAAAGTAATTTCATGCAAATCATGACTTTATATAGGCTCAAAATCAAGCCTTTATATAGGCCTCAAAATCCCTACTTTTAAGGCTTCAAAGATGTAGTGAAACTCTTTCCACCTCCTTAAGAAGAATAAAGTTCTAGAAGATTGTAGTTTCAATGCAAAAATTTCTCCTCTTTTTTCTCCTCTAGTCAGAACTAAAGTAAGGTTCCGCAACCTTTCACTTTTTATCCCTAAAAAACAAGTATCTACGCTGAGAAGCAGTTGTCGTGGAAATCAATGAGAATTGATTCCATTTATTGGTGCCTCATGACAATCGCGGTACCAATTCATTTTACTACTGGGGTTAAATGTGATTATCAGAACTAGTGTACAACTTAGTACCTCGTATATTACTTTCAGGGTTCTATGACAATTTAAGGGGTTATGAGCGATTGCCAGATTTTACTTATTAACGTTATAATAATAGTAATTGGTCAATTATTATTATTATAACTTACTATTATCCGAGCTTAGAAGCGTCACACACATACGGTGACGCTGAGTTATATTTCATGTATGAATTAAAGATTAATCAGATAATTGAGAAATGATTTAATATGCGGTTCTAAGCATTTTATGTAGAATACTCCATTGAACAAATAGAATCAATTAAATAGTTATTTAATTGGTCCGAGTAATTTTAGTATTTATTAATAACTTGAAAGATTATTGATATTGACTCATTACTATTTAATTGCTTAATTAAATAGGTCAATCTCATTAGCAACTCAATAGTGTCTTAACGAACTAACAGTTAACGAGTCGTTTCATTACTTAACGGCCGCGATCGGGCTCGCTTTTAACCTAGCCCTATATACAAACTTATAGGTTTTCATGACATAAGTTTTGTAATCTTTTCATCAAAAACCCTAAAGTAGCCGCCTCCCTTGGTCAAATTCTCCAAGAATTTTTCTTGGGTTTTTTCGGTTCGTTCATCCTCGTTACTAGCATAACCTGGCTTCGATTCAACCTCTCCCGCGTGGACCAACCTTCGTAGATATCATACGATTGATATTGCAACAAGGAACCGAGGAAGTCAAATTCACGCTAGAATTTGGAAGCCGTGGAACTTTTTTGAGCGAATTTACCGCAACGTAAGATTGCTTATTCATATATTGTAAACAGGTGTTTAGTTTTAATAACGAGTATGCACTTTAAGATCCCTGGAATTATGGATTTGTATTTATACTCTATATCCATAGTTTTTTCCAACAATGGCATCATGAGCCAAATTAAAGTTGCTTTACATTATTTATTTTATGCCTGTTTTGTTTTTATCAATTTTTATTTGATTAATTTTTGTTCATATATTTAATTGATAAATATATGATGAGAATAAATCACCATGTTCTTGATTATTGATTTACACATGTGTTACAAGTTTATGATGATGTATTATCATATTTTGTTAACATAGATTTTGTTTCATAAATTAAAAGGACGATTTAATTGGTTTTATTTCAAAATGCTTTTTAAAACATGCTTGAGGCATGTAAAATTTTGTCAAATTAAAACTAATTTTTCGAACCTTATAGCACGTAGAAGATCTAAATTAAATTTCAATATTTCATTTTCCTAAGTGCCTCAAAACAATTTGATATTTCGACTATGAATTAATATTTAAATATTAAAAATTTATTTTAATAAACGACTCAAAGTGATTTGTTCAAGAAAATTATGAAGTTTAACGTGTTATAATTTTATAAATTTTGAAAATTCTAAGCCTCCAAAACGCATTTTACAAACGAATTAAATTAACCAAAACCAAGTTAACACGGTATTATTATTAAAGAATCGGCCGACCGACGTCCAAGCGACCCCACGGGCCGCCGCCCGTGTCGGATCGGGCGATTTTGGTGGCCTTCAATGACGGCCGGATCTATCGACCTACACGGACGCAGCGTGTTTTAATGGCCGACCATCGTAGGTCGGTCATCCTGTTCTACTACGACGCAATAGCTCTAATTTTGAAAATCCTAATTCCTAATTACTATACTCTTCCATCTTGTATACAAGATTTTACAACTACATACTTGTAGCATATTTAACTCAAGTCTTTTATAATCCTCCCTACGGAAGACGTTAAACAACGCTTTCAAAGTACATGCCTAAGAATCGCCATTTAACATAAGTTTTAATATATATATATATACACACACACACACATATATATATATATATATATATATATATATAATGCGGTATGAATGTACCATTACTATGAGTAATGAAAAATATTTCATTTGTAATATAAAGTTTTCTAGAAATGTCTTTGGAGTTAAGTACTCAAACAAGAAACTTGTCTATCAAGTCTGGAATGACGAGACAAGGGATCCCATCACAATCGGAATGGGGAATAATCATTGATTAGTATGTATTGATTGTTTGATCATGTTTCTTGGATTAGAAGGGAGAACTTTACCCACAATCACATAAGTATATGATGTGAAATGGTTTCAACTGTGATATTAGACATTTTAGACATTAACCTTCCGCCAAGAGAACTTAGAAGATCAGATATCTCACAGGTCATATCTCAAGCATTATATATATATAAGGACTCAAACAAAGGCGTGATCATAGTTTATACATTCATACATTATATATTATTGAATTTGGAAGCTTAAAATTCAAGCATTGTCGTGACAATCTATCTATGATATATATATAAGAAAAACTACCTCCCCACTAAATGTCCTTAAAATCGCATTATACACGCGCTTATCACGCTTGCTTGAGGTTGGTTTACTTAAAGCATCTACTACATTATCATTGGTCGAACCTTACATATTCTAACATCTCCTTTATCGGCTATCTCCCTCGAATAAGATGATAATTCCTGAGTACATTTTGAATCCGTGACGTGATTCGTTCCTTAGCTCGATCTATCGCTCCAACGCTATCACAAGATACCGACCGACTTCAATGATACCATTACTCCAAGTTCACTCACCAACTTCTTGATCCAAGAAGCTTTTTCAAGACCTTCCAAGATGCAATGTACTACCTTCTATTGTTGAGTCGCCTACATTGCCTCGCTTATTATTTCCCTAAGATATCGCACCACCGCTCGTGCATAATATATAACCATCGGTATCGATCATCAATTTGAAAACCGAATCGTGTAACCTCTTACTAATAACTCATTATCCCCACCATATATGATCATATCTTTTAGTCCTTCGTAAGAGCTTAAGTATGGTTTTAAAGTAGTCCAAAATGACACCGGACTTGACTGAAACTAGCCATTACACTTGGGGAAATGGCATTTATGTATGGATGTGTACATAATATGGCATACATGATGGATCCTATGGTTGATGGCTAAGAACATCACTCATCCTTTTCTTCAAATTCTTATCCGGGACAATTGAACGGCTATATATTTCCATGTCTCATGGCGGTGCGTTTCCTTTCTTGGAATTATCCATTTTAAATCTTTTCAACACTTTATCAATATAAGTGTTTTGACTTAATCCAATAAGCCTTTTAGATCAATTCTTAGATCTTAATTCCAAGAATGTATTGAGCTTCTCCTAAGTCTTTCATAGAGAAACACTTACATAGCCATGACTTGACATATTCAAGCATAGGTATGTCGTTTTCTATGATCAGTATGTCATCTACATACAAGACTATAAATGCAATGACAGCCCCACTAACCTTCTTATACACAAGAATCTTCTTTGTTCCTAATGAAATCAAACTCTTGATTGACTCATTAAAAATGAAGATTCCAACTTCTGATGCTTGTTTAAGCTCCATAAATGGATCTTTTGTAGCTCGTATAATTCTTAGGTCCATTAGGACATGTAAATCCTATAGGTCAGGTCATGTACACGCCCTCTTCTAGATTCCCCGTTAAGAACGCATTTCCTTTCATCCATTTGTCATATCTCATAATCATAATAGGCGCCGATGATCATTTATAATCCAATGGATTTAAACTTTTACACCGAGGAGAAGCGTTTCATCATAATCAATTCCTTGAATTGGTTTGAAACCTTGACTACAAGTATATCCTTATAAATATGGACATTTCCATCTTTATCCAGTTTGTGTTTAAAAATTCATTTTCTCTCGATAGGTCTAGCACCTTCTGGTAGATCTATCAATGTCCAAACATTATTTTGGTACATTGAATCTATTTTGATTTCATGGTTATAAGCCATTCATAAGCTTCTGTTTCTTTCATGGCTTCTTCATTTGAAGAAGGCTCGTCATTTTCAATTAAGAAAGCTTCCACATACCATCTATCGGGTTCCCGACGACTTTATCCACCTTCTAAGGATAAGTAGTCTCATTGCTCACTACGTTTCGTGGATCAAGTTTAACTTCCTCTATATAAGAGGGCTAACCTCCCCTGAGGTGAATCCTACCACGTTTCCTCAACATTGACTTCACTATATCAACAACTCAAGATTCTACTTTCCTCAGATCTCTGGCTAAGTATTCCTTCTCAAGGAAAAATGTTTATTTCGCAATGAAAATCTTATTTTCATGCTATAGATAGAAATACCCTTTGGTTTCTTTCGAATAACCAATGAAATAGCATTTCTCATATTTGGGTCCAAGTTTGTCCGTGGTCAATTTCTTGCGTACACTACTCCCAAATCTTCATATAACCAATTCGATGGTTCCTAAACCATCTCAAGGGGTCTAGCGCTTGATTTAGTTTGACATTTATTTAGCGCTGCATATTATGCCTCAGAAAGCATCCTCAAAACTCACTCTCGGATGTGTTCATCATGGATCAAACGCAACTAATAGAAAGTTCTATTTCTCCTTCTTGATACAATTACATTATGTCGAGGTGTTCCGAATGGTTTAGTCAGGATAAATACCACACTCCCTTTAAAAATGTGCTTCAAATACAAGACTTACGTATTCTCCTCCCCATCGTAATCGAGAACCTTAATCGCTTTATTGAGTTAGTTCCTCAACTTCTTCTAAAACTCTTTGAACTTTACAAAGGCTTCACTTAATGCTCAAGAGATATATGTAACCACATTCACTGTGAGTCATCAAGAAAAGATGAAGATGAGTAACCTCCTCTAAAGAAGAGAAGTTATCTGGCCACATACATCAAGATGTATGGATTCCCCAACAACCATTGCCCTCTCACCGTACTGAAAAGTGATTTGGTCATCTTGCCAGTAAGCATGATTCGCATTGATCATATGGTTCAAAACCAAATAATGTCAAAATTCCATCAAAGATGTAATTTCACGTGTTTATCACTTATGCGGGACTAAGTCTCGCAATGCCATAGATAGGAAGGATTCAAGTCATTAGGCTTATTCCTTTTATTATTTATGTTGTAGGTCTCAATATTTGTATCTAATACATAGTTTACCATTCCGACAAAATGCTCTGTATTATTAAACTATACTATTTCTTTAGCAATTTAAACATCCACTTTCACTAATCGGTAAGTAATAGCCATCATTTTAAAGTCAGGAAACTCAAATGACGACTCGCTTCGCAGCAAAAATTGTAGACATTGTTTAGTTTAAGTACCATTCTTGTTGGCAAACTTAAACAAACTGATCCTGCAGCAATGGCCGCAACTTTTGCTCCATTACCTACCCGTAGGTCTATCTCATCTTGTACTATCTTTCTTCTATTCTGTAGATCCCTCACATTTTTGTAACGCTGAAGCTACATCCGTGTCAAGTAAACCCATGTGTCGAAAGTAAAGTAGCGATCAACATAAATATATGTGACTTGACTGGTAGTAGTACTACTCATCTCATTTGCCATGTATTTATTTTCATTCCATGATTTATTCCGTATCATCGAATCGACGGTTGTCACGCTGTGATTGCATTTCTCCATAGTAATGGAGTATATTAGAGTTATTATTCATATGGGCTATTTTACTAAAATGTAAGATATGTAAAATAATTATAGCTTAGTTATTCATGTCATAATAAATAATTTAAAATTATATAATAGAATTAATACTTGTGCTTTCAATCCCACTAAACGTACTAAATATACTAAGATCCTATGATTGGGAATCAAAAAGACGTATACATTTCTGCAACTCTCAATCACATATCACGCAGCACCATCACCAATCAAGAACATCACGCATTCTTAGCATCACTAAAGTTCATCTTAGGGACGCATATGTAATTCACTTTTAGTCAACGAGCCCAAGTCCGATAAATCGGGCAATCAATGCTTATAACCAAGTCTACCGATGTGTAGTCGGGTTGAATATTTTATAGCCCAAGTCTAATAAATTTCGGAATCGTATAAACACCCTATCGAAAGTTGTTTTAAATATAATACATCTACCAATCCGTAGGTCCGCATTACAAATAAGGTTATCCCAACTTTAGGCCGTATGAAAATACTACTTAATTTATGATGGGTCAGCTATATTTTAACTGGGCCTACGTAATGTTAAACATATATATACACAAGTAGTTACATATAACATAAATTACAAGATAAAATATAACATTAACAGCATCAAAGGAGCATGACCTATAAAATGTGTGACTAGTTCTAAACTACACCTACTTATCATTTATCTCTATTATCTATCTGCCTCATGGTCTCCCATTTTCAATTAATTACATTTACGTTAAATAATAATAAATTAAAATCTGTCTACTCATTCATCTTAGGCAAAAACTAACCGTATTTTCCTAAAATACATCTAAGTCATATAACTAATTTTCTTATCGATAATCGTATTATGTAAATGGATTTAATATCCAAATAATAAATTAAACCATGTCATAAATAATAGATAAAATCATATTCTAAAGGCAATAAATAATCTAAATATATATCATTATATATTCATCAAATGAAATATATAATTTAATCGAACAAGTAAATATTCAATTAAACTATTTTAACTGCTTAAATAATAAGTATTTCTAAAAATATAATTTATTTAATTTCACTTTCAGATTATAGGTTGTTAAGAACCTTACTATCAAATAATAATGGATTTCTAATTTACCTAAATTAATTCATACACAATCTAATCAAATTAGAATTGATTAATAGTATTTATTTTTCATTTAATATCAAATATTAATTAAAATAACTCTTAATCTAATTAAAAATATTAAAAGTAGTTAAATTAAATTAATGAAACTAATTTCCAATTTGAAATTAATTTAAAATAATTTTAATTTATCCGAAAATATTAATTTAAACAAAATAGGCTTAAACAATTTAAAACCAAAAAGACCAAAAGGTTGCTTAGCCCAAGTGAACAGTTGAGCCCAAGAGTCATCAGGAACTGAAGCCTTAGCCCAAATGGGCTGGTCTGGTCCAAGACATGAAAGTGGCCTGGGGCCATAAGTGTCCGTCAGCACAGAAACGTGCAAGACGCACTTCAGAATATTCTCTTCCTAAACGATCAATTTTATCTATTCAAAATTAAAGTTGATATAAATTTTGTTCAAACATTTCAGAAAAATTCATAAAACTAGAAAAATATTTTTATTTAAGTTCATTAATTATTTTCAAAAGTAATTAACAATTAATTAGGATTTCATTATTTAATCAACATACTTCTATAGTCAATTAAAATTATCTAATTGCTAAAATTCATATTCAACAATACATAAACATTTTCATGTATTTAATTATGTAATTAAAATATATAGCTCGGCTCATGATGCCACCGTTGGCTTCTAATGGATTAAAATAAATTATAAATAAACTAAACTGTGATTCTACTTAATAATATAAAATAATAATATACAAGTGTGTACCTTTGTTCACTTGATTTCAAATGGAATATGTCCGAGGAGACTCAACAATCAACGAGATTGTCTCTAAAAATAGTCCACACCAACGTGCATTTAACTAACCCTCAAAGGAACTTTACTGTAGCTCTTTAAATATTAAACTGGTAGATTTCCAGGTTATGTCAAACATCCAAGTTATTATTTATGTCAAGAAAGGTTAAACCCTTTTGTTTTGATATCTTTGTGGATATATACATTTCTAGACACTTGATCGTTTTATCAAATTAAGTAGATATGATTTCATGCGTAAAGCTTCATGGTTTCGTGATCATAATTCCCGAATTCTATGACAAACTTCTTTAGACATGTATTTTTATATTTAACTTGGTTTTGTTTTTATTTTTATTACCGTTATGAATATAACGTAAGAACAAAAGAAAGATGAGAAAATAATGTATATGAGGCTGAGGATTATTTATTGCTTTTGTGAATCAGGTTTCAGATAAATATAACGAAAGCCTATTTATGTACTTTCCAAGATATATCACACAGATAATTAATTGGTAAATAATTAACTTGGTGTGCTAGCAACCTAATAACGCCCTAATCAATTCATCTCCTTTCTCAAGTGACAAGAGCATCCACAATATTTCCATAACACTTCAGATGGTCTAATCAACAAGAATATGCTTCAAATCCTTACTATAAAAAACCCGTTCCTGGGATAAAATCCACCCAAAAGAAAAAAGAGTGGAGTATTCTTAACATACGCTTATAATGCTGTTCTCATTAAAACCTTATCGTGAAAATTCATTCGTGGCAAACCTCGACATGAAAAGTATATAACAGATGAACTCCCTCATGCACCACATCACTCGACATCACTTAGTCGATATAGTCATATACTTCCTCGGTTGTAGCTTTTCGGTCGTTTAGGCATGCAGTTAGCAATATATCCCAGCATTAATACAAGACCGAATTTCGGTTAAAATCGATTTCACCATTCTCCTCAAGACGTGATAGTAAGAATACTAATATATTTTTGCTCTATCTCCTCTGAGTATTTCATTCATTTAACTATGCAAATATTATCAATTATCGCTATAAAGCATTGCTCTAATTAACTTTCATATGATAAATCACAAGTATTATGGATCCGCTGGATTATATAAACATCAAGTATCACATAAATTTTCTTAGAAATTGAATATAAGTTCCCTATCATTAGAACAATATCATATCCCTTATACATTGCCCATTCAAACGCATTCATGTTGATATTTCCTAATATATATCACTACTTCAATAGCACTTTCAAGGCGATACTTCGACCAAATAATGTTTTTGTATTTTCTCTTGCATTAATGGGTTGTTCACATCTAAATGATATTATAATCGTTGATACCCAATGACTTATCAAATAATGCTTTCATCTCAAATTCCTTCTATGTGTTAAGTTTACAACTCTTGAAAAGATTGGGAGTGCCAATAATGTTTAAGTCATAAACATAAATTGTCATTTTTATAAACTTTTCTCCCGATCTTTATGTCAAATATATGAAACCGATTATCTTCGCATAGTACGTTAATCACTACATAGTCCATCCTAAACTTTGAAACCTCACATTATCTTTTTCATTATTTCATACTACGATTATCATATTTTCTACTAATGATCCTAACTCATAACTTTATGTATTCAAGAAGTGCAAGTTAATGTTTAACAGATATAATTCAGAACCTTTTCACTATGATCATTGTCAAGTTATTCTATGGAATGAACAAAAGGCTCGACAGCAAACAAAGAGTGTCAAGTAAAAAGGAAATCACCCATCCAAATTTAATAATTCTAAGCAATCAAGTAAAGGATATCGAGTAAGAAATATCAATGAACGACTCCATTGACGTAAGTTTCAAAAAGAAAGTGAAGAAACTTAGTTTGTTCAGCCGACGCTCATCATTTTAAAACTTCGCTAACCACTTTTCATGAATCATAATCAAGTTTTATTTTGTCTTTGAACAAAATAACTATTTACTGGCTTAATCACTTAATTCGAATAAATGATTCTCGCATGCTTAAATCTCCTCCAAATACCTCGACCATATGTCGAGAATCGGCAAAATAAATATCGAAGACAATATGCTGACCGATATACATTTGTTGTTGAATAACAATTGTTTGATGTGTACTTCAAATTTAAGAAAATGATTTTGAGAGCAAGAATTACCGTTTCTCAATATTTTCATCCGACGACGAAATGGAAAATATATGACAAGAAAAGAATCCATTGAAAGAATTATGGCCTACGGCCCATTACATTTACCTCGGGGCCCTAATTCTACTTCTAATGCCTCCTTTAAAGCCGGCCTTAATCGGGTATGCCCAACTCTTTACAACGAGTTTAAGTCTAAAAAATAACACATTTTACATTTAACCTCGCATCTCCAACAGAAAAGTTGAATACACTAACCATCGAACCAACAAACCACTCAGGTTATATATCAGACTCCCTCCATCCCATTTACTTGATCATAAAAGATATTTGAAGAAGAGTATATAATGAATTTTACTATTTTCAAGCGAGTAGATAAACTATAAAGCAACATGTTAAAGAATACTAGAAGACAAACCAATGATGTTAAAGAATTTAAAAGTTCAATGTAAAGATATCAAAAGGTAAAACGACGTAAAAAGGAAAATTTTAACTGAATAGACGGAGGGATTACTTGTTAAACTAGTCACATGCTTAAATATATTTGATTTTCTATATTATAACTTGAATATTATAATCGATAAAGGTTTGAGTTAAATAATATATTGTTAAAAGAATAATATTTATCGCTATATAACAAAGTAATAAGATTGTATGTAGATTCTTTTACTTATACATATTATACAAGTTGTTTAATGTTACATTTTTCTTACAAGATATTGATAAAAGTACAAATACATTAATATATTATTGTTTAAATAATAAAGTCTTAAAGTAATTAAAAGTTAACGAGATGTATTTAATTATTAATGATCAAAGATTTAACAAATTATAATCTTGATCAACCAAAACTTTGAAGAATATAATTAAAAGGTGGTTTGTCACAATATAGAAAAATATATTATATAAAAAATTTAATTATTTAAATAATACTATATCGGACGCATCTAATGCTTTTTATTCATATATCGCTTCAATACTATATAAATATCTAATGCTCTAAATATATAAATCAGTAATATTCAATATTAAAAAACTTTTTATCATATAATTAAAAGAACTAGAATACAATTTTTACTTAATAATATTATGATAAAATATTTATCTTTTAATAATAATATATTGTTCGACACAAAGTAACATTTATTATTTAAAGAATAATAATAATTAATCTTACATTGTTATTCGCTTATTATGTAATACTAAATAACTTTGATGATTTAAATAGAATCATTTCAACGTTTCTTGAAATTATTTTTAATAAATTATTCTTTTCTTATTTAAACAATAGTTATTTCAATGATCTTTTATGCTTTTTATTTATATATGGAGTATTATTTAACACTGAATAAATTTATAGATTATATACACATATTAGCAAATCATCAACATAGTACAATGAAGCGGCTTTGAATTTGTACTTCTCCACGGTAACCAAAGTTCAAACCCTCATCATATTTATTTATCATCCACAAACCTATTAAAGCCAGCGAGAACTGCCTCCGCCTCATGAGGTCAACGGGCCGGGCCTGGGGCCCACACCTGCCCCGCCTGATCTCTATGACAGTTTTAACGGGGCTAACGTGGGCCATGCCCACAACAGCCCGGGTAGCCTAGTTCGCTATCCATGTCTAGACAACTCTAAAATGTTTGGTAGAAATAGTTTGAAAAGATGAACAAAACTATAAGGAAATTGAACTATAATAGATGAATTAGAATGATGTGCATCAATTAAATATATTGAGTCATGATATATAAGATCAGAAGTTCAAAATACTATGCTTTCTATCTTCCTTTTTAAAGTTTCATACATACATTATTCAATAGAGTAGTTATATATTAATATATATGTTACCGTTAGCTTATGTTTTTCTATTTTTTTTTCTTTTTTTTTCATTTAATAGTGTGTTAAATAAGGAAATTGAAATATCACTAAAATTAGAAGACCCTTCCAAAACGACATAAAGGTTGTAAATAGGAAATATTTTAAGGAAACTAGTACAAATGTTTCAAACCATCCCCCAACACCGTGAACCCATCTCGTTGATTCCCACCCCGGGCCAGAACCCTTCCCCCAAACCGAAACCAAACTAGCTCCTCACCGCGTAAACCTTAACCCAAATCATCCCCAACCCCAAACTCCCAACACCCTAAACCAAATTCCACCCTCAGAAACCCCAAACCATTTTCCATCCGTAAATCAACCACCATTTCCCCTTATTCTACGACGTGCAACAACTCATTTATTATCAAGATTGGGGTCAATCCCTGTTAATCAAGCAAAGTTAAAGTTTTAATTTTAATCAAGATTTCAAATAACCCCCTTTGTTAATTCCATGTTGGGTGTTTTAATTTTAATTTTAATTGAGTATATTTTTATGGTTTAGTCCTAAGCTTGTTGACTAGATTAGTAAATTGGATTCGTTACTAGCTATATGGGTTTAAATTATAGGCTTGAATGATTGGAGTTTGAGGGATTTAGTATATTATTGTCGTTAATTATGTCGAAGTTAAATTATAAGTATCGATTATTAAATTATAGATACGAGATGTTAGAGGTTATTAAGATTAGATTATAGGTTATAGGACTTTGGATAATAAAGACATCTGGGCCGGTAGCTTAAGCAATTTATGTTGAATCAAGACGAATTGAGACGGTTTTGCTCTAATTATTGTCTAATTCGAGTCTAACTAGGATATCTCTTAGCCTTGGTAAAAGCTTCTTTTGTTTGCCTATAAATATGCGGGATGCTTCTCTACGAGTTTTATTTATCACACATATATACTAAAATATATAAATCATCCTAGGAACAATACAGTCTTTAAATATTATCAAGAGCATAGTTTTGTTCTCAAGAACTTGTAGTAGTTTATCTTACTTCGATATCAAGCTTGCCATTGAGATTTCACATAAGAAAATACTCAAATACATTATAAAATAATGTGTGGGCTTGTAAATCCATCTTCCGGTTTATTAGTGGATCTCAAAGAAGAAATGCGACGCACTCTTCATATCAAGGGAACCCGTATAAAATTCTTGTCTGCTTATTTCCGCACTTAAATTTCTCTCTGCCGCTTTTATTTATCATTAAACTCCATAAGTGGATTTGGGGGTCTTAAATCCCAACAATCGTACGTAGTCAGTCGAGCTGCTGTGAGTTTAAGAATCAACGCCCCGGAGTCAGGAATCATGCATAATACGACGTAGAACGAATCACTTTCCACATCGGGAAGATGCGTATGGCATTTTCATCCGTACTGAAGAAGTTCGAACAAACCATTGTGGAGAAAATTCGAGAAGATGGACGACGAACGGACGGAATCGACAAGGTGTCTCGTACGACGCATCTGTTGTCAAGGAACGAGTTGCTAACGTCATACGGTATCACCACAGCAAATAATGGGCGTTTTATATGATTGAATGAGAAACCTTTATGCAAATAATAAGGTACTTCTCATGAAAAAACCTGCTTACCTTTAAGATGTCGAAAGTACACCCATACAGACACCTAATGATTTCAATAGCATTATTTAATCAAATCGTCGATTTTAGGATGCTAATGCTGGCTTATTTAGATGCAAGGCCTCGATTTTGCTGGGCCGTTACCCAAAGTTGGTTTCAATGCAGACGGCGGTTAGTAATTCCGCAGTACTAACAAGGTTGGAACTTAATAAATGGCCAGAAACAGATCCCGTCTGAGCAGGCTATGCCTTCATGTAGTCGGCAAAAGTGGGTGGTCTCCGTATTAAGTAAGAGGAAGAACGGGAGACGTGAGGTTTTGGAAGTGGAGATCACGTAGTAGAGGTAGAAGTAATTGACTACAGGCCGGGTCATGCAAAGCACGGCAAGCAATGGAAGAGGCAATCGTAAAGCTAACGGTGATGCTCATGTCATGGCTGGCCGATTATTCCGACGCTGGTTTTATCCTCCGTGAATGCTTCCGCCGATTCTCGGATAGTAGATTTGTATTTTTCATACTGCATGACGTAGATGCAAATGTGAATTATGTTTCGAGTTGAAGGGACCGCTCATCTCATTACGATTTAACGGTCGACGTAGTAGGCTGAGATGCGATTACGAAGTTGTCGAATCGGTTCTTATGGAAACCGACAAAGGTGAGTGTATGTTCCAAATTAGGGAATAGTTTACTGGGTGAGTCACCGGATGGTGATGGTTATCGAACTACTTTCAAGATGGTAATCTGGAAGTCGATGGTAATAGCAAAAGTGGCGTGTCGTGCACTCTATACTGACGGATCATTTCAAGAGGTCAAGAGAAGTGATCTGTACAAGCAGAGAAAATGTGAGATTCACATGGGAGTTTTACCAAGATGTAAAGGATTGTCAAGCAGAAATTTCGCTTTGATGTGCCGAGAGGTCTTGAGACTCTCGGTGAGCTGCGCAAACGAAGATACCAAGGTCGAAGATACTCAACCGGCTGCACGTAATACTGCTTGGTGATGAAGTTCGAGGTCAAGGAACTCAGCGATGCAACCGCCTGCTGCATTTAATCATCTCGAAAGCATGCAGCTTATTTCAAAGTCGCATGGTGAGGTATTCCTAACCTCCATTATTTGCTAATCGTTGAAAGACGCTCATCAAACATCATGGTCAAATGTAATTAGACTGGCAAAGCCGCCAACGGAAACGGGAAGTAGAAGCAGAGAAATTATCGATGACCAATCAACTTGAGGTTTTCCAAGGTGCTCGGGGTTGAAGATCAGCGAAGATCAAGAAGGCAAACGCAGAGTAATGCTGATGTCCGAATGGTAGGAAAAGTCCAACGGGCAGAGGTAACATTATTCTAGATTCTCTCTTCGATACCGCTGGTGTCATTCGCGACGCTTCCCGACGTAGTGCCATGCATCGGGTTGAATCAACAAAGGGGAGTTCGTGGATGATGAACTCCTGAAGGTCAGCTTGGTAACGGTGTTTGAAGACTGGTGATCCTCAAATTTGGTCTCGCCGAGATCGTTTGAATCACATCTAATTGGAGACGGTTTTGGCCTAATTATTGCCTAATTTATCCAACTAGATATATCTCTTAGCCTCGTAGGTGGTTTGCCTATAAATATATAGGATATTTCTATGAGTTTTATTAACACACATATACTAAAAATGTAGCATAATCATCTTAGAATAATATAGTCTTTAATATTATCAAGAACTTAGAGAGTTTATCTTAGTTCTCGATATATTTCAGGGTTGAGATTTTCGCATATAAGAAAATACTCAACATAGATTATAGCTAGCTGGGTAGTGGGGCTCAGAACGACATCTTTCCGTTTATTAGTGGGATTCTCTAAAGAAGAAATGCGACATACCTTTCACATCGGTGGGGAACCTCGTATAAAATTCTTGTGTCCGTTTATTCAAGACTTAAATTTCGTCAAGCTTTTATTGATTGCTTGAAACTCCGTAAGGATTTAGGGTCTAAATCCTAACAATTTAAAGCATTAATTAGACTCATATGGACCTAATATTTACCAGCTTGTCTTGTCAAGTATTGTTTAGAATTTGGATAATCGCTCGAGACGGATCGAGGATCTCGACTAAGAAGTTTTGCGAATCAAGGTGGAGCGTGTTATACTGCCTATTATTTTGATACTTAAAAATATATTTTTATAAAATTATCTTGTCAAACTATTTTTGGGAAAAAAATGATACTTTTGGAAAATATATTTTGAGTTTTGATATCTTCTTTTAACTAGTACTATTATGTATGTTTTCTAAAATGGTCAAGCATGAAAATGATTTATGAAATGGACAAGTTCGATATATTAAATCAAGCAGGCGGTACTGGGCAATATCAATTAATGATTTGAATTATTTTATATACTGAGCATGGGCAATACTGATGCGATATTTTGAGTTGTTTTTATATACTTGATATGAGCACATGTATGCGATGTTTTCAGTTATGTTTTGTGGAGATTATTTGAATATGATTTGGCCTTGATCATTATGAGACCCATTGTCATGGGATATCGGTGAATTTCTGGTGTATCGTTCTAACTTCACAGCAAATACGATCAACGGAAGCGATTAGTCTCATTCTACAGTAGGAGTCCTAGTTATCCCCTCGGGTAGCGGAAACTTGTACCACGTGACCGGTGACTATCTATATTCTTAGATGATAATCTCAAGATGTATGCTTATGTTCAATAAAGAAAACATGTTTTCGGGAGGCTTTACATAACTTAAACAGGTTCTTTATATATATTTTTAATGATATCAAGCAGGAGCTTTGGTAAAATTTTTGGGCACAAATATTTTCAAATGGTTCGATTACACTACTGTTGATTTAATTTTGTATATTATATAATGTATAATATGAATGTATTTGAAATTATTGTATATGAATGCAAGGATCGCTGACTAACTGCATGTGTTATGATTACTTATCGAGTCATTGATACTACCCCTTCACTCACTTTTCACGTATATTGGTGATCGACAGCTACTGATCATCGAGATTGTCACGGGTTTTAGTTCGAGTTTAATCAAGTATTTACTTTTGGTTTATCAAGTTGTGTTATTTGGAAGACTTTGTGACTTTAGAACGATTGTGTATTCAGAGTTATACATTAAAGATTTAGAGTTGTAACTGAGAGGATGTTGCCTTAGCTTTTAAGTATTATTTTTTCTGGATATCTTAAGGATTTTGTGGAAGTATTGTGTATGAATATTTCGACTACTGGATTAAATGTTCTACTTCGTTATATTGGAGTTAATACTGTATATAAGCAAAATATAGGTTAAAATACAGGTAATGTCTTATATGATGTTGGGGAGTGGAGGCGGTGTGACAAATCTAAATTTGGACCGTTACAAGGTAGAATAATTGTCATTATTGGGTTGGGGTAAAGAATTCCAATTAGAGTGAAACACATCGACAAATTGGTGAGAAAGGTTTTTAGCTCAACGGTATGGGCTTTATAGTTGAATTGAATGTATTTGGTATTAATAAGAAGGGGAGCATGATTTGGGAAATGATAGAACCAATCAAAGTTTCCCACTTGATCAAGTTTCTCTTAAATCATAGTGGAAATGTGGACCTAAACCAAGTGTAGTGTAGCAGTTAATGACAGCCAAGGAAACTATGCGAACGTAAAATGTTTGTTTTAGGGGATATTTTTTCGATTGGAGAACTTGATTGAACTTACCACAAAGAAAAAGTGATTTATTGGTTAGAGATTTAAGAAGATTGGAGAGCATGTTCATATGTCAACTCTATGCAGCGTGGGTTTTAGGGTACTTAAAATAGTTTCGATTTATCAGACAGTGTCAATTTTTAAAAGTATTCATTTAAAAAAAAAAAATTAGCGCAAAACATACGACAACCAAGAAACTTTGCATACACAAATCAGTGATTTCATGTTTTCACAGATGATATTTAACAAAGAAACATACTTAACAACCAAAGTGATTTGTCGTTTTTAAATTACCACATCTTCTTATTAATTCTCGTAAGCTCTTAATCCTTACGTGATTACTGCTTGCTTTTCCACCATCAACTAATTAAATTTCTATTTTACTTCAAAGCACGCCATGAAAATTTCAATTTTCAAATAAATTGTTTAACTTTCATAACAAAACTTTGGGTTTAATGGGGCCTATATAACTCCGATTTTTTATATTTTATATGACATTTGCTTTTATTGTTATTAAAAAGTTCTCATTTTATATTTAAAGACAAAAGATCCTTATTATTCATGTGGCATTTTACTCGACTCTACGCCGAGTCATGGATATCTTTAAATACAACCCAAATACCTATGAATGTCAATCTCATAAAGAATTTCAAAATGAACAATATGTTTACTTAGGGTAATATTTGATGAATATTGGAAAAGCCCACCCAAACCATCACTTCTCCCCACTTTTATAACAAGTATCAACATTTTACTCCGTCAACGCACATCGCAAACTTGGCTTACTTAATGTAAAATTTACAAACCAAGCTCTTCACCAAGAAACTACACCAAACATTCGATTAATATTAATAAGAGAAATCGAACTCATAACATACTCCACCAACTTAACAATCATTCAACAAACCAAATGATACAAAAAATCTAAGACGAGTAAGTTTACCTAATTAATTCAAGGCAATGCAACTTAAATTTGAACGTGTTGGTCGAACCATCCATAATTGACTATTCTTTTTTCCTTTTTCTTTTTTGGTATCATTGACATTTCCTTATCAAAATATTATGACTGCACAGTGCACACAACTAAAAATGAAAGAATAAGCAATGCTTTTTAGCTGTCAATTATACGACATCGTCTAGAGATATTCGAATTTTCTTGTGCTGTCTTTTGAGACTTCACTTTAACTTCCTTTTTCTTTGAATTCTTCGTTGGAGCCTTTAGAAAAACCACAAATTTACGTTTTCTTGAAGGTGGGGGGTTTTTTTTTTATCTTTATAATAATTTGTGAGTTAAACTTTATATTATTACTCAAATAGTTAGTTTGTTGCATCCTCTTGTGTAAAATTTGTACAATTTATGTTTCATGAATATATGGTATTGCTAGAAATAGTTATTTATAACTTTAATCATCCCCTTTATTTAAAAAATAAAATAAAAATTCAGTAGATTTTAGTTTTGATTGTTGATTTTTTTTATATTTTGAACTCAAATTTAATTGTATATGCTATATATATATAAATATGACTACACATAATTATTTTTATTCAAAAAGAAAGTGATCAAATATTAACAAGTTTTAATTAGCTTGATAAATTTTGAATTACCTAATGGAAACAAGACTGAAGACCTCGACGCTGAGGCCGGCTGCCCACAATTGTAGGAGGAGAGTAAGGGATATTGTAATCTTAACTATAAATTAAAAGAAAGAAAAAAACAACTTTGACAATCTTTTTGAAATTGAGGTAGAACATATAGGTAAAGACTATAATTGTATTGTTTAGTTAGTTTATTTAGATTTAGTATTTTGTTTGTGCTTGACAATCATTTTGAAGTTGAGGTAGTACAATATAGTAAAAGATTATAATTTTATTGTTTAGTTACTTAATTTAGATTTACCATGATGTTTCTGCTTGTATAAATGGACCTTTGTGATTTTCTGATACTATAGTTTTCTAGTTTGGATATTTTTCTTACTTTATTGTCTTTGTTTGGTTCCTTTGCTTTTGCAGCACTCTGAGATTGGAAAGCTACCCCCAATTGAAGAGGAAGGGATAACTATATATTTTAAGAATTTGAGTTAGAGATTATTTTTTTTATATTTTGGAAAGCTCTAATAAGAGGAAACCATGGTTTCTGGTGATAATTGTGAACAAAATGGTGGAGATGAGGAATCTAGTGGTTGTAAAGTCAAGGGTGTAACTCCATTAGACGTTTCAACATCTCAAAGAGGACTTATCAGTGAAAATCAGACGTCTGAAAAATTAGGGGTGAACAAGTTTCGGTTTCTTGGTTTTGGTAGTTTAGAGTCGCCTTCTACAAAGTTTCAGCGCATTGCTCTTGAGAGGGATGAGGTTTCTCGTGGTGTTCCTTCATCGAGCAGTCTTCGTGAACAGTTTGGAAAGTTGTTCAAGGGCAAAATTGATTGGAATTCTCTTCAGAAAATGTGTAGAGAGTGGATAAGAAATCCTTTGAATATGGCACTTTGCATCTGGATTCTATGTGTTGCTGTATCTGGTGCGATTCTTTTTCTAGTTATGACTGGAATGTTGAACCGTGCCATACCTAAGAAGTCCCAAAGAGACGTTTGGTTTGAAGTGAACAATCAAATTCTTAATGCTCTATTCACTCTTATGTGTCTATACATGCACCCAATGCGTTTCTATCATCTTATACTTCTCCTCAGGTGGAATCAAGATGACATTACAAAGCTAAGAAAAACTTATTGCAAAAACGGCACATATAAACCTCATGAGTGGATGCACATGATGGTGGTTGTAATTTTGCTCCATATAAACTGCTTTGCTCAGTATGCACTATGCGCACTTAATGTTGGCTACAGAAGATCAGAGCGACCTGCAATTGGGGTAGGAATATGCATCTCCTTTGCGATTGCTGCACCTGCATTTGCTGGACTCTATTCTTCTCTTAGCCCTCTGGGAAAGGACTACAATTCTGATTTTGATGAGGAAGCCCAAATTCCAATTGCCTCTTCTCAACCTGAAACTAGCAAGAAAAGTGAATTCAGGCGAAAATCGCTTGAGAGGCGATTTTCATTTGCCTCTCAAGATGAAGGGAAAGCTGTTGTGACAAGTCCCACGTGGAGAGGAGGTATCATGGATCTCTGGGATGACATTTCTGTTGCATATCTATCCTTATTTTGTACTGTTTGTGTTTTTGGATGGAATATGGGGAGGCTTGGATTTGGAAACATGTATGTTCACATTGCTACTTTTCTTCTCTTCTGTTTAGCCCCTTTCTTCATTTTTAATTTGGCTGCTGTAAATATAGACAATGAGAGTGTGAGAGAAGCACTTGGGATTATCGGCCTTTTCCTATGCGTGTTTGGTTTACTTTATGGTGGATTTTGGAGAATTCAGATGAGGAAGAGATTCAACTTGCCATCATATACTTTTTGTTTCAATAGACCAGCTGTTTCGGATTGTGTTTTGTGGCTTTGCTGTTGTTGGTGCTCTCTGGCTCAGGAAGTGAGGACCGGGAACACATATGATGTCATTGACCAGAAATTTTGTGAGAAAGATGTAAAGGAAACTAATAATTTGCCGATTTCAGCTTTGCCTCGTGAAGGTGGAGAATTTCAGTTTGTTTCCAGTCCAAAATCTCCTTTCAAGAATAGCTCCTCTCAATCAGAAATCATGAATGCAAGATCGCCTAGTCCTAGTAGATTTCTGAAGGAATATACTAGTCCAGCAAGAGAATTTCCATCTGTGGATGAAGAATCGCGTACCAGAAATACATATGAAGCTATGAGGCCACCGGCTCATTCAGTCATAAATAGAGAATGCAATTAGTACAAAAGAATGTCGAATGACTCATTGTTGATTGAATCTTAAGTATTTGATGTACGCTTCCAAATACATATGTTTCTTTTTATTCCACTTATTTATTTCTGTCCACCTGTCCTAAATTAGATTGTATTTTCTGTGATTGCGAGATTGTCTAGTGAAGTAAATATATAAATACTGGGCGTGCTTTAGTTGTGTGAGCTGGATTGGACGCGACCTCCTGCCTTGTTTTAGTTAATTTTTTGAGCTGCAATGCAGAAATTTTTTGACTTCCTATTTTAAAGCATTCACTTCTTACTGTCTACCCTTAGGTATTTCGATTTTTCCTGCTCATTCTATCGTGATATACTTTTTCATGGTTTTGGGGTATTTTTTATTGAATTATTATGTGAAGCAGACGAGTAAGCCGTAGGAGACTGGAGAGGAGAGTCGCCCAGCAAATGCCAAGAGGAAGCTTGTGAGATTTTTACAGCAATACGTAACTGAACGTTGAG